>CANTFL010001187.1:0-351426 GCA_947650285.1 Hyaloperonospora brassicae | reverse complement strand
GTGGGTGAGTGTGAATAGTGTCAAGAAGTCATCGAGCAGTGGTGCAGAAAAGAGGAGCATAAGGCAGACAAAGATTTGGTAGTAGCCGTGTTTGACAGGCATGTCGGCGTGGGAATACGAGTGTTTACGTGTGTGTGTGCATGTTATGGTATGGTTGAATGTTGAGTTTTGTGTGTGGTGGTAGTGTCGTGTTGGTGCGCTTCTCCTATAGCTCAGTTGGTAGAGCGTGCGGCTGTTAACCTCAAGGTCGCTGGTTCAAACCCAGCTGGGAGAGATCCTTTGCGCCGCGTACCATCCAGATACCACTCATTCAACTCGTTTGCACAGTGTTCCTCACTTCTTCAGTATGTACATATACTCCTCTACCAGCGTTCAAGTCGTGCAAGACTGCTCGTTGCATCAGCCACACGTGCGAGGCGGTCGGGTCGCTGGTCACCTCGCAGCCTGCTGTGGGCGTATCCTGATGACTGTGCTCGGCCTTTTTCTGTCGTGCCATATCGAGCATCATATTCTGCTCACGCGATGTCAAAAGAGCCAGTTTCACGTGCGTGAGTACAAGGTCACGCGAGTGGAATCTGAAGCTCCTCGGGTGTCGGCTTTCATTGCAAAATATTGGTCGCAGTCAAGCCGAAGGGGAAGTATGCCTGCCGGTTCTTTTTGGTTTGCAGCGCTGTATGATCAGACAGAAGACTGTCTCATCGACCTGAGTCCATGGCAGGTTCGAGCAGAAGCGCGTTGCGGCTTGGCGATCAGTGTATTGGTAGTTGCTACTTAAGGGTGGGTGAGTGTGAATAGTGTCAAGAAGTCATCGAGCAGTGGTGCAGAAAAGAGGAGCATAAGGCAGACAAAGATTTGGTAGTAGCCGTGTTTGACAGGCATGTCGGCGTGGGAATAAGAGTGTTTACGTGTGTGTGTGCATGTTATGGTATGGTTGAATGTTGAGTTTTGTGTGTGGTGGTAGTGTCGTGTTGGTGCGCTTCTCCTATAGCTCAGTTGGTAGAGCGTGCGGCTGTTAACCTCAAGGTCGCTGGTTCAAACCCAGCTGGGAGAGATCCTTTGCGCCGCGTACCATCCAGATACCACTCATTCAACTCGTTTGCACAGTGTTCCTCACTTCTTCAGTATGTACATATACTCCTCTACCAGCGTTCAAGTCGTGCAAGACTGCTCGTTGCATCAGCCACACGTGCGAGGCGGTCGGGTCGCTGGTCACCTCGCAGCCTGCTGTGGGCGTATCCTGATGACTGTGCTCGGCCTTTTTCTGTCGTGCCATATCGAGCATCATATTCTGCTCACGCGATGTCAAAAGAGCCAGTTTCACGTGCGTGAGTACAAGGTCACGCGAGTGGAATCTGAAGCTCCTCGGGTGTCGGCTTTCATTGCAAAATATTGGTCGCAGTCAAGCCGAAGGGGAAGTATGCCTGCCGGTTCTTTTTGGTTTGCAGCGCTGTATGATCAGACAGAAGACTGTCTCATCGACCTGGTCCATGGCAGGTTCGAGCAGAAGCGCGTTGCGGCTTGGCGATCAGTGTATTGGTAGTTGCTACTTAAGGGTGGGTGAGTGTGAATAGTGTCAAGAAGTCATCGAGCAGTGGTGCAGAAAAGAGGAGCATAAGGCAGACAAAGATTTGGTAGTAGCCGTGTTTGACAGGCATGTCGGCGTGGGAATACGAGTGTTTACGTGTGTGTGTGCATGTTATGGTATGGTTGAATGTTGAGTTTTGTGTGTGGTGGTAGTGTCGTGTTGGTGCGCTTCTCCTATAGCTCAGTTGGTAGAGCGTGCGGCTGTTAACCTCAAGGTCGCTGGTTCAAACCCAGCTGGGAGAGATCCTTTGCGCCGCGTACCATCCAGATACCACTCATTCAACTCGTTTGCACAGTGTTCCTCACTTCTTCAGTATGTACATATACTCCTCTACCAGCGTTCAAGTCGTGCAAGACTGCTCGTTGCATCAGCCACACGTGCGAGGCGGTCGGGTCGCTGGTCACCTCGCAGCCTGCTGTGGGCGTATCCTGATGACTGTGCTCGGCCTTTTTCTGTCGTGCCATATCGAGCATCATATTCTGCTCACGCGATGTCAAAAGAGCCAGTTTCACGTGCGTGAGTACAAGGTCACGCGAGTGGAATCTGAAGCTCCTCGGGTGTCGGCTTTCATTGCAAAATATTGGTCGCAGTCAAGCCGAAGGGGAAGTATGCCTGCCGGTTCTTTTTGGTTTGCAGCGCTGTATGATCAGACAGAAGACTGTCTCATCGACCTGAGTCCATGGCAGGTTCGAGCAGAAGCGCGTTGCGGCTTGGCGATCAGTGTATTGGTAGTTGCTACTTAAGGGTGGGTGAGTGTGAATAGTGTCAAGAAGTCATCGAGCAGTGGTGCAGAAAAGAGGAGCATAAGGCAGACAAAGATTTGGTAGTAGCCGTGTTTGACAGGCATGTCGGCGTGGGAATACGAGTGTTTACGTGTGTGTGTGCATGTTATGGTATGGTTGAATGTTGAGTTTTGTGTGTGGTGGTAGTGTCGTGTTGGTGCGCTTCTCCTATAGCTCAGTTGGTAGAGCGTGCGGCTGTTAACCTCAAGGTCGCTGGTTCAAACCCAGCTGGGAGAGATCCTTTGCGCCGCGTACCATCCAGATACCACTCATTCAACTCGTTTGCACAGTGTTCCTCACTTCTTCAGTATGTACATATACTCCTCTACCAGCGTTCAAGTCGTGCAAGACTGCTCGTTGCATCAGCCACACGTGCGAGGCGGTCGGGTCGCTGGTCACCTCGCAGCCTGCTGTGGGCGTATCCTGATGACTGTGCTCGGCCTTTTTCTGTCGTGCCATATCGAGCATCATATTCTGCTCACGCGATGTCAAAAGAGCCAGTTTCACGTGCGTGAGTACAAGGTCACGCGAGTGGAATCTGAAGCTCCTCGGGTGTCGGCTTTCATTGCAAAATATTGGTCGCAGTCAAGCCGAAGGGGAAGTATGCCTGCCGGTTCTTTTTGGTTTGCAGCGCTGTATGATCAGACAGAAGACTGTCTCATCGACCTGGTCCATGGCAGGTTCGAGCAGAAGCGCGTTGCGGCTTGGCGATCAGTGTATTGGTAGTTGCTACTTAAGGGTGGGTGAGTGTGAATAGTGTCAAGAAGTCATCGAGCAGTGGTGCAGAAAAGAGGAGCATAAGGCAGACAAAGATTTGGTAGTAGCCGTGTTTGACAGGCATGTCGGCGTGGGAATAAGAGTGTTTACGTGTGTGTGTGCATGTTATGGTATGGTTGAATGTTGAGTTTTGTGTGTGGTGGTAGTGTCGTGTTGGTGCGCTTCTCCTATAGCTCAGTTGGTAGAGCGTGCGGCTGTTAACCTCAAGGTCGCTGGTTCAAACCCAGCTGGGAGAGATCCTTTGCGCCGCGTACCATCCAGATACCACTCATTCAACTCGTTTGCACAGTGTTCCTCACTTCTTCAGTATGTACATATACTCCTCTACCAGCGTTCAAGTCGTGCAAGACTGCTCGTTGCATCAGCCACACGTGCGAGGCGGTCGGGTCGCTGGTCACCTCGCAGCCTGCTGTGGGCGTATCCTGATGACTGTGCTCGGCCTTTTTCTGTCGTGCCATATCGAGCATCATATTCTGCTCACGCGATGTCAAAAGAGCCAGTTTCACGTGCGTGAGTACAAGGTCACGCGAGTGGAATCTGAAGCTCCTCGGGTGTCGGCTTTCATTGCAAAATATTGGTCGCAGTCAAGCCGAAGGGGAAGTATGCCTGCCGGTTCTTTTTGGTTTGCAGCGCTGTATGATCAGACAGAAGACTGTCTCATCGACCTGGTCCATGGCAGGTTCGAGCAGAAGCGCGTTGCGGCTTGGCGATCAGTGTATTGGTAGTTGCTACTTAAGGGTGGGTGAGTGTGAATAGTGTCAAGAAGTCATCGAGCAGTGGTGCAGAAAAGAGGAGCATAAGGCAGACAAAGATTTGGTAGTAGCCGTGTTTGACAGGCATGTCGGCGTGGGAATACGAGTGTTTACGTGTGTGTGTGCATGTTATGGTATGGTTGAATGTTGAGTTTTGTGTGTGGTGGTAGTGTCGTGTTGGTGCGCTTCTCCTATAGCTCAGTTGGTAGAGCGTGCGGCTGTTAACCTCAAGGTCGCTGGTTCAAACCCAGCTGGGAGAGATCCTTTGCGCCGCGTACCATCCAGATACCACTCATTCAACTCGTTTGCACAGTGTTCCTCACTTCTTCAGTATGTACATATACTCCTCTACCAGCGTTCAAGTCGTGCAAGACTGCTCGTTGCATCAGCCACACGTGCGAGGCGGTCGGGTCGCTGGTCACCTCGCAGCCTGCTGTGGGCGTATCCTGATGACTGTGCTCGGCCTTTTTCTGTCGTGCCATATCGAGCATCATATTCTGCTCACGCGATGTCAAAAGAGCCAGTTTCACGTGCGTGAGTACAAGGTCACGCGAGTGGAATCTGAAGCTCCTCGGGTGTCGGCTTTCATTGCAAAATATTGGTCGCAGTCAAGCCGAAGGGGAAGTATGCCTGCCGGTTCTTTTTGGTTTGCAGCGCTGTATGATCAGACAGAAGACTGTCTCATCGACCTGGTCCATGGCAGGTTCGAGCAGAAGCGCGTTGCGGCTTGGCGATCAGTGTATTGGTAGTTGCTACTTAAGGGTGGGTGAGTGTGAATAGTGTCAAGAAGTCATCGAGCAGTGGTGCAGAAAAGAGGAGCATAAGGCAGACAAAGATTTGGTAGTAGCCGTGTTTGACAGGCATGTCGGCGTGGGAATACGAGTGTTTACGTGTGTGTGGCATGTTATGGTATGGTTGAATGTTGAGTTTTGTGTGTGGTGGTAGTGTCGTGTTGGTGCGCTTCTCCTATAGCTCAGTTGGTAGAGCGTGCGGCTGTTAACCTCAAGGTCGCTGGTTCAAACCCAGCTGGGAGAGATCCTTTGCGCCGCGTACCATCCAGATACCACTCATTCAACTCGTTTGCACAGTGTTCCTCACTTCTTCAGTATGTACATATACTCCTCTACCAGCGTTCAAGTCGTGCAAGACTGCTCGTTGCATCAGCCACACGTGCGAGGCGGTCGGGTCGCTGGTCACCTCGCAGCCTGCTGTGGGCGTATCCTGATGACTGTGCTCGGCCTTTTTCTGTCGTGCCATATCGAGCATCATATTCTGCTCACGCGATGTCAAAAGAGCCAGTTTCACGTGCGTGAGTACAAGGTCACGCGAGTGGAATCTGAAGCTCCTCGGGTGTCGGCTTTCATTGCAAAATATTGGTCGCAGTCAAGCCGAAGGGGAAGTATGCCTGCCGGTTCTTTTTGGTTTGCAGCGCTGTATGATCAGACAGAAGACTGTCTCATCGACCTGGTCCATGGCAGGTTCGAGCAGAAGCGCGTTGCGGCTTGGCGATCAGTGTATTGGTAGTTGCTACTTAAGGGTGGGTGAGTGTGAATAGTGTCAAGAAGTCATCGAGCAGTGGTGCAGAAAAGAGGAGCATAAGGCAGACAAAGATTTGGTAGTAGCCGTGTTTGACAGGCATGTCGGCGTGGGAATAAGAGTGTTTACGTGTGTGTGTGCATGTTATGGTATGGTTGAATGTTGAGTTTTGTGTGTGGTGGTAGTGTCGTGTTGGTGCGCTTCTCCTATAGCTCAGTTGGTAGAGCGTGCGGCTGTTAACCTCAAGGTCGCTGGTTCAAACCCAGCTGGGAGAGATCCTTTGCGCCGCGTACCATCCAGATACCACTCATTCAACTCGTTTGCACAGTGTTCCTCACTTCTTCAGTATGTACATATACTCCTCTACCAGCGTTCAAGTCGTGCAAGACTGCTCGTTGCATCAGCCACACGTGCGAGGCGGTCGGGTCGCTGGTCACCTCGCAGCCTGCTGTGGGCGTATCCTGATGACTGTGCTCGGCCTTTTTCTGTCGTGCCATATCGAGCATCATATTCTGCTCACGCGATGTCAAAAGAGCCAGTTTCACGTGCGTGAGTACAAGGTCACGCGAGTGGAATCTGAAGCTCCTCGGGTGTCGGCTTTCATTGCAAAATATTGGTCGCAGTCAAGCCGAAGGGGAAGTATGCCTGCCGGTTCTTTTTGGTTTGCAGCGCTGTATGATCAGACAGAAGACTGTCTCATCGACCTGGTCCATGGCAGGTTCGAGCAGAAGCGCGTTGCGGCTTGGCGATCAGTGTATTGGTAGTTGCTACTTAAGGGTGGGTGAGTGTGAATAGTGTCAAGAAGTCATCGAGCAGTGGTGCAGAAAAGAGGAGCATAAGGCAGACAAAGATTTGGTAGTAGCCGTGTTTGACAGGCATGTCGGCGTGGGAATAAGAGTGTTTACGTGTGTGTGTGCATGTTATGGTATGGTTGAATGTTGAGTTTTGTGTGTGGTGGTAGTGTCGTGTTGGTGCGCTTCTCCTATAGCTCAGTTGGTAGAGCGTGCGGCTGTTAACCTCAAGGTCGCTGGTTCAAACCCAGCTGGGAGAGATCCTTTGCGCCGCGTACCATCCAGATACCACTCATTCAACTCGTTTGCACAGTGTTCCTCACTTCTTCAGTATGTACATATACTCCTCTACCAGCGTTCAAGTCGTGCAAGACTGCTCGTTGCATCAGCCACACGTGCGAGGCGGTCGGGTCGCTGGTCACCTCGCAGCCTGCTGTGGGCGTATCCTGATGACTGTGCTCGGCCTTTTTCTGTCGTGCCATATCGAGCATCATATTCTGCTCACGCGATGTCAAAAGAGCCAGTTTCACGTGCGTGAGTACAAGGTCACGCGAGTGGAATCTGAAGCTCCTCGGGTGTCGGCTTTCATTGCAAAATATTGGTCGCAGTCAAGCCGAAGGGGAAGTATGCCTGCCGGTTCTTTTTGGTTTGCAGCGCTGTATGACCAGACAGAAGACTGTCTCATCGACCTGAGTCCATGGCAGGTTCGAGCAGAAGCGCGTTGCGGCTTGGCGATCAGTGTATTGGTAGTTGCTACTTAAGGGTGGGTGAGTGTGAATAGTGTCAAGAAGTCATCGAGCAGTGGTGCAGAAAAGAGGAGCATAAGGCAGACAAAGATTTGGTAGTAGCCGTGTTTGACAGGCATGTCGGCGTGGGAATACGAGTGTTTACGTGTGTGTGTGCATGTTATGGTATGGTTGAATGTTGAGTTTTGTGTGTGGTGGTAGTGTCGTGTTGGTGCGCTTCTCCTATAGCTCAGTTGGTAGAGCGTGCGGCTGTTAACCTCAAGGTCGCTGGTTCAAACCCAGCTGGGAGAGATCCTTTGCGCCGCGTACCATCCAGATACCACTCATTCAACTCGTTTGCACAGTGTTCCTCACTTCTTCAGTATGTACATATACTCCTCTACCAGCGTTCAAGTCGTGCAAGACTGCTCGTTGCATCAGCCACACGTGCGAGGCGGTCGGGTCGCTGGTCACCTCGCAGCCTGCTGTGGGCGTATCCTGATGACTGTGCTCGGCCTTTTTCTGTCGTGCCATATCGAGCATCATATTCTGCTCACGCGATGTCAAAAGAGCCAGTTTCACGTGCGTGAGTACAAGGTCACGCGAGTGGAATCTGAAGCTCCTCGGGTGTCGGCTTTCATTGCAAAATATTGGTCGCAGTCAAGCCGAAGGGGAAGTATGCCTGCCGGTTCTTTTTGGTTTGCAGCGCTGTATGATCAGACAGAAGACTGTCTCATCGACCTGGTCCATGGCAGGTTCGAGCAGAAGCGCGTTGCGGCTTGGCGATCAGTGTATTGGTAGTTGCTACTTAAGGGTGGGTGAGTGTGAATAGTGTCAAGAAGTCATCGAGCAGTGGTGCAGAAAAGAGGAGCATAAGGCAGACAAAGATTTGGTAGTAGCCGTGTTTGACAGGCATGTCGGCGTGGGAATAAGAGTGTTTACGTGTGTGTGTGCATGTTATGGTATGGTTGAATGTTGAGTTTTGTGTGTGGTGGTAGTGTCGTGTTGGTGCGCTTCTCCTATAGCTCAGTTGGTAGAGCGTGCGGCTGTTAACCTCAAGGTCGCTGGTTCAAACCCAGCTGGGAGAGATCCTTTGCGCCGCGTACCATCCAGATACCACTCATTCAACTCGTTTGCACAGTGTTCCTCACTTCTTCAGTATGTACATATACTCCTCTACCAGCGTTCAAGTCGTGCAAGACTGCTCGTTGCATCAGCCACACGTGCGAGGCGGTCGGGTCGCTGGTCACCTCGCAGCCTGCTGTGGGCGTATCCTGATGACTGTGCTCGGCCTTTTTCTGTCGTGCCATATCGAGCATCATATTCTGCTCACGCGATGTCAAAAGAGCCAGTTTCACGTGCGTGAGTACAAGGTCACGCGAGTGGAATCTGAAGCTCCTCGGGTGTCGGCTTTCATTGCAAAATATTGGTCGCAGTCAAGCCGAAGGGGAAGTATGCCTGCCGGTTCTTTTTGGTTTGCAGCGCTGTATGATCAGACAGAAGACTGTCTCATCGACCTGGTCCATGGCAGGTTCGAGCAGAAGCGCGTTGCGGCTTGGCGATCAGTGTATTGGTAGTTGCTACTTAAGGGTGGGTGAGTGTGAATAGTGTCAAGAAGTCATCGAGCAGTGGTGCAGAAAAGAGGAGCATAAGGCAGACAAAGATTTGGTAGTAGCCGTGTTTGACAGGCATGTCGGCGTGGGAATACGAGTGTTTACGTGTGTGTGTGCATGTTATGGTATGGTTGAATGTTGAGTTTTGTGTGTGGTGGTAGTGTCGTGTTGGTGCGCTTCTCCTATAGCTCAGTTGGTAGAGCGTGCGGCTGTTAACCTCAAGGTCGCTGGTTCAAACCCAGCTGGGAGAGATCCTTTGCGCCGCGTACCATCCAGATACCACTCATTCAACTCGTTTGCACAGTGTTCCTCACTTCTTCAGTATGTACATATACTCCTCTACCAGCGTTCAAGTCGTGCAAGACTGCTCGTTGCATCAGCCACACGTGCGAGGCGGTCGGGTCGCTGGTCACCTCGCAGCCTGCTGTGGGCGTATCCTGATGACTGTGCTCGGCCTTTTTCTGTCGTGCCATATCGAGCATCATATTCTGCTCACGCGATGTCAAAAGAGCCAGTTTCACGTGCGTGAGTACAAGGTCACGCGAGTGGAATCTGAAGCTCCTCGGGTGTCGGCTTTCATTGCAAAATATTGGTCGCAGTCAAGCCGAAGGGGAAGTATGCCTGCCGGTTCTTTTTGGTTTGCAGCGCTGTATGACCAGACAGAAGACTGTCTCATCGACCTGGTCCATGGCAGGTTCGAGCAGAAGCGCGTTGCGGCTTGGCGATCAGTGTATTGGTAGTTGCTACTTAAGGGTGGGTGAGTGTGAATAGTGTCAAGAAGTCATCGAGCAGTGGTGCAGAAAAGAGGAGCATAAGGCAGACAAAGATTTGGTAGTAGCCGTGTTTGACAGGCATGTCGGCGTGGGAATACGAGTGTTTACGTGTGTGTGTGGCATGTTATGGTATGGTTGAATGTTGAGTTTTGTGTGTGGTGGTAGTGTCGTGTTGGTGCGCTTCTCCTATAGCTCAGTTGGTAGAGCGTGCGGCTGTTAACCTCAAGGTCGCTGGTTCAAACCCAGCTGGGAGAGATCCTTTGCGCCGCGTACCATCCAGATACCACTCATTCAACTCGTTTGCACAGTGTTCCTCACTTCTTCAGTATGTACATATACTCCTCTACCAGCGTTCAAGTCGTGCAAGACTGCTCGTTGCATCAGCCACACGTGCGAGGCGGTCGGGTCGCTGGTCACCTCGCAGCCTGCTGTGGGCGTATCCTGATGACTGTGCTCGGCCTTTTTCTGTCGTGCCATATCGAGCATCATATTCTGCTCACGCGATGTCAAAAGAGCCAGTTTCACGTGCGTGAGTACAAGGTCACGCGAGTGGAATCTGAAGCTCCTCGGGTGTCGGCTTTCATTGCAAAATATTGGTCGCAGTCAAGCCGAAGGGGAAGTATGCCTGCCGGTTCTTTTTGGTTTGCAGCGCTGTATGACCAGACAGAAGACTGTCTCATCGACCTGGTCCATGGCAGGTTCGAGCAGAAGCGCGTTGCGGCTTGGCGATCAGTGTATTGGTAGTTGCTACTTAAGGGTGGGTGAGTGTGAATAGTGTCAAGAAGTCATCGAGCAGTGGTGCAGAAAAGAGGAGCATAAGGCAGACAAAGATTTGGTAGTAGCCGTGTTTGACAGGCATGTCGGCGTGGGAATAAGAGTGTTTACGTGTGTGTGTGGCATGTTATGGTATGGTTGAATGTTGAGTTTTGTGTGTGGTGGTAGTGTCGTGTTGGTGCGCTTCTCCTATAGCTCAGTTGGTAGAGCGTGCGGCTGTTAACCTCAAGGTCGCTGGTTCAAACCCAGCTGGGAGAGATCCTTTGCGCCGCGTACCATCCAGATACCACTCATTCAACTCGTTTGCACAGTGTTCCTCACTTCTTCAGTATGTACATATACTCCTCTACCAGCGTTCAAGTCGTGCAAGACTGCTCGTTGCATCAGCCACACGTGCGAGGCGGTCGGGTCGCTGGTCACCTCGCAGCCTGCTGTGGGCGTATCCTGATGACTGTGCTCGGCCTTTTTCTGTCGTGCCATATCGAGCATCATATTCTGCTCACGCGATGTCAAAAGAGCCAGTTTCACGTGCGTGAGTACAAGGTCACGCGAGTGGAATCTGAAGCTCCTCGGGTGTCGGCTTTCATTGCAAAATATTGGTCGCAGTCAAGCCGAAGGGGAAGTATGCCTGCCGGTTCTTTTTGGTTTGCAGCGCTGTATGACCAGACAGAAGACTGTCTCATCGACCTGGTCCATGGCAGGTTCGAGCAGAAGCGCGTTGCGGCTTGGCGATCAGTGTATTGGTAGTTGCTACTTAAGGGTGGGTGAGTGTGAATAGTGTCAAGAAGTCATCGAGCAGTGGTGCAGAAAAGAGGAGCATAAGGCAGACAAAGATTTGGTAGTAGCCGTGTTTGACAGGCATGTCGGCGTGGGAATAAGAGTGTTTACGTGTGTGTGTGCATGTTATGGTATGGTTGAATGTTGAGTTTTGTGTGTGGTGGTAGTGTCGTGTTGGTGCGCTTCTCCTATAGCTCAGTTGGTAGAGCGTGCGGCTGTTAACCTCAAGGTCGCTGGTTCAAACCCAGCTGGGAGAGATCCTTTGCGCCGCGTACCATCCAGATACCACTCATTCAACTCGTTTGCACAGTGTTCCTCACTTCTTCAGTATGTACATATACTCCTCTACCAGCGTTCAAGTCGTGCAAGACTGCTCGTTGCATCAGCCACACGTGCGAGGCGGTCGGGTCGCTGGTCACCTCGCAGCCTGCTGTGGGCGTATCCTGATGACTGTGCTCGGCCTTTTTCTGTCGTGCCATATCGAGCATCATATTCTGCTCACGCGATGTCAAAAGAGCCAGTTTCACGTGCGTGAGTACAAGGTCACGCGAGTGGAATCTGAAGCTCCTCGGGTGTCGGCTTTCATTGCAAAATATTGGTCGCAGTCAAGCCGAAGGGGAAGTATGCCTGCCGGTTCTTTTTGGTTTGCAGCGCTGTATGACCAGACAGAAGACTGTCTCATCGACCTGAGTCCATGGCAGGTTCGAGCAGAAGCGCGTTGCGGCTTGGCGATCAGTGTATTGGTAGTTGCTACTTAAGGGTGGGTGAGTGTGAATAGTGTCAAGAAGTCATCGAGCAGTGGTGCAGAAAAGAGGAGCATAAGGCAGACAAAGATTTGGTAGTAGCCGTGTTTGACAGGCATGTCGGCGTGGGAATAAGAGTGTTTACGTGTGTGTGTGCATGTTATGGTATGGTTGAATGTTGAGTTTTGTGTGTGGTGGTAGTGTCGTGTTGGTGCGCTTCTCCTATAGCTCAGTTGGTAGAGCGTGCGGCTGTTAACCTCAAGGTCGCTGGTTCAAACCCAGCTGGGAGAGATCCTTTGCGCCGCGTACCATCCAGATACCACTCATTCAACTCGTTTGCACAGTGTTCCTCACTTCTTCAGTATGTACATATACTCCTCTACCAGCGTTCAAGTCGTGCAAGACTGCTCGTTGCATCAGCCACACGTGCGAGGCGGTCGGGTCGCTGGTCACCTCGCAGCCTGCTGTGGGCGTATCCTGATGACTGTGCTCGGCCTTTTTCTGTCGTGCCATATCGAGCATCATATTCTGCTCACGCGATGTCAAAAGAGCCAGTTTCACGTGCGTGAGTACAAGGTCACGCGAGTGGAAGCTGAAGCTCCTCGGGTGTCGGCTTTCATTGCAAAATATTGGTCGCAGTCAAGCCGAAGGGGAAGTATGCCTGCCGGTTCTTTTTGGTTTGCAGCGCTGTATGACCAGACAGAAGACTGTCTCATCGACCTGGTCCATGGCAGGTTCGAGCAGAAGCGCGTTGCGGCTTGGCGATCAGTGTATTGGTAGTTGCTACTTAAGGGTGGGTGAGTGTGAATAGTGTCAAGAAGTCATCGAGCAGTGGTGCAGAAAAGAGGAGCATAAGGCAGACAAAGATTTGGTAGTAGCCGTGTTTGACAGGCATGTCGGCGTGGGAATAAGAGTGTTTACGTGTGTGTGTGCATGTTATGGTATGGTTGAATGTTGAGTTTCGTGTGTGGTGGTAGTGTCGTGTTGGTGCGCTTCTCCTATAGCTCAGTTGGTAGAGCGTGCGGCTGTTAACCTCAAGGTCGCTGGTTCAAACCCAGCTGGGAGAGATCCTTTGCGCCGCGTACCATCCAGATACCACTCATTCAACTCGTTTGCACAGTGTTCCTCACTTCTTCAGTATGTACATATACTCCTCTACCAGCGTTCAAGTCGTGCAAGACTGCTCGTTGCATCAGCCACACGTGCGAGGCGGTCGGGTCGCTGGTCACCTCGCAGCCTGCTGTGGGCGTATCCTGATGACTGTGCTCGGCCTTTTTCTGTCGTGCCATATCGAGCATCATATTCTGCTCACGCGATGTCAAAAGAGCCAGTTTCACGTGCGTGAGTACAAGGTCACGCGAGTGGAAGCTGAAGCTCCTCGGGTGTCGGCTTTCATTGCAAAATATTGGTCGCAGTCAAGCCGAAGGGGAAGTATGCCTGCCGGTTCTTTTTGGTTTGCAGCGCTGTATGACCAGACAGAAGACTGTCTCATCGACCTGGTCCATGGCAGGTTCGAGCAGAAGCGCGTTGCGGCTTGGCGATCAGTGTATTGGTAGTTGCTACTTAAGGGTGGGTGAGTGTGAATAGTGTCAAGAAGTCATCGAGCAGTGGTGCAGAAAAGAGGAGCATAAGGCAGACAAAGATTTGGTAGTAGCCGTGTTTGACAGGCATGTCGGCGTGGGAATAAGAGTGTTTACGTGTGTGTGTGCATGTTATGGTATGGTTGAATGTTGAGTTTTGTGTGTGGTGGTAGTGTCGTGTTGGTGCGCTTCTCCTATAGCTCAGTTGGTAGAGCGTGCGGCTGTTAACCTCAAGGTCGCTGGTTCAAACCCAGCTGGGAGAGATCCTTTGCGCCGCGTACCATCCAGATACCACTCATTCAACTCGTTTGCACAGTGTTCCTCACTTCTTCAGTATGTACATATACTCCTCTACCAGCGTTCAAGTCGTACAAGACTGCTCGTTGCATCAGCCACACGTGCGAGGCGGTCGGGTCGCTGGTCACCTCGCAGCCTGCTGTGGGCGTATCCTGATGACTGTGCTCGGCCTTTTTCTGTCGTGCCATATCGAGCATCATATTCTGCTCACGCGATGTCAAAAGAGCCAGTTTCACGTGCGTGAGTACAAGGTCACGCGAGTGGAAGCTGAAGCTCCTCGGGTGTCGGCTTTCATTGCAAAATATTGGTCGCAGTCAAGCCGAAGGGGAAGTATGCCTGCCGGTTCTTTTTGGTTTGCAGCGCTGTATGATCAGACTGAAGACTGTCTCATCGACCTGAGCCATCGCAGGTTCGAGCAGAAGCGCGTTGCGGCTTGGCGATCAGTGTATTGGTAGTTGCTACTTAAGGGTGGGTGAGTGTGAATAGTGTCAAGAAGCCATCGAGCAGTGGTGCAGAAAAGAGGAGCATAAGGCAGACAAAGATTTGGTAGTAGCCGTGTTTGACAGGCATGTCGGCGTGGGAATAAGAGTGTTTACGTGTGTGTGCATGTTATGGTATGGTTGAATGTTGAGTTTTGTGTGTGGTGGTAGTGTCGTGTTGGTGCGCTTCTCCTATAGCTCAGTTGGTAGAGCGTGCGGCTGTTAACCTCAAGGTCGCTGGTTCAAACCCAGCTGGGAGAGATCCTTTGCGCCGCGTACCATCCAGATACCACTCATTCAACTCGTTTGCACAGTGTTCCTCACTTCTTCAGTATGTACATATACTCCTCTACCAGCGTTCAAGTCGTACAAGACTGCTCGTTGCATCAGCCACACGTGCGAGGCGGTCGGGTCGCTGGTCACCTCGCAGCCTGCTGTGGGCGTATCCTGATGACTGTGCTCGGCCTTTTTCTGTCGTGCCATATCGAGCATCATATTCTGCTCACGCGATGTCAAAAGAGCCAGTTTCACGTGCGTGAGTACAAGGTCACGCGAGTGGAAGCTGAAGCTCCTCGGGTGTCGGCTTTCATTGCAAAATATTGGTCGCAGTCAAGCCGAAGGGGAAGTATGCCTGCCGGTTCTTTTTGGTTTGCAGCGCTGTATGATCAGACTGAAGACTGTCTCATCGACCTGAGCCATCGCAGGTTCGAGCAGAAGCGCGTTGCGGCTTGGCGATCAGTGTATTGGTAGTTGCTACTTAAGGGTGGGTGAGTGTGAATAGTGTCAAGAAGCCATCGAGCAGTGGTGCAGAAAAGAGGAGCATAAGGCAGACAAAGATTTGGTAGTAGCCGTGTTTGACAGGCATGTCGGCGTGGGAATAAGAGTGTTTACGTGTGTGTGTCATGTTATGGTATGGTTGAATGTTGAGTTTTGTGTGTGGTGGTAGTGTCGTGTTGGTGCGCTTCTCCTATAGCTCAGTTGGTAGAGCGTGCGGCTGTTAACCTCAAGGTCGCTGGTTCAAACCCAGCTGGGAGAGATCCTTTGCGCCGCGTACCATCCAGATACCACTCATTCAACTCGTTTGCACAGTGTTCCTCACTTCTTCAGTATGTACATATACTCCTCTACCAGCGTTCAAGTCGTACAAGACTGCTCGTTGCATCAGCCACACGTGCGAGGCGGTCGGGTCGCTGGTCACCTCGCAGCCTGCTGTGGGCGTATCCTGATGATTGTGCTCGGCCTTTTTCTGTCGTGCCATATCGAGCATCATATTCTGCTCACGCGATGTCAAAAGAGCCAGTTTCACGTGCGTGAGTACAAGGTCACGCGAGTGGAAGCTGAAGCTCCTCGGGTGTCGGCTTTCATTGCAAAATATTGGTCGCAGTCAAGCCGAAGGGGAAGTATGCCTGCCGGTTCTTTTTGGTTTGCAGCGCTGTATGATCAGACTGAAGACTGTCTCATCGACCTGAGCCATCGCAGGTTCGAGCAGAAGCGCGTTGCGGCTTGGCGATCAGTGTATTGGTAGTTGCTACTTAAGGGTGGGTGAGTGTGAATAGTGTCAAGAAGCCATCGAGCAGTGGTGCAGAAAAGAGGAGCATAAGGCAGACAAAGATTTGGTAGTAGCCGTGTTTGACAGGCATGTCGGCGTGGGAATAAGAGTGTTTACGTGTGTGTCATGTTATGGTATGGTTGAATGTTGAGTTTTGTGTGTGGTGGTAGTGTCGTGTTGGTGCGCTTCTCCTATAGCTCAGTTGGTAGAGCGTGCGGCTGTTAACCTCAAGGTCGCTGGTTCAAACCCAGCTGGGAGAGATCCTTTGCGCCGCGTACCATCCAGATACCACTCATTCAACTCGTTTGCACAGTGTTCCTCACTTCTTCAGTATGTACATATACTCCTCTACCAGCGTTCAAGTCGTACAAGACTGCTCGTTGCATCAGCCACACGTGCGAGGCGGTCGGGTCGCTGGTCACCTCGCAGCCTGCTGTGGGCGTATCCTGATGATTGTGCTCGGCCTTTTTCTGTCGTGCCATATCGAGCATCATATTCTGCTCACGCGATGCCAAAAGAGCCAGTTTCACGTGCGTGAGTACAAGGTCACGCGAGTGGAAGCTGAAGCTCCTCGGGTGTCGGCTTTCATTGCAAAATATTGGTCGCAGTCAAGCCGAAGGGGAAGTATGCCTGCCGGTTCTTTTTGGTTTGCAGCGCTGTATGATCAGACTGAAGACTGTCTCATCGACCTGAGCCATCGCAGGTTCGAGCAGAAGCGCGTTGCGGCTTGGCGATCAGTGTATTGGTAGTTGCTACTTAAGGGTGGGTGAGTGTGAATAGTGTCAAGAAGCCATCGAGCAGTGGTGCAGAAAAGAGGAGCATAAGGCAGACAAAGATTTGGTAGTAGCCGTGTTTGACAGGCATGTCGGCGTGGGAATAAGAGTGTTTACGTGTGTGCATGTTATGGTATGGTTGAATTTTGAGTTTTGTGTGTGGTGGTAGTGTCGTGTTGGTGCGCTTCTCCTATAGCTCAGTTGGTAGAGCGTGCGGCTGTTAACCTCAAGGTCGCTGGTTCAAACCCAGCTGGGAGAGATCCTTTGCGCCGCGTACCATACAGATACCACTCATTCAACTCGTTTGCACAGTGTTCCTCACTTCTTCAGTATGTACATATACTCCTCTACCAGCGTTCAAGTCGTACAAGACTGCTCGTTGCATCAGCCACACGTGCGAGGCGGTCGGGTCGCTGGTCACCTCGCAGCCTGCTGTGGGCGTATCCTGATGATTGTGCTCGGCCTTTTTCTGTCGTGCCATATCGAGCATCATATTCTGCTCACGCGATGCCAAAAGAGCCAGTTTCACGTGCGTGAGTACAAGGTCACGCGAGTGGAAGCTGAAGCTCCTCGGGTGTCGGCTTTCATTGCAAAATATTGGTCGCAGTCAAGCCGAAGGGGAAGTATGCCTGCCGGTTCTTTTTGGTTTGCAGCGCTGTATGATCAGACTGAAGACTGTCTCATCGACCTGAGCCATCGCAGGTTCGAGCAGAAGCGCGTTGCGGCTTGGCGATCAGTGTATTGGTAGTTGCTACTTAAGGGTGGGTGAGTGTGAATAGTGTCAAGAAGCCATCGAGCAGTGGTGCAGAAAAGAGGAGCATAAGGCAGACAAAGATTTGGTAGTAGCCGTGTTTGACAGGCATGTCGGCGTGGGAATAAGAGTGTTTACGTGTGTGTGCATGTTATGGTATGGTTGAATGTTGAGTTTTGTGTGTGGTGGTAGTGTCGTGTTGGTGCGCTTCTCCTATAGCTCAGTTGGTAGAGCGTGCGGCTGTTAACCTCAAGGTCGCTGGTTCAAACCCAGCTGGGAGAGATCCTTTGCGCCGCGTACCATCCAGATACCACTCATTCAACTCGTTTGCACAGTGTTCCTCACTTCTTCAGTATGTACATATACTCCTCTACCAGCGTTCAAGTCGTACAAGACTGCTCGTTGCATCAGCCACACGTGCGAGGCGGTCGGGTCGCTGGTCACCTCGCAGCCTGCTGTGGGCGTATCCTGATGACTGTGCTCGGCCTTTTTCTGTCGTGCCATATCGAGCATCATATTCTGCTCACGCGATGTCAAAAGAGCCAGTTTCACGTGCGTGAGTACAAGGTCACGCGAGTGGAAGCTGAAGCTCCTCGGGTGTCGGCTTTCATTGCAAAATATTGGTCGCAGTCAAGCCGAAGGGGAAGTATGCCTGCCGGTTCTTTTTGGTTTGCAGCGCTGTATGATCAGACAGAAGACTGTCTCATCGACCTGGGCCATCGCAGGTTCGAGCAGAAGCGCGTTGCGGCTTGGCGATCAGTGTATTGGTAGTTGCTACTTAAGGGTGGGTGAGTGTGAATAGTGTCAAGAAGCCATCGAGCAGTGGTGCAGAAAAGAGGAGCATAAGGCAGACAAAGATTTGGTAGTAGCCGTGTTTGACAGGCATGTCGGCGTGGGAATAAGAGTGTTTACGTGTGTGTGGCATGTTATGGTATGGTTGAATGTTGAGTTTTGTGTGTGGTGGTAGTGTCGTGTTGGTGCGCTTCTCCTATAGCTCAGTTGGTAGAGCGTGCGGCTGTTAACCTCAAGGTCGCTGGTTCAAACCCAGCTGGGAGAGATCCTTTGCGCCGCGTACCATCCAGATACCACTCATTCAACTCGTTTGCACAGTGTTCCTCACTTCTTCAGTATGTACATATACTCCTCTACCAGCGTTCAAGTCGTACAAGACTGCTCGTTGCATCAGCCACACGTGCGAGGCGGTCGGGTCGCTGGTCACCTCGCAGCCTGCTGTGGGCGTATCCTGATGACTGTGCTCGGCCTTTTTCTGTCGTGCCATATCGAGCATCATATTCTGCTCACGCGATGTCAAAAGAGCCAGTTTCACGTGCGTGAGTACAAGGTCACGCGAGTGGAAGCTGAAGCTCCTCGGGTGTCGGCTTTCATTGCAAAATATTGGTCGCAGTCAAGCCGAAGGGGAAGTATGCCTGCCGCTTCTTTTTGGTTTGCAGCGCTGTATGACCAGACAGAAGACTGTCTCATCGACCTGGTCCATGGCAGGTTCGAGCAGAAGCGCGTTGCGGCTTGGCGATCAGTGTATTGGTAGTTGCTACTTAAGGGTGGGTGAGTGTGAATAGTGTCAAGAAGCCATCGAGCAGTGGTGCAGAAAAGAGGAGCATAAGGCAGACAAAGATTTGGTAGTAGCCGTGTTTGACAGGCATGTCGGCGTGGGAATAAGAGTGTTTACGTGTGTGTGGCATGTTATGGTATGGTTGAATGTTGAGTTTCGTGTGTGGTGGTAGTGTCGTGTTGGTGCGCTTCTCCTATAGCTCAGTTGGTAGAGCGTGCGGCTGTTAACCTCAAGGTCGCTGGTTCAAACCCAGCTGGGAGAGATCCTTTGCGCCGCGTACCATCCAGATACCACTCATTCAACTCGTTTGCACAGTGTTCCTCACTTCTTCAGTATGTACATATACTCCTCTACCAGCGTTCAAGTCGTACAAGACTGCTCATTGCATCAGCCACACGTGCGAGGCGGTCGGGTCGCTGGTCACCTCGCAGCCTGCTGTGGGCGTATCCTGATGACTGTGCTCGGCCTTTTTCTGTCGTGCCATATCGAGCATCATATTCTGCTCACGCGATGTCAAAAGAGCCAGTTTCACGTGCGTGAGTACAAGGTCACGCGAGTGGAAGCTGAAGCTCCTCGGGTGTCGGCTTTCATTGCAAAATATTGGTCGCAGTCAAGCCGAAGGGGAAGTATGCCTGCCGGTTCTTTTTGGTTTGCAGCGCTGTATGACCAGACAGAAGACTGTCTCATCGACCTGGTCCATGGCAGGTTCGAGCAGAAGCGCGTTGCGGCTTGGCGATCAGTGTATTGGTAGTTGCTACTTAAGGGTGGGTGAGTGTGAATAGTGTCAAGAAGCCATCGAGCAGTGGTGCAGAAAAGAGGAGCATAAGGCAGACAAAGATTTGGTAGTAGCCGTGTTTGACAGGCATGTCGGCGTGGGAATAAGAGTGTTTACGTGTGTGTGCATGTTATGGTATGGTTGAATGTTGAGTTTCGTGTGTGGTGGTAGTGTCGTGTTGGTGCGCTTCTCCTATAGCTCAGTTGGTAGAGCGTGCGGCTGTTAACCTCAAGGTCGCTGGTTCAAACCCAGCTGGGAGAGATCCTTTGCGCCGCGTACCATACAGATACCACTCATTCAACTCGTTTGCACAGTGTTCCTCACTTCTTCAGTATGCACATATACTCCTCTACCAGCGTTCAAGTCGTACAAGACTGCTCATTGCATCAGCCACACGTGCGAGGCGGTCGGGTCGCTGGTCACCTCGCAGCCTGCTGTGGGCGTATCCTGATGACTGTGCTCGGCCTTTTTCTGTCGTGCCATATCGAGCATCATATTCTGCTCACGCGATGTCAAAAGAGCCAGTTTCACGTGCGTGAGTACAAGGTCACGCGAGTGGAAGCTGAAGCTCCTCGGGTGTCGGCTTTCATTGCAAAATATTGGTCGCAGTCAAGCCGAAGGGGAAGTATGCCTGCCGGTTCTTTTTGGTTTGCAGCGCTGTATGACCAGACAGAAGACTGTCTCATCGACCTGGTCCATGGCAGGTTCGAGCAGAAGCGCGTTGCGGCTTAGCGATCAGTGTATTGGTAGTTGCTACTTAAGGGTGGGTGAGTGTGAATAGTGTCAAGAAGCCATCGAGCAGTGGTGCAGAAAAGAGGAGCATAAGGCAGACAAAGATTTGGTAGTAGCCGTGTTTGACAGGCATGTCGGCGTGGGAATAAGAGTGTTTACGTGTGTGTGCATGTTATGGTATGGTTGAATGTTGAGTTTCGTGTGTGGTGGTAGTGTCGTGTTGGTGCGCTTCTCCTATAGCTCAGTTGGTAGAGCGTGCGGCTGTTAACCTCAAGGTCGCTGGTTCAAACCCAGCTGGGAGAGATCCTTTGCGCCGCGTACCATCCAGATACCACTCATTCAACTCGTTTGCACAGTGTTCCTCACTTCTTCAGTATGTACATATACTCCTCTACCAGCGTTCAAGTCGTACAAGACTGCTCGTTGCATCAGCCACACGTGCGAGGCGGTCGGGTCGCTGGTCACCTCGCAGCCTGCTGTGGGCGTATCCTGATGACTGTGCTCGGCCTTTTTCTGTCGTGCCATATCGAGCATCATATTCTGCTCACGCGATGTCAAAAGATCCAGTTTCACGTGCGTGAGTACAAGGTCACGCGAGTGGAAGCTGAAGCTCCTCGGGTGTCGGCTTTCATTGCAAAATATTGGTCGCAGTCAAGCCGAAGGGGAAGTATGCCTGCCACTTCTTTTTGGTTTGCAGCGCTGTATGACCAGACAGAAGACTGTCTCATCGACCTGGTCCATGGCAGGTTCGAGCAGAAGCGCGTTGCGGCTTAGCGATCAGTGTATTGGTAGTTGCTACTTAAGGGTGGGTGAGTGTGAATAGTGTCAAGAAGTCATCGAGCAGTGGTGCAGAAAAGAGGAGCATAAGGCAGACAAAGATTTGGTAGTAGCCGTGTTTGACAGGCATGTCGGCGTGGGAATAAGAGTGTTTACGTGTGGGTGCATGTTATGGTATGGTTGAATGTTGAGTTTTGTGTGTGGTGGTAGTGTCGTGTTGGTGCGCTTCTCCTATAGCTCAGTTGGTAGAGCGTGCGGCTGTTAACCTCAAGGTCGCTGGTTCAAACCCAGCTGGGAGAGATCCTTTGCGCCGCGTACCATCCAGATACCACTCATTCAACTCGTTTGCACAGTGTTCCTCACTTCTTCAGTATGTACATATACTCCTCTACCAGCGTTCAAGTCGTGCAAGACTGCTCGTTGCATCAGCCACACGTGCGAGGCGGTCGGGTCGCTGGTCACCTCGCAGCCTGCTGTGGGCGTATCCTGATGACTGTGCTCGGCCTTTTTCTGTCGTGCCATATCGAGCATCATATTCTGCTCACGCGATGTCAAAAGAGCCAGTTTCACGTGCGTGAGTACAAGGTCACGCGAGTGGAAGCTGAAGCTCCTCGGGTGTCGGCTTTCATTGCAAAATATTGGTCGCAGTCAAGCCGAAGGGGAAGTATGCCTGCCGGTTCTTTTTGGTTTGCAGCGCTGTACGACCAGACAGAAGACTGTCTCATCGACCTGGTCCATGGCAGGTTCGAGCAGAAGCGCGTTGCGGCTTAGCGATCAGTGTATTGGTAGTTGCTACTTAAGGGTGGGTGAGTGTGAATAGTGTCAAGAAGCCATCGAGCAGTGGTGCAGAAAAGAGGAGTATAAGGCAGACAAAGATTTGGTAGTAGCCGTGTTTGACAGGCATGTCGGCGTGGGAATAAGAGTGTTTACGTGTGTGTGCATGTTATGGTATGGTTGAATGTTGAGTTTCGTGTGTGGTGGTAGTGTCGTGTTTGTGCGCTTCTCCTATAGATCAGTTGGTAGAGCGTGCGGCTGTTAACCTCAAGGTCGCTGGTTCAAACCCAGCTGGGAGAGATCCTTTGCGCCGCGTACCATACAGATACCACTCATTCAACTCGTTTGCACAGTGTTCCTCACTTCTTCAGTATGCAAATATACTCCTCTACCAGCGTTCAAGTCGTACAAGACTGCTCATTGTATCAGCCACACGTGCGAGGCGGTCGGGTCGCTGGTCACCTCGCAGCCTGCTGTGGGCGTATCCTGATGACTGTGCTCGGCCTTTCTCTGTCGTGCCATATCGAGCATCATATTCTGCTCACGCGATGTCAAAAGATCCAGTTTCACGTGCGTGAGTACAAGGTCACGCGAGTGGAAGCTGAAGCTCCTCGGGTGTCGGCTTTCATTGCAAAATATTGGTCGCAGTCAAGCCGAAGGGGAAGTATGCCTGCCACTTCTTTTTGGTTTGCAGCGCTGTACGACCAGACAGAAGACTGTCTCATCGACCTGGTCCATGGCAGGTTCGAGCAGAAGCGCGTTGCGGCTTAGCGATCAGTGTATTGGTAGTTGCTACTTAAGGGTGGGTGAGTGTGAATAGTGTCAAGAAGCCATCGAGCAGTGGTGCAGAAAAGAGGAGTATAAGGCAGACAAAGATTTGGTAGTAGCCGTGTTTGACAGGCATGTCGGCGTGGGAATAAGAGTGTTTACGTGTGTGCATGTTATGGTATGGTTGAATGTTGATTTTTATGTGTGGCGGTAGTGTCGTGTTTGTGCGCTTCCCCTATAGATCAGTTGGTAGAGCGTGCGGCTGTTAACCTCAAGGTCGCTGGTTCAAACCCAGCTGGGAGAGATCCTTTGCGCCGCGTACCATCCAGATACCACTCATTCAACTCGTTTGCACAGTGTTCCTCACTTCTTCAGTATGTACATATACTCCTCTGCCAGCGTTCAAGTCATACAAGACTGCTCGTTGCATCAGCCACACGTGCGAGGCGGTCGGGTCGCTGGTCACCTCGCAGCCTGCTGTGGGCGTATCCTGATGACTGTGCTCGGCCTTTTTCTGTCGTGCCATATCGAGCATCATATTCTGCTCACGCGATGTCAAAAGATCCAGTTTCACGTGCGTGAGTACAAGGTCACGCGAGTGGAAGCTGAAGCTCCTCGGGTGTCGGCTTTCATTGCAAAATATTGGTCGCAGTCAAGCCGAAGGGGAAGTATGCCTGCCACTTCTTTTTGGTTTGCAGCGCTGTATGACCAGACAGAAGACTGTCTCATCGACCTGGTCCATGGCAGGTTCGAGCAGAAGCGCGTTGCGGCTTAGCGATCAGTGTATTGGTAGTTGCTACTTAAGGGTGGGTGAGTGTGAATAGTGTCAAGAAGCCATCGAGCAGTGGTGCAGAAAAGAGGAGCATAAGGCAGACAAAGATTTGGTAGTAGCCGTGTTTGACAGGCATGTCGGCGTGGGAATAAGAGTGTTTACGTGTGTGCATGTTATGGTATGGTTGAATGTTGATTTTTATGTGTGGCGGTAGTGTCGTGTTGGTGCGCTTCTCCTATAGCTCAGTTGGTAGAGCGTGCGGCTGTTAACCTCAAGGTCGCTGGTTCAAACCCAGCTGGGAGAGATCCTTTGCGCCGCGTACCATCCAGACACCACTCATTCAACTCGTTTGCACAGTGTTCCTCACTTCTTCAGTATGTACATATACTCCTCTACCAGCGTTCAAGTCGTGCAAGACTGCTCGTTGCATCAGCCACACGTGCGAGGCGGTGGGGTCGCTGGTCACCTCGCAGCCTGCTGTGGGCGTATCCTGATGACTGTGCTCGGCCTTTTTCTGTCGTGCCATATCGAGCATCATATTCTGCTCACGCGATGTCAAAAGAGCCAGTTTCACGTGCGTGAGTACAAGGTCACGCGAGTGGAAGCTGAAGCTCCTCGGGTGTCGGCTTTCATTGCAAGATATTGGTCGCAGTCAAGCCGAAGGGGAAGTATGCCTGCCACTTCTTTTTGGTTTGCAGCGCTGTATGACCAGACAGAAGACTGTCTCATCGACCTGGTCCATGGCAGGTTCGAGCAGAAGCGCGTTGAGGCTTGGCGATCAGTGTATTGGTAGTTGCTACTTAAGGGTGGGTGAGTGTGAATAGTGTCAAGAAGTCATCGAGCAGTGGTGCAGAAAAGAGGAGCATAAGGCAGACAAAGATTTGGTAGTAGCCGTGTTTGACAGGCATGTCGGCGTGGGAATAAGAGTGTTTACGTGTGTGTGCATGTTATGGTATGGTTGAATGTTGAGTTTCGTGTGTGGTGGTAGTGTCGTGTTGGTGCGCTTCTCCTATAGCTCAGTTGGTAGAGCGTGCGGCTGTTAACCTCAAGGTCGCTGGTTCAAACTCAGCTGGGAGAGATCCTTTGCGCCGCGTACCATCCAGATACCACTCATTCAACTCGTTTGCACAGTGTTCCTCACTTCTTCAGTATGTACATATACTCCTCTACCAGCGTTCAAGTCGTGCAAGACTGCTCGTTGCATCAGCCACACGTGCGAGGCGGTGGGGTCGCTGGTCACCTCGCAGCCTGCTGTGGGCGTATCCTGATGACTGTGCTCGGTCTTTTCCTGTCGTGCCATATCGAGCATCATATTCTGCTCACGCGATGTCAAAAGAGCCAGTTTCACGTGCGTGAGTACAAGGTCACGCGAGTGGAAGCTGAAGCTCCTCGGGTGTCGGCTTTCATTGCAAAATATTGGTCGCAGTCAAGCCGAAGGGGAAGTATGCCTGCCGGTTCTTTTTGGATTGCAGCGCTGTACGACCAGACAGAAGACTGTCTCATCGACCTGGTCCATGGCAGGTTCGAGCAGAAGCGCGTTGCGGCTTAGCGATCAGTGTATTGGTAGTTGCTACTTAAGGGTGGGTGAGTGTGAATAGTGTCAAGAAGTCATCGAGCAGTGGTGCAGAAAAGAGGAGCATAAGGCAGACAAAGATTTGGTAGTAGCCGTGTTGACAGACATGGAGATGTGTAAGATAACCTTGTGGGAAGATTGGGGTCTTATTGTTGTTTCAAATTTATGAGAAGAAAGCCTGCGCCTTGGAGAGGCAAGGAGTCACTTGATGGGAAATAGGGTGGAGAATAAGGGAGTCACGAAGGTAACGAGATATTTGGAGGAGAAGAGCTTTTAATCCCATGCAAGGGAGGGCATGACCAGGATATCAGTTTAATTGTAGAGATTGGTGTAGACTACGGCCCCCATCTTAACGTTGTGTATATAGGGGTTGACCTTGGTCCCTCGTTGATGAACACAGTCGTTTATTAATCGACTTTGTTCTTGTATCTTATAACCGCGGCCCGTTGACATCAACATAGGTCTCTCATTAGTCTACCTTGGTTCCTCATCGATAGATCGCGGCTTCACATTGGAAGACCCTAGTAACCCATGGGTTGGCCCGGTCCCTCATTGGTAGACATTTAATCTCAAGACCAATTTACTCCTGGCCAATCAAAAACGAATATTAGGGAATAGGGCAACGATATAGTAAACAAATTAAATGATATGTCTTTATTGAAAACCGATTTATTTCCGATCCACATAACACGTCTTCATCGTTATTAGACGAACTCATAAGTATTCTAGCCTGATCCGGGTAGGGGATGTACCTTGGCCCCCGGTGAAAACAGCCACGACGCAAGATCAGGTGCAAAAAGAACTCCAGGAAGTGTTTGGCTTGCGGCTTCGTCTTAAGTAGCATCTCCTAAATTTCCACTGCCGGAGCGGCCTACCCTACCAAGTTATCATGGAGATGTGATGGAGTGGTGATCGTTCTTAAAGGAGTCGATATCAACTTTCCACTGGCACCCGGACGACCGATTAACGAAGGGGATACTCCGATCCGTGTTCTTGATAGCCTTCCTCACCTTTTGTACTTGTCGGTGGGGCGGGCTGCACTCTTCCAGTTGGACTCGTGTCAATGGAATACTTGACCGTGTTTGTGATGGGGTCGAGGTTCGGTTACGGTGTATAAAACTTCACACCGCAATCGGGGTTGACGTGATCTCGCGGAATTCTTCACGGGATCACTTGCATACTTGTAGGGTGCTCGATATGAGTCACCTTTATCTGTAACAGATCGCCTTGTCCAAATGTAGACCATGATTCGCGAGCCTTCTGACCACTTGAACCGTCTCGCGATCTTGAGTCTTCAACCACAAAGGGTTTCATGCGTCCAGTCGTAGTTAAAATGTTGTTTAAGAGATCTTGATCCATGGTCAAACAATACAGGGGTTTCCCTTGATTAAAGTATGCAATTTTTTGTGACTTCGGGTGGTCAGTGATCCATTCGGAGGAGAAGTCGACACGTGCACTTTAAAGCAAATTGAACTATATTTGATGTTAACCAATCAAACCCAACAACCCTATCCCTACCATCATGTCTTGAACATCGCTTGCCACGTGTCGCTCTCTCTAGACGGCAGCTACCTTGTACTTACGTGTCACACACCTGATATACTTATCCGATCGTAGTGAACCTTCTGGTCGCCGATCGTGTGGCGTAACCCACACTAGCTTGATCACGATCATATACCCGATTCCTGATCACGATCTTAATCGCCTACTGATCGCGATCGCCTTTATGATCGCGGTTTCATTCTTGACCGACTGATCGCCAACGTAATCTTCCCCATGCAAATAACCCCATCTTCAGGACTCCTACCCTTCGTCCGTCAGACTTTGAACCGATATCGTAGGTCCCATCCTGTCCGATCTGTTATCCAGATTTGTCTGACCGTCCAGTGGATGCGATCCGACCAGTTGTGGGACCGGCGCTGCCAACCGTTAACTGACTCGGATATGACTGGAACTTAATCAGTTCCCCTACCGCTAATATTGCGTAGTCGCTTAATCACAGTCGTCCTCTGCGCCGTTAGTCGCCACATAGTGGCGATCTGACTGCGCACTTATATTTTCGCTTGGTTAGTTCCAGCATTTTAACTCACGCCATGTCGACGACAAAAACTTCTATCACCTCTCCTCCTTTCGATTCGGGTGAGTTGTCGCCCGGTCCTGATCAGGTGACGCACTCCCCCGATCGCAGTGGGCCACACGCCGGGTCGTACTCGCTTCTTCCCTATACTAGAGTAACGACCACTGCTTGTGTTGATCGACCGACAATGTCCGGCATGGTGTCCGCTCTTTACGATCGTTTGCAGATCTACGAGGGTATGGCGAGGCGTTATGTCTCCCTTAAATAAGCGGTGGTAGCAGCGAAGCACCGCGGCTATCGTCTGGAGAAGGAGTTGAACTTGATCCGTGAAGTCGGGGTACAGTTGCACGGTATGTCAAGCAGCGTTTCTATCGTCTATTTTCCACCTTTCAGGGCGTCCGCAAGCTTAGCAAAGAACGCGCAAAGATCGTGAGAAAGTAGGAGGATCACCTGGAGAGAATCAGCGACTTGAAGTATAAGAACAAGCGCTTGGAGGCATCCTTGTCCGAAGCCGCTTTCTATGACACAAAGAAGGTTCGTCGTGATTATGACACGGTTTGTGCGTCTCTCGAGAAGGAATATCGGCATGAGATCAAATCTCTTATTCAAAAGTTGAGGTCCTGGACTTTTCAGCTTGAGTCGATCCAGGATCTATGGAACGCTATCGCGAAAAAATACCAGGATGCTTTTGTTCGTGATCAGCAAACGATAGCCGATCTCAAAAATAGATTGCGTCATTTTGCGCCACGTGATTAACACTTTGCGGAGGATACTGATTTAAAATGAGAGCTAGATCGACTGCGAAAGAGGATGGCGAATTGCCACTTCGAAAAAGCGCGTCTTTAAAGTCTGGATCAGGACCGAAAAACGCTCGTGACGCCGTGATCTCTGACCATGACCTTGCAGGTACTGACTTCGACAAGCTTCGGGCTCGTCTAGACCAGTTATCTTTTTGTGTTCCGTTTGCTGTACCATCACCCCCACTTTCATCGAACAGCAAACGTACCCGGAGGGAAAGCAATCCTGGTCTCCAATTCAAGCTTACCCGGCCTTCAGAAGCCTCCTCTCCCATGACCCGGCTAAATTTTGACGCGATCTCTACGCTCAAAATGTCTTCTGGGTCTACGCGATCAGCTCCAATAAAGCAATCAGCCGACTCAGTGCAGACATATGTTTTCAAGCAACAGGACGAGATCCCGCAATCGGACAAGCCTGCATCGAGTACGAAGTCGACAAAGCCCGCTTTCCCCCGCGATCAGATCCTTCCGCTCGATCGACTGATTCGGCTTCGGCGGATGATTCCACAAAGTCAGACGGGTCACTGCAAACGGCCTGCCCCCCCCGATCTACTGCATCCGCACCGACGGCAGCACCCGCACGATCACCTTCTCACGAGCAGATATCCGAGCCAAAGCGATCACCTAAGTTTAAGCGGTCGGATACCCTGAAGCGCTCCGCCAGACAATCTTGGTCACTACCGTCCAATCGATCATCTAGGGTATGCTCAAAGAACTCTGCTAATTGTCCTCCGGTTCAGGGCGTTCCGGCGACCTCCCCGAAGACGTCGCCAGGCAGGAAAGAAATTTGAGCTAGTTTTAGAGAATTAATTTTCTTCGTCCTCTACCATGAGCTATTCATCCAGTTATTTGGGGGATTCCAACCTCGCCGCGCTTTCTGGATCACGCTATACTTCCCGCAGACGCGGTTCGACTTCTGCCAAGTCTACTGGACTCTACCGACCCGCATCCACGATCATCAATGAAGAATCCGGCTCCAACTCGCAATCTCCTTCTACAGCTCCTTCAACGACTCTTAAAAAGGTGGCCAAGATCGATCTTCTGAACGAACCATCGATCGATTTGTCTGGCAGCCTCAGTTTGTCCAGTGATGATCTCGAGGACGTAAACGATCTGTTGGCTCCCAGGCACTATGCCGCGGTGCCAGTTACTCGTGTAACGCGCGATCAGTAAATTCATGATGACAGATGTCATGTTCTCCGGTCAACATTTCAATTAAGTCTCTGTTCGTCGCGTCGAGGCAGCTACACCAGCGTTGCTGAGCTGGAAGTGGATTTCATGGTCAAACATTTCTCCAAGACGAAATCCTTTCCATTCCTAGCATTCATGGGTATGAAGTCGTCGGCACTAAGGGCTGATCGCAGGGATCCCCAATTATTTTCTTCTGCGCATATCACTTCACAATACAGCCAAGAACCTTATAAAATTCTTGATCGATCGATCGAGCCGATCTCCTTTCCAGTGACTGGGTGATTCACGAAATTGTTGGAAACGTATCGCGCGTTTGAAGATCGTCATCGAAAAGCGATGTGGAAATCGACCCATGTTCTTCCCATCTTAGTCGGCAGCGCCAGACGGACCCCGATCTGGCCTCGTATTGCGAAGAGAGTCGGCAACGCCGATCGTGATCTGGGCCTCGTTGGAAGACGTCCTCCGCTTCATCTTTCAAGGGACGATCGACGGGCATTGTTACTTGGACGTTCTATTGGATCCTTTCTTTTTACATACCCCGGCTCTGCTAGAGAAACGAGTGTGGTGACCTGGGTTGGAATGCGAAATAATTAATCTCCCGCACTTAATCACTGACTTGTCGCTAGCATATTCAGCCAAGCCGTGGCGTAATTAGTATCTGTCCGCAATCGCAAATATATATTGATCAGCGATCACCCGCATCTCCAGCAAATTTATCCCTTCGTGATCGTCCCAGGTTGGTCATTCTCTTTGTTCAATTTTAATTTCCTCTTTCGTTAAATCGTCGTATTCCTTTGTTTAAATCGTCTTCGTGCTTTTCTTCTCTTTATCATCCTCGATCTGGTCACCCATAGTTACGATCGCTCGCAACCAAAGTTCCACCAGCTTTAATAGCCTAATATCAGATTAATTGTCGACTCGATCAGGTCATCCACCATCCCAATCGCTCGCGGTCAAAGTTCCACCGATCTTATCACCCCGATTAGATCATCCACAGTTTCGAATGCTCGCTATCAAGGTTTTATCGATGCTGGTCACTATCGATCAAAAATACTTTTAGACTTTGACCTGCGCGATCAAGTCTGTAAACCCTCAATTGCCATACTCACAACATCTATCGCCCTTCCACCTTCTCATAAAACCTCCCTGTATGTACTTCCCCACCCTTTAATGCACTCGCCTTGCATTTCACCTCGATTCAACGACATGACCATCAATCTCTTGAATTTTCCTCTTCGTGAAACTGCATAACTTCAAACCAATTCTTCTGCACACGACCACGATTTCATTTTTGTATCAACACTCCGCTGTTCAAGTCGGCTTCGTCCACCCACGACGGATCACCATATCCTTTACAAAAGACTCTGAACTGTCTGTGCACCCTGCCATAACGTGTCCGCCGTCCTCATCGCAATTCCGTTATTTTCTCCACTTCGAGCTCGTCTTCTACCAGATCGCTACCCAACTGTCTTGTGATAGTAGAGCTTTGTCAAATTCAACTCGATCCGCTTTGATCGCTGTTAGTAATTTAATAGATTGATCGGAAAAAATTCGTACGAGTTTTCGATTCGACACATGTACCACTTGGAAGACTTGGTAGGGCATATCTGCTGTTTCCAAAATACCGCGTGATCCCCGCACTTGTTAATCACTCGGAATGGCCCGTGCCGCATTTGCGCCAAATCTCAAGCGTACCCTTCCATCACGCGATCAAAAAAGAGACAGACGCGATTCGCTGCATATGTTCTAGCAGATCGTGATCTCGATTATTCTGATCGGCGAGGTCTTGGATTGCTTCCTTCAGTCAATTGTTCACCACCTCTCTCGCCCGTTGATATTGGCGTTGTATGCCATACCGCCATCGTCGTGGACCTCGATCTCGCGATGCGGTACTCCTTAGAGGTAAAGTAGCTTCCAACGTTGATCGGGGATCCTATCCGTGGATCAGACAAAAGGGTGTGTCCTCGCGAATTCGATCGTGTGCGGTGCTGATCGTGTACGTTAATCGTTCGGCATTTTCATCCCAATCTTTCTGACTCTCGTCCGACACATAGATCTTGATCGATCTAGTTGAAGTCTGTACCATGCATTTCGCTGTGCCGTTTGCTTGTGGTCTATATGCCATAGCAGCTCGTTGTTTCTGACCCACTATCCGGTCCAACGCACGAAAGAAATTAGACATAAATCCTGGCTCTCTATCGTGACAAATTAGTTTACTTGCGCCAAACCTTCTAAGTTCACATTCTTCGTAAATCTTCGCAATCGTTTGCGCGGTCCAAGATTCACTCGTCTTCGTTTCCGTATATCCAGAGAACAGGCCGGCCTAAATCAACAGCTCCGCGTTACCTTTAAACGATCGCGATAAAAGTATATGATCCAACGCCATAATTCAAAAAGGGCACGTCACCTGTATGTTACCCAACGAGCCACTTCGATCGCAGGGGCGTCCTTTACTTGTTTCAAAATCCACACACTCTGCCACATACCGTTTCACACTTCGACACAGACTTCTCCAGCGGAACTTTGCTCTAATCCGCTGATAAGCTCGACCTATATCGTGGTGGACGCCCTCCAAACTGGTATGAAAGTGATGTAAAAATCGTGATGCGATAGCTCCGGGACCACCAACCAAACCAGCTCTACGCGATCTTCTGACTTTGTAGCTGATCTGGGACAAAAACAACAACTCGTCCTGATCGGTCTCATAATTCGGCGCGATCAAGGCACATGATTTCGCATCTGCGGATGTAATCGTAAATACATCCCCAGTCAGACCGATCTTCAAGTTAGATATTCAACTCTCTTCATTCTGCGCTTGTCTGATCCGTTCAATACGTATCTGCTGTAAAATTTCGCAGTGGAATTCTGGTAATTAAATGGCGTCGTCGGGCGGGAGCACGGGTGATTGCAGCTACTCACACCCCCTGATTAGTCTCGAGGGAGAACAGTAACTAGTTTAGCTGATTCAGAGTTACTAGATCTTGGCGATCTTGTTCATCCACCACTATCCAACCCTTCTCTTTCTGCAGAGCTCCACTTGCCAATCGATCTGCGCTCACGTTCCAATCACAGGTCACATGTAAGATGTCATGCTTGGGCCAGGATCGGAGATTCTCCATCGCTTCGTGTCTCAGCAGTTGTAGACCTGGCGTCTTGCAGTCGATCTCTCCACGCATTTGACTGATCCCTCAATCTGAATCTCCACATATGATCACTCGTCCCCTAGTCTGATTAGTCGACAAATCAAAACATAGAAGTAGTCCTATATACTCTGCTTCGCTGACAGTTGGATCAGGGACAATTTCAGGCGCGGCGGCCACAATCTTCCAACTGGTAATCCCTTTTACGATCGTGCTGCATGCTTCACATTTTATCTTCACTCTAGTAGACCCATCAAAACTAGCTACCCATAGATTTTCTTCCTCTTCGACCGTAGGTGGAGGCATACTGATCATTTGTCGTGGTTCTTTTTTGGCGCAATCGCGATCAACATCTCATCCACTTCTTGCAGAGGAGTTGTACTCGCTGACAGAGTGCTAAGCATCTCACCTTCACCTTCCTCACATCTACGGATCTTTGGCGTCCAGTTTGATAACAATGCAGCCCATCGTCCTAATCCCCCGTTGATACCGGAAGATTTGAGCAACCAGGCTAAGGTTGAATAACGCATCAGCGCGGTGATATCACGCGACACCAATATGATATAGCATATGTATAGCATCCCTAACAATTCTATAACCTCCTTCTCCACCATACCATCGTTACCTTCGCTGGGATTCAGCGTACGGCTTGAAAAGGTGACAGGCCAGTACAATCTCTCATGTTTCTTCAGCAATGCAGCCGACATCGTCTACTTGCTGGCATACACCACAATCACTGTTTAGATCCGGATCAAAGTGTTTTGAATGAGTGTAGCCGCTATCTTCTGTTTCATGAAAGTGAATGCGATCGTCCATTTCTTCCAGCGACTCCTGCCTTACGGATCCTGATCGCCCCCGAAAAGTGAATACCTATCGTAATTGCTCCCAGAAAATGGGTTTGATTCCTGATCGCGCCCAGAAATTGGATGAGATTCTTGATCGACCCCAGGGATAAGGTACCGACCGCGATCGCCTTTGTGGGCTATATGAAAAATTGGTTTCGCTCAGCAACCGTTTCTGTTCTTGGGTCGTCTTAACTTCGTCGGATTGCATGGGAATCGGCTTCTCGCAATTCATACTGTACTACGGCGTACACAAAAAATCCTCGATGAATCGACTGTAATAGTTGAGGCTCTTCAGAAAAAATTTGCATTGATCGTAGCGAACGAGGAAATGGTATATTAACCAATGATCCTCGATTCTTTGGGTTCACTTATAATCCATCCAAAGACACTTGATAACTCAGGTAGTATTCCTCGCGTCGTCCTCAGAATCTCTTAGCCAAACTGATCGATAATATTCACCGATTTCATACGTCCAGCAATCGTTCCACTTTGCGGTAGGGAGATTCTCACGACGTGGACGGTATCAGTCTATCGTCGATGTATGACCTTCGATCAAGCAACGACGTCTTCATGTCAGAATCTGGTTCACCGTCGATAAACACATCGATAAGATGTGATGATCTCGAGGTGATCGTAGTGGGGCGTATTCCAATCTTCAGATACCCGTGTAACGCATTGTCGATTAGGCGTTGGTAAATCTGCGGTGCGCTCCTTAATTTAAACGGTATCCTCAGCCATTCGAACAGGCCTGAAGGTGTAATAAACGCCAAAAATTTTCTGCCTCGCTCCGTCATCTCCACCACCCAAAACCCACTTGCCATATCCAAGGAGCAGTATCGCATGGCTATTTCTATATCCTGCAGCAATGCACTGATCACTTGCATGGGATACACTATCAGTCTCGTCAACTGATTCACGCGTCTATAGTCACTACACAATCGAATGTCCACTCTAATTCCTTTATGATCACCACTATTGGTGATAACCACGGAGAAGTGAACTGACAAATTATTTGCTCCATCAGTAATCCCTTAATCAGATCAGCCAGATTTTCTCGAAACTTGGGTGCGAACGGTCGTACCCTTTGTGCGATCGGGTTAGCGTCTTCAACATCAATATCACAAACTGCTCCACGAGCCGCAGAGGGTAGGGCATCACCTTTGCCAATCAGTATGTGGCGATTTGTCCATATCAACTACCGCAACTTCTTTTGATCACTCGTCTTTGTCTTACCTGAGTCGTCCACTTGAATGTCCTTTCGAGATATCTAGGCCGCAGGTATAACTACTTCCGGTAGGATCGCCATGTACTGATCGACATCCTCGGCGTTCAACTCTCCACTTTCGTTACGATACGTTGACACGGTAGAAGGTTCTGCCTCCGTCCTTTGATCAACACGACGTCTTTCCGTTTCACTAGTCGATCGGTCTATATTTGATCGCACTCCCGTCTATCTGAAAGCTAAACTCATCTTGCAGTACATCGCTGACACCTCGCTCGGTGTCTTTACCGTCGATCATCTCTACTTCAGGGCTTGGCTCCTCATGCCGATCTTGCGACTGATCGCCCTTCATACACCCTTGAATCGTAGAGATCGACGAAGAGACTTCTGTTGGTAGATATACATCTTCCTCGTGTTGCACACACCGCCCTTTTCCGTCCCTAGCGATCATGTCAAACTGATTTCTGGACTGTTTATGTCCGTCACCATCTATGGCAGGGATCGCGTCCGACTGATGGATGGATCGTCTTTGCCTACAATCAGATTCCTAGCTATTGGGCTTCCCTGCCACGGCCGGCGTCACCACTCTGCCAGCCTCCCTCGACCTGGTTTACACACGCTCATCGTCTTGCGTCTCGTCATTTGTATGCTCCGTCACAAGTGCCTTGATCGATCGTTGGTCGTTATTCATAGCGCCATCATCGCTTTCACTCTCACCTACGTAGTGCATTAAATCCTCGTCGATAACGTTTCGATCAGTTTGTAACTCGTCAGCAATGCAGTCTTTTGCCTCTTCTTCCGTATTCACCTCTTGGATTTTTAAAATACTTCTCTGCGAAGAACATGATCGCTGATCAACCAATGGTCCTTCATACGCTTCGGGTGAGACTTGTTCTCGATCAGTTGTAGCCTCGAACGCTAATGTCTGCCATTCATCATAACGTCGCGACGTCATAGGCACGTATCCCTGCGATCAGGGTATCGTGTCCGCTACCATCCCCAGCCTCAATGGAGTTCTTCAGCGTAAAATCACCTCGCGATCACAGGGGCGCGTGAGCTGTAGATAGTTGATCCTGCGAGGCCCGCTAGTCACTGTTAATATCCACTCCACGTCTCGTATTACCCAAAGTTTAGCGCTTCGTGGCGCGAGTCCTACCCTCACTTCTATTGGTTTGCCGACTGGTATCACCACCTGCTGATCATTCACGTTGATCAATATAATTTTTGATCTATAGGGTGGCTTACGTCCCGCTAGATAAACGCGAACATCATCGGGTAGACATAGCGTCCGTCCGCTGGATCCAAACGAATACCCGCCGGAGCCATGAATTCCATGCTGAGTATAGTCTCTTGACCGACTTGATAACCGACCCATACGTCGAAATCATATACTACTCAGCCGTCCAATGTGATCTTGATCTTCGTGCGCCCAATTGTCATGTATGCGTTTTCCCCTATGCCGACACATTCTTGGGTCTGGCTTTCGTCGATCATGCACCCTACCTAGCGAGCAAAGGTGGTGTCGATGGTTGACACTTCAGCACCGAAATTAAACAGCATAGTGGTTTTCTCATCATTGATCTTTTCAATCGCTTTAGCCTGTTTTTTTAATCCATGTTCAAAGGGTGTGGTCTTTTTAATATACACGTGATTTACCTGGTGCAAGATCAAGCTCCATCTTCACAGCTGATTGGGTTTTTCATCAATTCTAATTCCAGCTTGTAATTGCGGGGACACAAGTCGAATCATTACGTATATTAGCGATCGATCTGGCCTGATAGTTAACTTCTTGATCCTTCAATTGTATTTGAACGAATAAATATACGCAGAGCCTAGAACGCTCGGCTCGTACCAGATTCCATCCTGGCGAGCGTCCTAGTTTAACGTCTCCTCCGCCTCGGACGGAAACATTCCTGCGGGCTTGGTAGGCACATTTCACTTGCGCAATTATATTGTTTAACTTCTACAAAGGGCACTTGCCACTATCATGTACTTTTTCACGAGCTGCACACGCGTAGAAACCCTTGTCCGATGAATGTTCTTTACGGCCGCACTTCTGGCAAGTCATCGCTTCCAGAAGACACGATCATTATACTTGATCGATCCATAGTGAGTAAACGGTTTCGATCATTCTCCGTGATCACGTAGCTCAACACGATCAGCTTCCCCATGCGACAATACGATGATCTTCGTTTGATTGCACTTGAGTGAGGACGGTGGTCGCACATACCCTGCGCCTGTCCACGTCCTCTTCCGATCCACTTGGATCCGACTCCGAACTACTGCTATCGTTTTTTACCCTGATCGCTCTTACTGCACAGTATGATTTTGATGGTGCCTGATCTGCATTAACTTTTGATCGCTGATGAAATTTGTCCGATCCCATCGACGTCTTCGTGTACCGGTTTTCCATCCGCTGATACGCACGCAACATCTCTTCCATGTCGTTGGCATCCGACAATCGCAGAAGAGCCAGCTGTTTTGCTGAATCGCCATTGTCCAGTGTAGAAATAAAATGCTCCACATGATCACGCCGCGTATCGTGTCTTCCTTCTCGAATCGCGACCTTGGCTCGAATCGCTGCCCCATTCAATCGGTGCACTACTCTAGCGGGGTTTCATCCGGTCGTTTACGTGCGTGGTAATACTGTCTGGCATTTGATAACCGTACCCTCGATATTGAAGCATGAAACTTTCTAGCAGATCTTATCACGTGCGACGAGTAGTGCGGCTCAGTTGATTGTGCCAGATCTGTGTCGGTCCCGTCAATAGATCACCGAAAACCAGACATTGTTCTTCATCCGGTATTTTGTCCCTTAGGAACGCCAAGTTGACTCTACTGATCCAGCTTTTGGCGCGATCTTCGTCTCGACCTCTACCAAGTAACTCCTTCAGCTCGTCGATAACTAAAAACGAATACGTTGGGAAAACGACCCTTGATTCATTAACACTGCTGCAGGCGCCATTAATGAACGCCTCGAGACCTCCTGCTCCGATTCGTACGGGGTATGTCCTCCGGGATCGCCAACATCCGATCGGCCTTAACTTGATTCGACCGATTTTATCTCGACATCCGGAGAGTAGGTTTCTCGAGCTCTTGGCATCTTGATCGCTTGACTAGGATATATTTATTGACAGGATTGACTCCGTTGTCTTTGTTTAAAGTACTCCATCGCATTATCGATGTAAGATAGCAGGTGTCCTTTTAGAGCCGATGTATCATCTCCAGTGGCGCGTATAGCTGCCTATCGCGGTTCGGCCTTGATTTCCTTGGCGCGATCAAGTAGATGAGCGGATCCACCGGGTCCTCTCGACATTTGCTGGATGACGATCGAAGCGTCTTACTCGATCTCGAATTCTTCGAAATCATACTACGACATTCCAGCGTGGTATTACTTCGTGATGTCCGCGATCGCGGTACTCGCTTTATCTTCAATCTTGGTTTTGCCTGTGAAAGGGATCAGCTTCTCGCATAACGATCGGCATTCGTAGATGATTTAAGCTTAATCACACTCTAAAAGTTTTCTCACGCCGAACATCTCCGCCACGAATCAAGCTTCATGCAAAAGTTGCATGATCCGTAGATTCTCTCCAGCATATTCGATGCACTTGCCGGGGTCGATACCGTACCCTGAATCTTGTCGATCAGCTTTGACTTCAGCACTTGGAGTACTGGGTCGGTTGATAGTAGGTTCTTGAGCATCTTCCGCTCGTACGCCTTGGCTCATTCATCTCGTTGCCTACCCTTCGTTTTTCATCTCTTTTTCCACGAACTTGAACGACTTCGCGATCTTGTTCACAACTTGATCGTGTTGGTCGGGATCGTTCGTTGTTTCTTTCAACCTCGCCGTCCTCGATTATTCTTTGTACGAGATCGCGGGTGTGACTATGAGCAACTCTTATTCGACTTTAATCGAGGGTCTTTCTCCCTTCGAATCATGCTTTGTAGCACGATCCGCGGAGGCCTCCGAAGGAACATCAGGACGTGTGTCGAGATTTTTCTTCCAAATCGAGTGATCGATTATCAACTTTTATATTCTTGTCACCAGATCCCCTCCCGATGCTCAATGAAAAGGATATCTTTCTGACTCGCTCGTTTGCGGCGATCCCTTAGACTTCAAAACTTCTACCCCAGATTCATTTTTAAGCTTCACATCACCACTTAGGAACTCACGGTGAAATCCCGAGTCACCAAAAGATGCGGGCACGCGCACCATTGTGATGGAGTGGTGATCACAAATTCCTTGTGACCCCGACTCTCCACTGGCGCCCGGACAGCCGACTAACGGAGGGGGTACCCCGATTCCGTGCTCTGTGTCTTCTTGATAACCTTGTGTACCCGTCGGTGGGGCGGGTTGCGCTCTTGTTGGTGGACTCGAGCAGAAGCTGAACTTGAACGTCTTAGGGATAGGTGTTGATTGGGTGGAAATGCTTCACCCGGTCAAACGTATGTGCGGATCGCGTGGAAGTTTTTCACTCGATCGCTTGCAACTTGGGCGCTCTCCCAGAGTCGCCTTTGTCAGGGGTGATGCTTGATACGCGAGTCTTCTGATCACTTGAGCCATCTCGCGATCTTGAATCTGAACTGTTAGGTTCCCTGCGTCATATCACAGTTGAGGGGGTGGGGAAGGGGGTAAGAACTTATGTTCCGCCTGGCCAAACAATCGAAGGGCGAAGTTCGCAGATTCGTGGGTGACTATCTATTCAACGGGAGGACAAATATCCTGCCCGGGAGAAGTCGACGTGTGTCTTTCGTTGCAAATTTGATTCTGTATAATGTCAACCAACCACATCCAAATCCTCTGACTATGCCCATCTGTTCGCTAGGTCAACTGTTGTGCACCACCTGTCTATGTCATTCATCTCTTACCTCATGTGGTCCACAGAAGGTACTCCGTGGTGGATCGCTCCATAGTGGATCGCGGTACAGTGGATTGCTCCACAGTGGATCGCTCCACAGCGGATCGCTCCATAGTGGATCGCTCCATAGTTGATCGCTCCACAGCGGATCGCTCCATAGCGGATCGATCCTTAGTGGATCGCGGTACAGTGGATCGCGGTATATGATCCACACCAATTATGTGATCCACATCACCCAGAGGTATCCAGGATAGAATGTGGATCAACCCTGCGTAACTTGGACAGTCGTTTCCCTTCAATCAGTCGTTTGGTCACCTGAATCGTCTCAACAGACCCATCTCCGTACGCGCTCCACCAATCAAACTGGTTTCGCACTTTAGGTAGATTGCGCGATCCACACTTTCGTCATTCTTCCTTCGCCTTCTCCACAATCGGCCCCTTCGTCGGCGATCGACACCGTGTGTCGATCGGCTACGCACCCCTTACGGCCATGGAACTATCCTCGTCTACACCGGTCGATTCGCCCGCGCCTCCTGGTGCTACCTCTTAAAACTGGTCAAGCGATCCTTCCTCCCTTGTCTCCGTCGGTCTCTTTTGACGGATCAAGTACGTTGTTCCCGTCGACACGGGTGAGTGCTCCATCTTTGGCGGATCGCGATAGTGTGTTTTTCCAGATTGCGGCGTTGTACCACTAACTGGAACTTTAAGAAGCAGCTGTGACAGATTATCGTGCCTTGGAAGAAGCGTAGCGTGGCCAGAAGTTGAAGATCAACCGGCTCCAGGTGGAGCTGCGATTGTACATCTACTTGGTACTGAGCTTAGCGACTTACTTCCGGCAGCGCTTTACGAGGCTCTGGTGCGATTACCAATCGATGATCCAGAAGACGAATGAGTTTCAAGAAGAACTAGGAAGACGTTCGGGCCACGATGACGAGATCCGGATGATATAGACCGCTATCTTTCAAGCCAGCGCAGCTCTGGAGCGTGAGAAGGCTCGTCGGGTGCGCGAAGTGGCTTCACCACAACAGCAAGTGGAATCTTTGACTTCGCGCCTGGCTACCGCTGAGCAAATCTGTGGCGGCGATCTCTAAAGCACCACGGAGAAGGCAGCCAAGTGTAAAAAACTCTTCAAACGGGCCAACAAGAAGGTTAAGGTGGCCACGCCGGCGTTAGTAGAATTGTCCAAGGCCTACAAGGACCACCTCCGAAAACACCAGCATGTCGAATATAATCTGCGGCGACTGAGATCGGACCGGGCAGATCGAAACACCAAAGTGGATCGCCTTTAAAATTAAATGTTGGACTGGAAGCAGAAATGTCTTTCGGCAGTCCGTGATCGCGACGCGATCCGGGCCCGCCTAGTTCAGTGGGGCTCTGACGATCTCCACCTTCCTCTGGGGGTGATAGATGCTGCTTCTGCTACCCCACCAACCCGCAAGCGATATAGGTCCAGGGACCCCGATCTCATGACCAAGCGTCCCGCGTAGCAAAGGTGGCGCGATCCGGAATGGAGTCAGAGGCTTACCCATCGGTCAAATCCACCGGTAGATCCCTGATATAGGGACCAATGCGACCCACGCAACCTTCTGGATCCAAAGAAAATTCTACTAAGTCGGCGCGATCCTCTAGGCAGGCGCAACCTGACAAGTCCCAGGCTTCTTAAGGGCGATCCACTGGGCCGGTACGATCTACTTATAGTCTCGCAGGTAAAACGAGATCTAATTCCGAGGCAGGAACTAAGCAAACGCAGAAGTCACCAGCCAGTAATATGTCTCTGTAAGAGACCGATCTCTTCGAATCATCTGATGAAGACACGCTGGCTTTTCTGTCCGATTCGCCATCTTCGTCGCGGCGCCGTGGACTGCTTAAGAGCGTCTCGTCATCTCCAGGATCGACCACTGCTCCGATCCTCGTGAATTTTCCGAATCCCAAGTCCGGATCGCCCCCCAGTTCTAAGTCCGGATCGCATCCAGTCATATGTAGACTGAGGCCGCCTGCGCCGCGTCCGGCATTAAAAAGTGGACTTATTTGGCGAATCGTCCAGTGATTCCGACGGATCACTGAGTCTGCCTAGAGACGAGCGAAAGGCCGAGAAGGACCTGCTTCCGGCAGCGAAATACGACCGTTTGGACCCAACTCGGGTACCCTGAGATCAGAGGTTTCATGGCTACCGCGATCGGGTACCCCTATCCCACGTCCAAGTGCACCTGTGGTCGGCAAAACGTGTAAGTTTGACTTGCGTGGCGGAGTCAAACGTGGGCATCCTGCTCGAGAACTTTACTCGGCCAAAGGGATTCGTATTCACAACTCCCACATCTCCTTCTTCCGACTCTGCGACACCCGAATCCGAGTGGATTTCGCGTTTGGTCACTTCTGCACAAGTGTCGGCGCTGTATAAGCAAGAACCCTGGAATCGCTATCGGAGCCAAGTTACAACCGTTTCTTTCCTCGCGAATGGATGGTTCTCTGAGCTGCGACCGTGCACAGCGACTTCGAAAATCGACACCGGCAGGCTCTATGGGAAGCAACCCACGTCATTCACTTACCGGCCGAGCAACGCGAACGAGATCCGGAGCTGGCGCGGATTCACCAGCAGCGCAAACAGCGGCGATCGCGACCTGGTTCCGATGGAAAACCGTATTGCGCTTTATCCTTCAGGGAATGATCAACGAACACTGCGATTTGGATCTGTTCCTGGATCTGTTCTTCATGCATCTCCCGTCACCGATCGAGATTCGGCCATGGTACCCAGGTTTGGGAGATTCTCAGAAGAACATACCCAACTTGATCTCAGCGCTGACGCGTCTAGATTCCGCTAAACCTTGGCGCAACCAGTTTTGATCACGCATCGGGGGCCACCCAGGGTCGTCGATCGATCGCTTGTCCGATAGTTTTTTTCCGAAGTAGTTCATACCGACCCGGCAGTCATTTCGTTTAATCGCCCAAGATATCTCCATCGGTTTCTTCTTTGTCGATCGTCACATGAATTTTTTTCCTTTGTTTTTTCTAATTACTCACGGCGATCGGGCCTCAATACCCTGGATCGCATTAAATCTAACCTTCACTTGTTCACCCTCTGCAACCTTCGTGCAGGCAATTTCCAATACGACACGTCGTTTATTCGTCCATCGCTTCTTCGTGTGATTGCATCACCTCAAAGCGGTTCTTGCTGACTCGGTCGCGATCGAACTCTTGCAGCAAGATTCCACAGTTCAAGTCTACCTCGTATATCCATGTCGGATCGCCCTATCCCTGCCATTGCACCAAATACTGGCGTTGCACTCTGGCAAAACGGGTACGCTTACCGGATCGCACATCAAATATCTTCTCGACTTCGAATTCATCTTCATCTAATGTGCGTTACCAGATATTATCCAGCAGCAGACCTTCGTCAAAATCCAAGCGATCCGCCTCTTTAACGTTCAACTGTATTTTGGCCGATCCGGGAAGGTTTTCTCGCTTAAGCTTGGATTTATGTACCGACGGGAATAGTCGGTACGGCGTATCCGCGATCTAAAACCGTACCGCATGTCTCCCGTAAAGTTTCCTCACCGAAATGGTCCATGCCACATATGTGTCAGATTTTGGGCATATCCTTCTTTCACCCGATTCATATAGAGCGACACTTGCGACCCAACGTCGATATCATGCGATCTGTCCTCAGTGTTGTGTTGATCGGCACGATCTTGGATTGCGATCCGTAGACGATCGTTAACGGCTTCTCTCGCTCTCTACGAATGACATTGCATATGGAAACGCCATATCCTTAGATCTTGGTCCCGTCATTTGGTGCTTCCCAAAGGCAGAATCGCTTCCAGCGTCGATCGTGGGTCCCAACCGTGGATTAGGTAGAATGGCGAATCTCCTCGTACGCGATCCTGTGCCGTATTGATGGCGAACGTCAACCTCTCTGCGTACTTGTCCCAATCTTTTTGATCCGTATCTGTAACGTACATATCCAACGCTCTCGTCAAGGTCTGCACCATTCTTTCTGCTGTTCCATTTGCTTGGGGTGGATATGATATAGTAGCACGCTCTTTCTGCCCCGCGATCTGGTTGAACACTCGGAAGAAATCGGACATGAATCTTGGCTCTCGATCATGGCGGATTGCTTCACTGGCTTCAAATATTCGAAACACACACTCTTCGTAGCTTTCTGCGATCGTTTGAGCAGTTCTAAAGGAACTCGCTTTGGCGATTACGTACCCTGAGAACAGATCTACCCACAGCAGCAACTCAGTGTTTCCCTTGAAAGATCGCAGCAACAATGGAATGTGATCCATAACAATTATCTGAAATGGATACGTGTTTTGGACATTCCCCGGCGATTCGCCGCGCAGGGTAGGTTGTCCTTTTCCCGTCTTACAATCAACACTTTCTCCTACATAACGCTGGACAATCCGATAGAGTCCTCTCCAGTGGAACTTGGATTGGATTTGCTGGTATGTTCTGCCAATACCTTGGGCTGCCCTCCAGACTTGTATGATAATGATGCAGGAAATCTTGCTGCAGTAGTTCCGGTACCACCAAACGAAACAATTCCACGAAGCTATCTGGATCTTCCGTCGATCGTGGGCAGAAAAACAGTAGTCCGACTTCGTCGACTTCATATTCGGGTCCGATCCCAGCACATAACTTTGCTTCTTCAATACTCAACTTCGTTATGTCTCCGATTAGGAATCCTTTTAGGTTGGCAATCCAACTCTCTTCTCCCTGTACTTGCTGATACTATCGACTCTGATCCTCTGAACGACTTCCTCTTGCATCACTTCAGGGGACCGTTGTCTTCGTACGGCTGATCTAGTAACGGCAGATTTTTTCACGACCCGATCGACACTTTTGGGTGTTAATTACTCGCCCAACCTGTTTAATGAATGTAAAGTCTGACGATCTTGATCGGATACAATTGCCGTGCCTTTCTATTGTTGTAAAGCGCTGCTTGCCAGTCGGTCATCACTCTGATTTCATTTACTCTTCATGTGTCAAAATTCGTGGATCGGCCACGACCGGAGTGTCTCCATAACTTTTTGACGTAGCAACTATAATCCGGGCGCCTTGTAGTCAATTTCTCCGCGCATCTGCCGGACCACTAAGTTAGAATCACCGCAAATGATGATGCGCTCCCGCGCCTGATCGGCCAGGAGATCGAAACCTAGTAGCAGGCCACGATATTCGGATTCGTTTACTGTCAGGTCTGTTGCGTATTCGGCTGCGACATTCAAGATCTTCCATTCTGGGAGTTTCCACACTATGGCACTATACTCCACGACTTTTCGTTTGGTTCGGGCCGATCCATCAAAACTGACCAGATAAGGACTGTCACCTTCCTCCACTGTTGTTGGTGGCATACTTATGGTATGTTTTGGCTGCTTCCTCGGGGGATCGCAATCAACATCTCGTCAACCTCTTCGCGCGGGGCAATACTGGCGGCAAGCGTACCAAGTACTTCATCTTCTCCCTTTTCACACTTCTTGATCTCCCGCGTCCAATTTGATAGCAACGCCGCCCATCTCCCAGCCTCTCATTAAGACCTGAAGATTGTTCAGGCCAGGCCAACGTTGAATGACGTGTGAGTACTTTTTTCTCTCGTGCAACTAACATAGTGTAGCTGTAGCGGAGCTACACAGATCCTTAAGTCAGAGGAAGACTTAACGCTCTTACGAGTAACTTTGGTTCCACGAACCCGACTCAAAGAGTCAACAGCTACGAGAGCTAAAGGGTGGTTCAAAGGACCCGAATCAAAGAGGCAACAAGCTCAAAGAGCTTACGGTCCCTGTTCCAGGGGGACCAAACGATTCAAAGAATCAAACGCACTAAGTGCACAAGGAGTAGCTGCCTTAATAAGGCGTTGCTACTTCCTTACGATCGCAAGACGCCTCAGAGAGACACGTATCTTTTGTTGATCAAAATGGGAACTGAAATATTCTTCTTTTAACCTAAAAGAACACCGTAGAACAAAGTAACTAACCTACTCACTTATGTCCTAAATAAACCTATTAAAAGATCTCGTAATCAATGTTTGACAGACATCAGCCTTCAACAATTGATACTTGTGTTATAATATTACTTTATAGGGGATCCTATCATTTGTGTGCACCACACCGATTGTCGACTACCAGTAGACGTGTAATCCTGTTGAACCCTCCCCCACCAGACTGACGTTACCACAAAACGTCAATCGAATTCTTTCCTCGAAGAGGACGGTGTGTGTGCGCTTCAAACTTACGGTTGGCAAAACAAAAAACACCATGGCATCACCACCCCATGAGTCCTCGACTCTCTCGTCTTACCTCGGCATCGATGTGGATGTGGATTATGGTAGCGAAACCGATAGCCATGGTGACGAGAGGACAATGTACGACGCACCAGTGCAAGAGGCAGCGCCTCATATTGCACCAAACCCATTTGCCGAGCGTGGCGAAGCCAACGCGCCATCGGCGCCGCATCAAACACTTATCGTGGGCTATGCCATCATCACTAATCCGCTCGATGAGCAACAAGAGTTGGCTATCCAACGAGAGGAGAGCGCTCAGCGCCGTATGAAGATTGCTGCAACCCTTGAGGGTCGTGGTGGCTATCTGTTCACACCACTCAATGTGGAAGAGCGTATACGCCAAACGACAGGTCGTTCTTTGGTAACGTGGGCCATTGGCGCTGAGCCTACATCTTCTGATGAGGTGGTGAGTCGACAGGCACTTCGTGAGAGGTACCTGCAACCCCACTTGACGACTCAAGGTCAATACAAGTTGCGACTTGACACGCAAGCACGGGGTGCACCGGTTCCACCGATGAAGGGTATAACCATCCTCTTATTCGCAGGCAAATCTCAGGAGGAAGAAGACAACGCTTTTGTTTGATGGGTGAATCGGAAACGACACCTCAGCAGCGTGTTAGCTCTCAGAGCAAGTGACGATGTGGCAGATGATCGTCTAGAACGAAAGCTTCGGTACGATTACGCCAAGCTTAAGGCCAGAAGCCAGTTGCGAACTCGCACACGCTATGCTCCGGCTGTTCCGATTGATGTGAGTGTTGGTCAAGCGGGACCCAACTACCCAGCTGTCTCCACCACTATTGCGAGAAGCGCTCTCGGTCGAGAGATGACCCCTTCCACGATGTTCAAAAACATCAACGGCGTATGGCCAATCCTGCCGAAGGGGTGTCTCAAACTCCCACGAGTTCTCCGACTCCGGGTACCCTCGCCACTTCATCAGATACTGGTACTGACCCTGACGACGACGTCGTTTCAGGAGTCGCTCCACATGGAACTGGCGGTTCCCTTGATCATCGAGCAGCGTCGGAGGTGGTCGGTATACCGATGGAGGAGCATGAGAAGATGCTTCTCGAGATGAGTGGTCTCCGTGAGACATTGGGTAAGACCCAGAGTGCGTTTGACGCGGTGCGAGCCCGTGTCCAGGCGTTGGAGTTGGGCCAAGCCCGGATAAAGGCTCAGCTTGACCTCGTGATACGGATTCAGCAACCGATGGCAAGGCCAACCTACCCGGCGCAAGCGCCTCCAAGTTCATGTGGGACGGATCCCGATGCGGCTTAAGCAAACCAACGTAGAATACGGGGGTGGAAGTGCGCAGTTTGCGCGGAAGGGTGAGCGTATACGCAAGACCCTCTTGGCGACGACCGTGAATGGTCCAATGAAGCGCGGGCGCAACTCTGTCTTGAAGACAGCAGACACTACATTTGTAGGTAGGTTTATAGCATTGAGTAGAACTTGTTATCCGACCTCATAACGATCAATACAACTTCTGTCTTTAGCATCAGCTTGTTCCTTCTGCTTGTCTTGGCTATCAGGCAGTGCGTCACGCACATGGCGTAATACATTGAATCGCGTTGCGAGAAAATCGCTTACCTGTTTTTGAACAGTAGAAGGGCTGTTATCAGCAAGCCTCTCGGTAACTCCTCCCCCACCAAGCCCTGAACCACGCAGTGGTAGCGTTAACGGAACGCGAGGGTGTGTGAGACCATTATCAGAAAACGGTGTATAGCCGGTGGAGGCATGCACGGCGTTATTCAACGCAAACTCAACGACAGGGAGCATCGAACTCCAACGCTTTGGCGCTTCATGGCAAACACTGCGCAAGATATCACCGATGATGCAATTCAATCGCTCGGTTTACCCATCAGTCTACGGATGATTCGCTGTGGACATGTCCAATCGTGTGCCGAGCACCTTAAGATGGACTTCCTAAACTTCCCAGTGAATTGAGGACCTCTATCAGAGACAATTGCCAACGGCAAACCGTGTTGTCGAAACACTCGATGGATAAATAGCGAAGCTTTACCTTCACCGTCAATGGGATGTGGCACCGCTGCTAAATGAGCCATCTTGCTCAAACGGTCAACAAAGACCACAATACCCGTATTTCCATACGAATCCTTCGGTAATCCGAAAAGGAAGTCCATACTGATGGACTCTTAACACCCTTTGGAGTTAGGCAAAATAGCCAGTGGCGCGGCCGGGTGAGGTGATGGTTTCACCCGTTGACACGTTTTTCACGTACGCACATATGTGCTCACCCATTTGTATAGTTTGGGCCACCAATAGCATAGGCTAACTGAGCCGTAGGTCTTTTCACGACCGAGATGGCCACTCAACGCAGTATCATGTGCCTCATAGAGGATCCGATACTTCGACTCCTCATAATGAGGGACAACGATGCGAGGGGTATTCTCCACATCCGTGCTATAGCACAACAGGTCCTGATCGATAGAATATCGTTGTAACCTCGCACGTAACCGTGCCGAAAATTCTATGTCCGAGTACTTAAACTCCTCGCTCTCTAGAGCACGTAGCAGAGCTACACAGTGTTCATCCTTGGCATATTCCGTACGGACTAGGTCATTGACCGACGACGACAGAGTCGTAACATTAGAAAGCTCATATTCAGGCCTGCGTGACAACGCATCAGCCATAGCATTCTGCTTGCCCGGCTTATACTTCACCTCGATGTTGTACTCGGCAAAGAAGATAAGCCAACGAGCCATTCTCTGAGAGAGGTGAGGCGACTGGGTCGTAGTGCGTAGTGACGCGTGATCTGTATAGATCACAAACGGCTTAGAGCCAAGAAGATGAACGCTTAATTTGACGATAGCATACTTCATTGCAATAAGCTCTTTGTCATGAATAGAATAGTTCTTTTCTGCAGCCTTCAGATGCCGGGACTCAAACGCAATGACGCGTTCCCGTCCATCAGAATCGGTCTGTAACAGGGCGCTGGATATGGCAAAGTAAGTTGCGTCACAGACGACACTGAAAGATCTATCAGGATCAGGCAAAGCCAGGATTGGTCCATGAAGGAGACTTTCCTTTACTGCTTGAAAATCATCATGCTCGGTGCTAGTCCGGCTCCACGGCACATTCTTTTTATGGATACAGACAATGGCTGAGCCATGTCTGCGTAATTCCTACTGTACTTGTGGAAGTAATTGGCAAGGCCAAGCCACTTACGTAAGTCCTTTTGGTTCCTCTAAACCGGTCGATCAACCATGGCTTTTACCTTAGTGGGATCCGCTGTAAGGCCTCGATTACCAATAAAGCACCCTAAAAAGGGAATCTCTTCTGCACAAAGGTGAACTTCGACGCGTTGGCGTACAACTTATTCGTGCGCATGCACTCAAGCACCGCTCGTAAATGGTCAATGTGATTGTCCACATCTGACCGACCGTTCATAGCACGACTATGGACAAAGATGTCATCAAAGTATGTCTTTGCATAACCTCTGTGAGGTCTGAATAATTGTGTCACAAGACGATTGAATGTAGCCGGGGCATTTGATAACCCTTGCAGCATAATTAGCCGCTCCCAGATCATACTGCTTGGAGTGCTGACCACTGTCAGCGGAATATCGCTTTCTCGCATGAGAAGTTGGTAACAATCATCGACTAAGTCGAGCGCACTGTACATTGTACATCCCACAATATTGTTCTGAAGAACATCCTTCCTCGAAATTGGTGTCTGAGCCGGGGTGGTGGCCGCATTAAGCTTATTGTAAGCATGAACAATGCGCCACTTCCCATTGAGCGTTTTGACACAGAAGGTCGATGTGGAATGGGGAGATTTGCTCTCACGTACCATTCCTGCCGCGTGCTTTGCACGAAAGACGTCGTCAATGACGTCACACTGTTTCTTCGGTAAAGGCCACTGCTGTGTTACGCAGTATTTAGTTCCAGGAATCAAGTCAATTTCATGACGTACACCTCTATCGGGATGCAAGACGGAAGGTGGGTTGTGACACACCACGTCCTGAAATTCTTTTACCAAAGGATAGAAAGGATCAAGAGGATACTCTAGGATCGACGATCCACTATGGGCATCCAATGGCGCCTTTGTGTCCTCAAGGACAGACTCGTCCATTAACGAGGATAAGATCAACTCAATATTCGGCCGAATGACCACTAAATCAAAAAATTTTCCTGCCTGTAAGGCTTAACTAAATTCGCCGTCAGACATTTCGTCTAGGTCAAAGAGAGTATCCAAGGATGGAAGAGTCATAAGACTAATATTGCCATCAATTTGGCCAGTCAGCCCATTGAAAAGTGTATATAGTGTATAATCACTATCATTACTTCGTGACTTCTTGGACGTTGGGCGCTTAACAGTTGCCACCCTACGCTGAGATTGTTTCCTCAAAGAAACCTTACTCTTCCTAGAGGCCGGGACAGTAGGGTCCCCGTGGGTGCTATTTATCTTAGCACGCTCTATACAAGGCTTCATGTCTTGAACGACATCTGGTGAAGTGTTACGTAACTCAAACACTTCACCTAGTGGATTAATACGTACCACTTTACGTACAGCATTCGGACCTGACCCTGAACACTCTGGCTTCTCGCCATCAATGTTATTACCGACATAAAGTGAGGTGCCACCTCGGCCGCCCTCACTCGGTGGGATTTTACGTGCCACCCCACTCACATTAGAGGAATTTCATTCTTGATGTCTCGGCCCTAGGCCAACCATTCATGCAGCATGCAGTGACTCAGTATCACAACGAGTATCACTCAACGGAGTATAACTCTCTTCACCTACGGTGTCAGAGCTCCGCTCAATATCAATGTCATTGGCATTGGAGTTAACTAACTTTGACATACCAATGCCTAGCACATTGACATCTTCCGTCAATGGCTCGCGCCAAAAGCTCTTTTGTTGCCTAGCAAAGGTGGGTTCATGACTATCCGAAGCTTCGCTAGGAACATTGCGCGTGGCGCCTAAGGTCTTCGACCTCCAATCAATCCATTGCTTATGGCGTTCAAACCAAGCCATACCGAGGATGAGATCGTATCTAGAATCCAAATCAAGGACAAGACAGCGTTCAATGCTGTCAAAGTTCAAAAACTTCACACCTGAGCTCAACGGAACTTTGGGCACCGTGACGCGACTATCAGTCGCTAAACGAACGGTGATTGAATCGCCCTCATGCGCTTTGAGCGCTTCAGCGTATCGCTAAATTTCGTTAAGGGAACGACGTCGAGCATAATTGCATGATGCTCCGGAGTCGTTTGGGATCGACCAATGCTTCTCAAAGCCTTTAAATTTCGCCTCTGCGACGAACAAGCCAGGCTTGTATCCACGCTCTGTGATGGCGGGCACAGAGCTCAGTGGGGCTAAGCCCTGTTTCACTCTACCTCGTAGAGAAGCAACAGAACTCAGTTCTATTCCAGTCGGACGCCCCGCACCTACTGGGTGTCGACGTTTCCCCGTGCCATACCAGGTTTCTGGTTGTGGCTGGGGTTTCGACCCATAGGAGTCGGTTATTGCTCACGCAAAGGACAAGTGGGACGCAAGTGTTTAGTGCTTTCGCACATATAACAGCGTCTCACTTCCTGTTGTTGCTCGGCAACATGAAGCTCCGCTTCACGTTCATCTTCAGCATGGCTGAGATCCATCGGCTCTGGCTTACAGTAAGACGAGGTGCTCTCAGAGGTCGCCCTCGCAAAGCTTGGGTCGTACCCATTACCACCAATTCTGGCCGACTTGAAGTTGTGCTCAGCATTTTGAGTGATGCTAACAGCCTCATCAAAAGTAGAGGGATGGACCCGAAACACCTCAGTCCTGGCAACGCCATTACGAAGACCTTCCATGAAGACAGTCACATAGACTATCTCAGAGAGAGGGTCAGACTGCATAGAAGCCATCAGAGTTATCAACTCTTGGACATAGTCCGCTAGCTCATTCTTACCCTGACGGGTAGACAAGAAGCGTGAGCGCACGCGATAGGCCTGGTTAGGCGGCGAGAAAACTCGCAATAGGTCTAACTTGAGCGAATCTCATGTGGGAAACGCCAAGTCGACCGACGTGCCACACGTCAGAGACCACACTCTAGCTCTTCCATCGAGCTTGGAGATGGCCAGCGAGACCCGCTGATACTCCAGTGAGATAAGGTCAGAGCTCATGGCCATCTCAATTTCACGGATCCAGAGGGTGAGATCTCTCTCTCCTTCATGGAGTAATGTTTAGCTTCCACCCTAAGGGAACGAGGCTTAGCCTCTTCATTTGGCATCGCCACGTATCGTGTTGGCATAGCCGACGCTACTTGGTTTTGAACCTAACCTAAAAGGGCCGTTTTATACTGCATGAAGGCCTCGACACGTGCATTGAGCACATCGGGACCTTGTGCAGCAAGAAACTCAACATACTCAGGGCCTACGGCCGCGATCAGCTTTTCAAGCCCGACCTTTCGAGCCTCAGAGAGGGGTGTAAATCGCTCCATCCTCACAGAGAATCAGTCGGTACCGACTCAAGTGTAGATTGAATACTAGTGATACCAAGTGTAGCAGAGCTACACAGCTCCTTAAGTCAGAGGAAGACTTAACGCTCTTACGAGTAACTTTGGTTCTACGAACCCGACTCAAAGAGTCAACAGCTTCGAGAGCTAAAGGGTGGTTCAAAGGACCCGACCTAAAGAGTCAACAAGCTCAAAGAGCTTACGGTCCCTGTTCCAGGGGGACCAAACGATTCAAAGAATCAAACGCACTAAGTGCACAAGGAGTAGCTGCCTTAATAAGGCGTTGCTACTTCCTTACGATCGCAAGACGCCTCAGAGAGACACGTATCTTTTGTTGATCAAAATGGGAACTGAAATATTCTTCTTTTACCCTAAAAGAACACCGTAGAACAAAGTAACTAACCTACTCACTTATGTCCTAAATAAACCTATTAAAAGATCTCGTAATCAATGTTTGACAGACATCAGCCTTCAACAATTGATACTTGTGTTATAATATTACTTTATAGGGGATCCTATCATTTGTGTGCACCACACCGATTGTCGACTACCTGTAGACGTGTAACTCCGTTACAGTAGCCGATAGTTTGGATGCGCAGCAGAGCTTCAACTTCTTTCTCCACTATTCCATAGATTATCTCGTTTGGTTTTAGAGTTCTGCTAGTGAACATTACCAGTCAGTATACTGCATCGTGTTCTTGTAGCAAAGCAGCAGATACTGCCCATTTGCTAGCATAGACCACGAACACTGGAGGGCGATACGGATCAAAACGTTTAAGAATTGGAGGCTTAGCGATCTTATCCTTCAACATAGTGAACGAAATTATTGCCTTCTCCCATCGACTTCTGTCCGTGCAGGTAGGATCGCCCCCGGCAACACCGGAAAACGTTGGATCGCCCCCTGTAACACTGTTACGGTTCGGATCGCCCCCTGTAACACTGTTACGGTTCGGATCGCCCCTTTCAGCACCGGAAAACTTTGGATTGCCCTCTGTAGCACCGTTTTGGTTGGATCGTGATCACCACGACACTTCCTGTCGTCAGCTTTCTTTTCATTCCGTGTTGCCGATTCCGCCTCAACCATACGTCGAATCTTGTGGAAGTCGGCTTCGCGTAATTCGTATAGCACTGATGCATATATCGCAAAATCTTAAATGAATCGGCTATACTAATTAATACTCCCTAAAAATGACTGCATCGACCGCAGCGTTCGAGAAAATGGAATGTTGACCAGCGATCCGAGATCCTTCGGGTGGGATTATAATCCCACGAGTGATACTTGATGATCGAGATAAGACACATTGCGCCGTCCCCAAAAACGTTTGGTCACGCTGATCGACAAATTCCACTTGTTGCATACACGTAGCAATCATTTTACTCTTTTGTATAAAGAGGTTCAGGATGTAGCTGGATACAGTATATCATCGATGTACGATCTCCGACCTAGCACAGATGGTGTTTGACTGGTGTCCGGTTCTCCTTTTGGGAACACGTCGATCCGTTTGTACGGCTCCATAGAGAAGGCGTCTGGATCGGCCCCGATCATCATATAGCCATACAATGCATTGTCGATCAGGCGTTGGGAAATCTGCGGAGCGTTTTTCAACCCAAACGGCATCCGTAGCCATTCAAACAAGCCTGATGACGTGATGAATGCGGAAATACTTCTTGCTTGTTCTATCATCTCCACCACCGAAACCTCGCTTGCCATATACAGTGAGCAACACCATATCGCTTTGTCCATTACCTGTATAAGTTCGCTGATCAATGGCATTGAATTTACCATCAGCACTTTTAGCTGATATACTCGTCGATAGTCGACATACAATCGAAAATACTCGCCATTCTTCTTGATAATTACGACGATTGGCGAAGCAATGGTGATGTGGAAGGTCGAATAATCTTGGCTGATAGCAGTCCTTTGATCAAATCTGATAGCTTTTCGCGAAACTAAGGCGCTACTGGCCGTAATCTCTGCGCAATCGGGATCGCTCCACCCACGTCAATACCGCATATCGCCCCCGTGCGGCTGGAAGGAGTGCGCTCACTTTACCAATAAGAAGGTGCATGATACTCCAGATCAGTTGTCGTAATTGTTCTTGATATCAGTCAGCGGTACCTCTGGATCGCCTACCTGAATATCGTCGATCGCAACTTCGGCAGTGGGCGTAACAATGTCGGGCAGTACCACCATGTGGTGATCTCGTCTTCAACGTACAGTTCTCCACTTTCATGACCATATGTAAAGACGTCCGGCTTTACCGCGATGTGTTCATCCTCCGGACATGGCTCTTTGTCAATCTTTACATCTGGTGAAGGTCTGGCCTCTTTACCAACTGATCGCCTGCCCCGTTGGTCGTTGTTTGTTAGTGAATCGCATTAACCACAGGTAGTACGCTTGTTGATCGATGATCCGCATGGTGATCGTCGATCACGTCACTCGATCTGTCATACAATCGATCGGGATCTATATCCTTAGTCGTTTTACCTCCTTCCATTTTTCCCTCGGGTACTCTATCGCCTCCGTCCGTCTACTCGATCGTGTAAACGACACGTGGTAGTGGTTCCACACAGGGAAAAACGTTTTCCCCTCGGATCGGACTGTCCGTTGATTCATTATTCTCTTATGGTCTACTTATAATTTTCGTCGGCGTAGGGTAAGCCGAGTGGTCCACCAGCGGTCACGCGTATGCGCGTGGAAGTTCTTCCTATCTTCCTGTCGTTGTTTGAAATGCTAGAGTCCGCCACTCGTTGTACCGTTGTGATCCAACTGAGACGTAGCCTGGGTACCGAGTAACCATGTCGGCAGCCATAGTCCAGCCTAATGCCGGTCCGCGATCGAGGGTAAATATTTATCGCTGAGATTTGTCAGATGAAAGTACTTGATCCGACCTATCCCAGTGGTTACGGGGGGTACCCATGTTGGATCGCGTCTCACCCATAGCTTGGCGTTGGACTGAACAGTGCCAATCCTTATCTCTGTCGATCTACCGACCGGCAGGACCACGTGCTGTTCCGGGATCACGACCAGCTGCATCGACGATTCGTACTGAGGTCTGCGTCCTGCTAGATGAATTCTCACTCCATCCGGCAATACCAGCATCCCAACCGCTAAATCTAGACGTATACCTGCGGGTAATATGAAGTCCATGCCCAGGATCGCTTCTTGAATGAATTGATCACTCACACATAAATCAAAGTAGTCCACCAGCGATCCGTTTAGTGTGGTCTTGATCTTTGTGCGTCCTTCGGTCATGTAAGTGTTTTACCGATCCCCACACACTCCTGTTTTCGATTCTCGTCGATGGCCTATCCCACCTTACGAGCAAAAGCGGTGTCCACGATCAAGATCTCAGATCCGGAGTCCAGCAGCATTGTAGCATTTTCGTAGTTAACCTTTCCAACTACTTTAGCTTGCTTGAACTATTTTCCTGGTGTATGGTATTTCCAATATCCCCTTGACTCGCCCGGCACTAAGACAAGTTTCATCTTGGTGGGAGATCGGGCGTATTCATCATGTCGTCTAACACTCGAAATGGAACGCAGACCGTTGGAAAAAACACATGTATTATATAGATCACCCTGTTTGTCATCGCTTCCGTCGACCGACTTCATCTCCACAAATGCATATACGCAGAGCCTAGAACGCTCGGTTCGTACCAGATTTCAAGCTGGCGAGCGTCCTAATTTAGCATCTTCTCGGCTTATTCCGGCAAATTTCCTGCATACTTGGTGGGGACATACCACTGACGGATCGTGTTGTAAAACTGATCTATCGGGCACTTTCCTTCCTCATGGAAGTTTTTGCATACGGAACAAACGTAGTAGCATTTGTTCACAGGATAACTCTCCACACTTCTGACACTTAAGTCGCTTCTAACATCCGCTATTGTCATCTCTCTTCGATCCACAGTGCGTACACACTGTTTAGGACTTTCCACGATCGTAGTGTCTCTCTTGATCGACTTCATCACTTCAAACGAGTGGGTGTTTCGGCTTCTGAGCGCGATCCGCAGCTGTAGCCATGTATACTTTGCTTCGATCCGAGTCGGAGTCCGATCCGCAAAAATACAATCCTGATCCACTTTTTCTCGCTTTCCACGTGGATCGCTCTCACAGCTCGCGCTGGTTTGGCTGGCACTTAAGCCGCCTGTGACGTAACACGATGTCGAAACTTGCTCTACCCCATAGAGGCGTGAGCTTCTTGGACTTCCTTATTCTCGAATTCTTGCAGTGTTTCTTACAGATCGTCTGCATCGTCAAGGAGTAACATCGTTAGCATTTTAGCCGGATCGCTATCGTCCAAGGTACCAATGTAATGATATTCATGCTCCTTGCGAGTGACGAGCGAGCCATCTCGTATCGGGACCTTTGCCCGGATCGCGGCTACATTCAGACGGTACAAGTACTTAAATAGAGTCTCGTTCGATCGCTTACGCGCATGGTAGTAGAGTCTCTCAACTGAAACACTAGTCTTCCCTTCATATTTAGCCATGAAGCCTTCCAGAAGTGCCTTCCACGAAGTCCTCCTTGAGCGACTGATATGGTCGTACCAGTCACGCGCCGGTCCCGTAAGAAGATCGCTGAACGCTAAGCACTTCTCCACTTCTTGCGCTTGATCGCGTAGGAACGCCGACTTCACCTTACTGATCCAATTCCTCGCCCGTTCTTCATTCTTCTCTCGGCCGGAGAATTATATTAGTTCGGCAATGGCAGACATTCGAATCCTTTGGTTAGTGAATCCGCCAATCTCTGCCGCTTCTGCCGTCGCCACCTGAGGTAACCTCTTGCCTCCTTGCTTTCGATGCTTATGACCATAGTCATGCGATCCATTAGGACGCGATCCAACAGACTCCATGTCAATGTCCGGCATGTGGATCTCCGGTTCGGGATGGCGGTTAACCGATCGTCCAGCGTTCATGTGAGCTTGTTCAAGCTCGTATTTCTTCATGGCTGCCCGAAAATAGGAATTCACTTGTTCTGAATCCACCTTGTTCATAAACTGCGTTGCCGATGGCCTTCCCACTTGTTCTTGAGCCCCATTCCGTTCAAACGTCTTCTACAACAGATGCGCGCTCTTTGGTATAGCGATATCCGTTAGATCTCGAACGAATCATTCGAGTCCTCTTCCGATTCCGCTGAAGCATATCGGGACGATCCAGTGTGTTCATCCTTGGGGAACTCCTTGATCGGCGTAAGAACCCGATCCATGGTGCCGGTCGGCGGAATCGAATTGTTTCCAGGGTCACGTATTCCTATAAGGACTCGACGTCTTGAACAGCGACTGTACGGTAGCGATCACTCTATCGTGGTTGAAATCTGGTATAATTTGTGCGTGAAACGTTCCGGCCGTGAACCCTGCCTCAGTCTGCAATTTGATTAGACGTCGAAGCGCATTCAACACGTTGGGAGTTGGTTTAGGCGCTGATATCGGTCCGCGTAAAGATCCGGTCAGTTTCAGCTTGATTGTCTTTAGCACTGGGTTGCTCGACAACAATTTCTTCTGCTCCTGCAAATGGTTTTCCCGGCTGAGATCGTCGAATCGCCAATCTTCAAACCTTACTTCGCGATCCACAGACTTTGAGCCTTGATCCATCGTATCCATTTTGACCTTGCATCCGACTGGATTGTTCTTGTGAACATCGCGATCTTGTTTCGCCTCAGACAGCTTCTTAAATTCTTCCGAACATCTTGTCTCTCTCTTCATCATCTCCGATGGTTCATCTAATATAAATGAAAACCGTTTGGGAATTCCCTTAGGAATTTCATCTTGCGGATCGAAATTTGCAGTGCGATCCGCGGTGTCCCCCGAAGGGGCTTCAGGAGGGCGTTCGGGTTTTTCTTCCAGATCGTGCGAACGATCTTCCTCTTTTCTTTTCGTGTCGTCAAAGTCCCCCCTAAAACTTTGACGATCTGGGGATTCTTCATCTTCACGCGTCTGCGACGATCCCTCTGCCGGTGCCGCTTCTATCCCAGGTTCAGTGTTGATCTTGGCTTATTCGCTCAGAGACTCACGATAAAATCCCGAGTCACCAAAAGATCCGAGCACGCGCACCATTGTGATGGAGTGGTGATCACAAATTCCTTGTGACCCCGACTTTCTACTGGCGCCCGGACGACTGACTAACGGAGAGGTACCCCGATTCCGTGCTCTGTGTCTTCTTGATCACCTTGTGTATCCGTCGATGGGGCGGGTAGCGCTCTTCTTGGTGAACTCGAGCTGAAGCTGAGCTTGAACGTCTTAGGGATAGGTGTTGATTGGGTGGAAATGCTTCACCCGGTCAAACGTAGGTGCGGATCGCGTGGAAGTTTTTCACTCGATCGCTTGCAACTTGGGCGCTCTCCCAGAGTCGCCTTTGTCAGGGGTGATGCTTGATACGCGAGTCTTCTGACCACTTGAGCCGTCTCGCGATCTTGAATCTGAACTGTTAGGTTCCCTGCGTCATATCATAGTTGAGGGGGTGGGGAAGGGGGTAAGAACTTATGTTCCGCCTGGCCAAACAATCGAAGGGCGAAGTTCGCAGATTCGTGGGTGACTATCTATTCAACGGGAGGACAAATATCCTGCCCGGGAGAAGTCGACGTGTGTCTTTCGTTGCAAATTTGATTCTGTATAATGTCAACCAACCACATCCAAATCCTCTGACTATGCCCATCTGTTCGCTAGGTCAACTGTTGTGCACCACCTGTCTATTTCATTCATCTCTTACCTCATGTGGTCCACAGAAGGTACTCCGTGGTGGATCGCTCCATAGTGGATCGCGGTACAGTGGATTGCTCCACAGTGGATCGCTCCACAGTGAATCGCGGTTCAGTGGAAAGCGGTACAGTGGATCGCGGTATGTGATCCACATCACCCAGAGGTATCCAGGATAGAAGGCAGATCAATCCTGCGCAACTTGGACAGTAGTTTCCCTTCAATCAGTCGTTTGGTCAACTGTCTCGTACCAATAGGCCCATCTCCGTACGCGCTCCGCCAATCAAACTGGTTTCGCACTTTAGGTGGATTGCGCGATCCACACTTTCGTCATTCTTCCTTAGCGCTTCTCCACATTATCGACTTCTGACAATCCGGAAACTGATGTTATACGGATAGTGACGGTCTTGTATTTGAAAGATACGTAGAGTCTACATTCACTTGTTTACAAGCAAGTGTAGCTTTCGGATATGCGTGAAATTTTTCTATCATTTACTCTGTAGACGCGTCGGCCATGTGTGCACCGTTATAAATAAATGGCGAAATTTTTATCCGCGTGTTCCGTCATTGTTAGAGTGGTACTCGGGTCAAAGAAAGAAAGGGTCTAGATTGCGAAATACAAAATCAATTTTCTCATGGCGCATCACTTTAACGTCAACGCGACTGACACCGTTGTCGATGTGATTGGCATAGAAAATGACAAACCCAACAGTACCTATGGATATTACTGACTTACTTGATGGTAAAGACGCTTATAAATAGAATTGAGAACGAAAATACCTTTGAAGAGAAAGATTCTCTCACTGAAGAAGAGAAGGGCATCTCCGCCGTGCGCATATAACACACTAATATACGTAAAGGAAGATCAGCGCTATAGTTTATGCTGGCGCGAGAAACCGTGGGATTTTGTGTGCAAGTGATGGCGCGATTTTGAGAAGGATTGCACGTTCGGCTCAGTCTGAATCAGCTTGGATCGTTGAAGATTATCGCACCCGTTAAATTTGTGTGACAAAGGATGAAATTCGATAATTAATTATAAGGCGATGAGAGATGACAATGGACTGAGTTGGGGAGATATGTGATCCGATAAGCGATCGTGATTTGTATAAACGAAGTCACGAAGTGGAACCCTCTCGTACGATAATTCTTTTAAGACAAAGCGACACGTGAAAGAACATATGTGGATGAGGATCGACGTAGTAAAAAGGTTTTTTACTGTCAAAGCATTCAATTTTTTACGTTACTTTGGACGACGCGTGTCGACATTTCTCCCGGTAGAATTGCTTCTGCCTCCCTAGGTACTTAAGAGTTGCTACGAGCCTCTTTTCGTACAACCTGAATCGCTCGTCGCGACGCGTCAAGAACACTCAAGAGGCCTCAAATACGATCCGACGTGGGAAGTTATTGGAGGTTCATTTACAAGATCTCTAGACGGCTTGAGTGGTTGAAAGGCAAGTCGATCAATTTTTAACATAAGATTGTTTGCCAAGGCGGTCTTTATTGATCAAAGTAAATATTTATTAAATCCGGAGTCTCATATCATAGCCCTACGAACGAGCGAGATCGAGTGGTGATTATTGATCGATCAACCTCCCGTCCATCCTAAAGTCAAATATGTTTCACATCGACTTGCGTTGAACGGGAAGAGTGCACCCCGACCTGCCGACAGATACAGGAGGTATGGAAGAAAGCTCGGTATCGGAGAACCTTTCCAATAGCCGGCCATATGGGCTCTAGCTGATAGTCGGATCATATCAGCGATTGTGTGAGCCCCACATTAACACAAAGGCTTCACCGCGGAAGCGGTCAATCGACAAAAATAAAACGCTGACAAGTCTACAAGATTAAAAGTTCGTTCTTACAACTAAGAAGTTTAGTATAACTATCTAATTATGACCTACCTAGACACGTAGTGGCTATCTGGGTAGCCACAAAATACTACTTCAGTACATCGGCCGATTTTTTGTGCTGTGTCGCCTAGACAACGGATACAGTATTGGTCTGTCGCGGATGATGTGCACGTATTCTAGGTCTTACCTGGCGCACCTCCGCCCGTGCTGTGAACGAGAGACCAATTTCGATGGTGAAGATAATATTACGCTCGAGAAGCCCCATACAATTATTGCGTTTCCGATTTAGGCTAAACATTTGGACGTGTAGGGAGTAGACATTTTCAAATAGATGCACAAAGTTAATATAGATTCCTTGTTATATGTAACCAATCGAAGGAAACAGCTTTCGTTTATCAACCGTGAAAACACAAACATAGCAATTACTTTACACGGTCCTTGCGAAATCTCTACACATGATAAATTAGGGTTAAGCACCTGTACCGATCATGTACGAGGACTTGTCTTTACTTTATAGCTCTGCAATATTAACCTGGTTCGACTAGTGAGCCAAAACAGAATTATCTGACACCACCACTAAATACGTTGGTCAATATGAACGGTGGTAAGCGATTTAGAGTGTACTGCATCTTTAGCACCTTTACCCACCAAGACGTGAAGGAACGTCGGAGACATTCGTCCAGTGGCGCGAATATCCACCTTGGTGGTGCAGTTGGAACCGTTGGTGCGAATTAGGGTGACGTCCGTGTCATCTTTCGTCTACATGACGAGGCCTAGCAGAAGGTCTAGAGGGGCCATCGTATATCGAACGCCTAAGGAGCTCGTAAAGAGCTTGAAAGACCACTCTTCCTTCTTACATCGCTGAGGAGATGCGTGCCTATTTATAGAATAATTAGAAAGGAATGCCGTCATTCACGCACGATTAAGGCTGTGAATAAATTTTAACAGTGGTTTCCTAACGAAGGACAGGACAAGTCTCCCTCTCGATATTGACGATGCATATTTTACTGCACACTGGTTGTAGTTCGTTCCAGTAATTTGATGCGAGATGTTGGTCAAGCCAGAACACAATGCCAATGCAATCTACACTGTGGAAAAATGCCTCTCAAGATTTTACCAACGAGAGACCGTCACGACTACATATTATATTGTACCATCGATCTTCGAAGAAGATACATGATGAAGTAGTTGTGTTCAGTGCGATAGTTTTTCACACTGACATTAAGGAGATAAAGTCTTGAAAAATCGAACAAGAGGGTCTTACCTTATGAGTGATCAACCTTGATCATCAATCCGAATTCCGCTGTGGTGGCATTCACGACTACTTCGATGGCGAGAGAGGCAAAATTCCGCTGTATATTTTCTCCTGCGTGATGTCAACAGAAGTACCGACATTACGACAGTCGCGGTCACTCCGATTTTAGCCAACCGTTGAATCCCAATGAAGTCATCGCCAGCACCACGATATGAGGGGCCACCATGCCGGTCACTCGCTTCGCGCTCAAATATGTACAATTTACGAGATCCAGAAAACGATTCGTCTGATTCGTCAGACGACCCGAAATCTATAAGGGTGTCAGACTCGCTGATATAGTTATCATGAAAAGAGAGTCTTAAGTCGCCGCCGTCGCACTACCGTTTTCATTATAAGCCTTTGCAAACGGTTTCGAGTGGGATGGTATGTTCGACTAACGAGAATCGGTGCATATCACATCGGAAGCATCGCGGATCTTGGTACTCGCATCGCAGACGATGCAGCGGGTGCATTGGCTATACGTGGGACATTACATGTAGGCCTGAACCGGTAGACGTTGTAAACTGATCAGTAGAAGCAAGCGATCACCTGCCGCTTAGTATCAGATCTCTTCTCAGCACCTATACACTGCATGGGTTTGTTCACCATCCGGTGAGAATCGAAAATGGTGTAAGAAAGACCGGAAAGTGATCTCCATTCCTGAAGTGACCTGATGAGGTCATTCTGTCATCTATCTGTTACCACGATTCAATCCCCTCACTGTGTACAATAATCCCTGAGGGTGACAATCGCAGCATGAATCCCACAGTAGCTGAAAAACCTGCCACTACCTCTCAAAAACATGGCTGGAATATATCGGATGTAGTGGGTCGTTTGCGTAACCGAATATACCTCACCAAACCAACCAATCATCTATCTGTTACCACTCATTCACTCAAGTGACGGATGGTGAGAGAGAGGGAGTGATGTAATCGAATGAACTTATTCATGCTTGTGACACCAAATGACTATAAAACATCCTTTGTATCGTTATAGAATATATACAGCGCTGAATAGATATTAAAGAAATAGTACCATCGAACGTAACATTCAGCACTGCTCCACGCATTGGTCGATACAGATCATTATATTAATTGACTAAGCCAGTAAGCGCTGCTAGACGCGCGCAATGAGTGGTGATCGAGTAGACTTTTGAGTACATTTGAAGCGTGTATTTTATCTATATTAAATATTTTATCCAAACAAGTTAACGATTAGATCTTGACAAACGATTAAATACAACTACTTCATCCTATTACAAAAAATGTTCTTAGTAGGTCAGTCATCCCCCTTTACGTACAGTGTAACGGGAACACTCCTTGCGTGAACTTAAAGAAAGGGAGACGTGTGCCCGACAAGCGTACACAGGGCAACTGATGAAGCGGTAGGCAAAACAGAACTCGAAGGCTCTGTCTTGAGGGGAAAGTAGAATTGTTTATTTAATATAGTTAAAACGTTTATAAACTATATTTTGACTTACTCTAACTATATTGAACTATCTTCTCCTATGTGAGTGCTTCGCTCACCACCCATTGCGCGCGTCCAGCAGCATTTGGTGGTTGAGTTGGGTGATGTACACCGTAGATCAACCGAGAAGTGGACCCCTCCACGGATATTATCCTTAGCGATAATAGTCCGATAACATCACTCATTTCGAGTGATGTTAATTGAATATCATCAAAACAGATAATATTCAAAAATTGGTACTTTCGTACCAATTTTTTATGTAACGGGATCACCCCATTACATACTGTGTACGTGAGGTTTCGAGATACTTATCGACACTGTGGTTAGTGTAGGCAGTAGCTATACTGTGTCAGTACAAGCATCGGTGCCCCTTTATATTTGGTGTAATGGGGCACCGACGACTACGTACTGATCAACCAGTACGGAGTTTACTATCACTGACTGTATTGATAGTCAGTGCCCAGCTAGGTGTAGAACTACACAGAGGAAGATAGAACGACTAAGGTGAAAGACTCTAGTCGTAGGAAAAGTAAAACTGTTATTCATATAATTAAGTCCTATAACTCTTGTATCTCTATTTGTCCTGACTTGATTATACAAATGTAACTAAATGTATGATGACGTCTACTCACAACCCATTGCGCGCGTCTGGCAGCGATTGGTGGGTTGATATCATCACGATATCAACCAATAAGTAGACCCTCGGTCATCTTCAACAATATCATCATGCTCTGTGATATTGTTAAAAGAATATTCAACGTAATATTCTTTATTATCATTTTATCCTTAGTGACAACATCATGTAACGGGCTACCCCGTTACATCCCCCTCCCTTAACTGATAGTCACCGTGTGACTATCGAAACCATTGTGGCCACCCGTTGGATGCCAACGGGACGGGGATCACTTGTTGGTCAGATTCATTCATTCTGACTTTGCCTCGCATAGTTAACATTATCTATGCGGGGTGACCCAAAGACGACACAGCCTGTTGCTGCGCTCGACTCTGCGGCAGACGACTCGTCGTCTGCTGCTCGTTCTCAGCCAGCAGCAGGTGTTGCTGCAGATGCATGTAGTATCGCACCTCATGCACACAGTGACCCCGAGTTAGGGGTCAGCTACTCTGGTGAGTCAGATGTGTCTGAATCAGAAAAGCCTTCAAAGGCATCGCGTTCACATGCGGTGCCTCGTCCATCAAGAGACGCGCCTAACGTACGGACTCGCGACATGCGTCACAGTCTGTTCGGAAGTGATGATGAATTCGGTGATGAGATGGGCTACTCATTACCACGATCAACTCGTGCACCTTCGCACGAGAGATTTGACGATGGTGCGAGCCGCCGTCATACTGATAACCGTGTACCGGCAAAGGTACCACTTCGAAGCGTGATGAGCTGAAGCCGTGGCGTTTGTCTGAACAGCTCATCAATATCTTATCTCACGGGACAAGTCTATACCATCGAATACCTTTATTCGATGCGAGTGAGCTTCACGACTTGAGTTCCAGCGCGAAGAACTTCCGCGCTAAGGAAGATTTTTATCTCGATGCTTTCCTCAAGCATGGGTGGTACAATGGCAATCAAAAGCGTAAAAAGGCCTCGTTTTTGGCGGCGTGGAACGCGGTCGTCCAAAATGTTAAAAATTTTGGACGCGAAGGATAGCTTCAAAACCTGAAGCGGTACGCATCAAGTTTGTAAAGCGAACGACAACCGGTACAAGGTACCGGCTGCATCGTTTGTCGAGTGAGGCATACATACCTTGCCTCACTTGGGGAGATTCTTGTGCGAGTTGTGTTGACAAATCGCAGCGTGCACATAGGGACGTGTATTCCCTAAGTTCGCCCCGGGGAAGGGCACACATCTTGGCTGAGATGCGGGACGCGATTGCAAACTTGCAATCCGTCTACAAGCACCAAAAGCGCGTGTTTACCGATGGCTCGAGGACCTATCGGATGAGTCTCGTCACACCGGTGGACGAGACCTTCAACGTCAGCCATCAGCTGGGATCGAGGTTCCCAGCTGTCATACGATGGTGGATGCCCACGCCAGCTAACAAGGTAACTTGTCCGCTCCCCATTCTTCACGCGGGGGATCAAGATACGCCCCACGTGAAAGCGTCAAACACCGTGACAATCCACCAGTGGTTCCGATGGCGGTGGAAAGACAAGGTCCGGCTCAACCGCCGGGCCTGCAGAAGACTTTGGGTAACCATGAGCGTTACCTGACCGAGTTGAGGGCGGACGTCGATCACGAATACGATCCTCGGCACGACTTGTTGTCGGCCCTGCGACGTCTCCGTACCGATCGGGAGAAAGTACGATCGGAATTCGCGTTCTTTCAACTCGAGAGTGAACGCGAGAGGCGTTGTTTGCGCGAAGAGCTAGAGACGGCTCGTCGCGAGGCCGCGTCGATGAAGGACCAACTTCAGTTTTTGGTACGTGATCACAAGAATCTGTTGGGGTGTTCTTGAGCGTGCCGGCTGTCTCCGTTCTCGCAAGAAGCCTCGTACTGATAGTACGGGCGGAGACGATCAACATAGAACGTAGGATGCGTGCGAATCCTGCGAGGCAATTCGAGTGTGTATGCATTGCCCTTGCGGTGCAACACACGAAAGGGACCAATGTATTTCGGCAGTAGTTTACGACTGCCGACATTAGTGACTACATGACCAGGTAAGTTTACCGTAGACAGTAGTACTAGGTCGTTAACTTTAAATATAGAACCTTTGCTCTTCCATTCGTGTCTGCATTCCGTTTCTGGCGGTCCACCGCATTTGCGATAGAGTTCTAATTGAAACGAATTACTGGCTCTCGAGCCAGCAGGAAGTTCTCTGCTGACTCGTTGTTTAGTCTTTCAGTGCGCTTCGTGCGCACTACTAAGAGATTGTTCTCTTCTTCAGCGAGGTTGCCCTCTTCCTCGCTGGAATAATCGTTGACGATGCTGAATATCCCAGCATCGTCATCATTGTCTGAAGTAGCAGCAGCGTCATTGCTACTACTAAGACCAACTTCTTCGATGTCGATATTATCGAAATCTACATCGAACGTATCGGCATGTGCGATGATACGTGATGAGCAAGAGCCAAAACGGTTTTTGCTCGAGGGATTCTCCCCCCTAAACCCAGAGTCACTCTGGATAAGGGCGGGAATACGTGGGTGGCGTAAGCTATTCACGTAGAACGGTGTATGCGTTGTTGACGCATGTACGGAATTATTGATGGCGAATTCCGCCATTGGCAAGAACTCACTCCAACTCGAAAAGGAGTGGATGCATTTTCGAAGGATTTCTTCGAGGACACGATTTGCACGTTCCGTCTAACCTCTTGTTTCGGTATGGTCGGATGTGGACATCTTTAACCGTGTTCCGAGTGAACGGAACACGTATTGCCAAAACTCCGCCGTGAACCGAGGGTCACGGTCGGACACGAGCTCACGGGGTAATCCGTGAAGCCGAAACACTGTGTTGATGAAGACGCGCGCACAGCCATGTGCAGTGATCGATTCAGAGACTGCAGCAAGATGCACCATCTTGATGAAAAGATCCACAAACACAAGAATACCATTATTCTTGTGAGAGTCTTCGGGAAACCCGAAGACAAAGTCCATTGAAACGGACTATCAACACTCTGCCGGGACCGGCAGATGTTGCAGTGGCGCAAGGTATGAAAGGCTAGGCTTCAGCCGTTGAAAGACTTCGCAAGAACGAATGTACTTGCGTACGAACGGATACTGGCGGGGCCAGTGAAGGTTACGACTTACCGTAATGTAGGTCTTTTTTTACCACGATGCCCATCTGAGGGCGCATCGTGACATTCGAACAGATGCGTAAACGCAAATCATGATCGGGAACGACGACACGAGGTGTATCGTCGGCAACTTCTGTGTAGTACATCAGGCTATTGCAAGTCGCATACCGATCCAACGAGGAACGGAATAGAGCCGGCAAATCCGACAAGGGTTCCCGGGATGGGTTTCTCAAGGTGACCCATCTTGCTGAGCCGGTCAACAAACACAAGAATATCATTATTCTTGAGAACGTCATCGAGTAAAGGCGATGTCGGCACACTGACTGACAGTGCCGCAACAGAGGGCAAGGCCTCACTGTTGGCGCGTGTTGTCGGCTCGAAATCGGGCCGACGTTGACAGCGCATCAGCGACGACGTTAAGTCGCCCTGATTTGTATTCCACGGAGAAGTTGTACTCCGCGAAGAAGAAAATCCACCTCGCCATTCGTTGCGAGAGGTGTGGACTGTTTACGGCCGTGCGTAGTGACGCATGGTCCGTATATACGATGACCGGTCTATCTCCGAGGAGATAGACGCGAAACTTAGCCAGTGCATACTTCATGGCAAGGAGTTCCTTGTCATGCACTGAGTAATTACGCTCAGCTGCTTGCAGCTGACGCGACTGATAACATATGACGCACTCCGCGCCATCTGCATCGAACTGCATTAACGCACAGCCGATTGCGAAATCGCTGGCGTCACAGACCACATGAAATGGTCTGTCCTGATCTGCAATCGCCAAGATCGGAGATTGCATCAAGCTTTGCTTGATACCTTCAAAGGAACGCTGGCATTCAGCGTTCCATGACCACTTGACATTTTTCTTGAGCAAGCAAGAAAGATGAACAGTCATCTCGGCGTAGTTGCGCGAGTACTTGTGCAAGTACGCCGCTAGACCAAGGAACTTCCTTAGTCCCTTGACATCGACTGGCTCTGGCCAGTCGGTGATCGCCTTGATCTTTTCGGGATCAGGGCGGACGCCGTGTTTACCCACGATGCACCCAAGAAGTGGTATTTCGCTAGCCGCGAATATACACTTCTTGAGGTTGGCTTACAACTTATACTTGCGCATAAGTTGAAGAACCTGACGAACGTGAGTTCTGTGAACTTCAACGTTCGTCTTCCCGTCCATATCCCGGCTATGGACGAACACATCGTCGAAGTAACTCGGTGCGAAGTCTCGCACCGGTCCCAACAGATTTGTAACACATCTGTTGAATGTTGCAGGGGCATTGCTCAGCCCCTGTGGCATCACTAGCCACTCCCACAGCATCCCGCTGGGGGTTCTCACTGCCGTGAACGGTATGTCCCGCTCAAGCATGAGGATCTGATAGAATCCGTCCATCAGATCCATGGACGAAAAGATGGTACTCTTTGACATACCATCTATGATTACGTCCTTCCTCGGTATCGGCGTCCTAGCCGGTACCGTTGCAGCATTCAACTTGTTGGATGCGTGCACTATCCGCCATCCTTCTGTGGCTTTTCGCACACAGAAGGTCGGAGAGCTGTGAGGGGAAGTTGATTCCCTCACATGGCCCTCAGCGAAGCGATCGGCAAAGAACTTGTCTATCGCTATTACCTGTTTACGAGGCAGTGGCCACTGCTTCATGACACAGTACTTCGAGCCCGGTTTGAGCTCGATCTCGTGTCGAGTGCCTTCGTCTTTAGGCAACCCGCGAGGTACGGATTCAGGGAACACATCCCTGAATTCGATCAAATCCTTATACAAAGGATTTGCCTGAAGCGACTCTCAGGATTGAGATTCATATCTCTCAATCCGAGTCTTCTCATCGATGACGTTTTCGTCCATCGAAGAACTGCTGAGAACCCTCTCGCTCTCAGTAAACACCGTTGCCGACCGAATGTCGGTCACATACTCATCCTCTGTGACGAGTATGCAGATCTGCTTGACTTTGCCACTGCGCAGATCACGCAAGAACCGTTTCGGTTCAAGCTTCTGCAATTGAGTCATCTCCGAAGCTAGTTATGGAAGCACAACTAGATCAAGCGTGTTAGCCTACACTTGATCCGTCATAGACCAAGACATTCAATGCCTCGATTAATTTCTGGTAAATCACTTCCACAGTGTCCAGGAGAGCTTTCTCCACAATGTAGTGATCATCTACATTGTGTTCTTGAACAGTCGTGCTAACGACCGTACCACGAGTGAGGCCATCGCACTCGCTCGTAGTACACCCACGTAAATATGGGCATTCCAAGACATCCTTCATGTCGTCATCTGAGGAACAAGTAGCAGGTATCGTAACTGATCGATGCTGCCAGTCCATCCTTGGCTCGTATCTCCTGAGCCATGGTAGTCCTAGGATGACATCAAACTTGTCATCCAGGTCGAGTAAGATGAAATCATCATCGTACTGTTCGCCTTTTAACGTGTAGTGGATTCCGACTACACGTTTCTTCACAGTGATCGATGCGCCCGTCGCTAGGCGCACCGTTAGTTTCGTTGGAGGGATCTTCCGCCCCACAAAGTTGAAAATTCCTGTGTCTAGGGACTGGCGACGAACAAAATTGTTCGACGCCCCACAGTCAACTAGGGCGCGAGGTGACAAGTCCTTTGTCACTTCAGACATCAAGTTGATGAGAGACAACTCATCATCAAGTGCAGATACACACAGGTGCTGCGTGTCGGGAGCAACCTTCGTCAAGAGATTTGCAAATTCTCTTGATGTTACTGGATCAGTAGGGCGCTCCACCCCTACTTACCCCGACCATTTTTTGATGGTTGGCCTCGCTCTTGCGGCTTTGCAACAGCATCGGACCCTCGCCCTCCAGTTCTTCTTACTGGTGGACGATTACTGCGCTCAGCACCGCTAGGTTCTGAGCGGGGTACTGCATTCATATGCGTAGTGTCCCAGTTTATGACAGCGATGGCATATCACCGATCGCTTGTCATTCGCAGGGCGTGGTTTCTCGCCCCCGACAACACAGAGATCTATTGGCTCTGGACGTCCGACCGCTGATCGTCTTTGCGGACGAAAGGGGTCAGCGTAGTGTGAGCTTGTCTCAAACTAAGGTCCTGCTGCTCCGAAGCGAAGATTGCTTCGAAGAGCGTCTTTAGCTGTTCGCGGAACAGGTGGTCCCTGACGGGACCATCGGACAGCCCTTGAATGAATATTGTGATCAACACAAATTCACTCACAGGGTTCACTACCATGCAGCTTGCAAAGGTAGCGTACATGCTGAGCGTAAGCGTGAACCTTACGCTTACCCTGTTTGATTCCGAGGAGTTCAGATAGTGTCCTGAACTCAGCCCTGGGAGTCTCAAACGTCTCGCTGAGCAGGGGCTTGAAGATCCTCAACGACCCAAACGTTTTTGGGTCGTGCAACTTGAGATTCAGGGCCCAATTCCTGGCGTCCCCTGCCAAGTACGACTGAGCGAATGCAACTTGCATTCGCTCATCTTCAATGCGACGGGCCTTGATGGCATCGTCGACTTCGACGAACCATCTTAACAGGGAGTAGTCTTCGGCTCCGTGATACTTGGAGATCTAGCTTTAAAGAACCCGGTCGAAGCTCCCGTGTCGAACTTGCAGACTGAGACTGAGGCTGTCTCAGTTCTTCCGTTCGCTGGTGATCTTGTTGTTGCAACAAGGTCACCTGCGCTCGCGACTCATCAAGTTCTCGTTGCAAGAACTTGCTAATGACGGTATGCTGCTGATCTCTATCCCTTGTGGATAGCATGGCCCAGATAGCTTCTTCGCCAACGGCCGAACTGATTCGTTCGATCGCACTCCATTCGATATCGCTCAAATGGGAGTAGCTTTCACGGGTTCCGTGAAATCTGTCGCGTTCGACTTCGTCCAACATGTTGATTTTGGGCGATGCGAGTGTGGTCCTTGGACGGACTACGAAGTGCGACCAGGTGTAACGGGGCACCGACAACTACGAACTGGTCAACCAGTACGGAGTTTACTATCACTGACTGTAGTGGTAGTCAGTGCCCAGCTAGGTGTAGAACTTCACAGAGGAAGATAGAACGACTAAGGTGAAATACTCTAGTCGTAGGAAAAGTAAAACTGTTATTCATATAATTAAGTCCTATAACTCTTGTATCTCTGTTTGTCCTGACTTGATTATACTAATGTAATTAAATGTATGATGACGTCTACTCACCACCCATTGCGCGCGTCTGGCAGCGATTGGTGGGTTGATATCATCACGATATCAACCAATGAGTAGACCCTCGGTCATCTTCAACAATATCATCATGCTCTGTGATATTGTTAAAAGAATATTCAACGTAATATTCTTTATTATCATTTTATCCTTAGTGGCAATATCATGTAATGGGCTACCCCGTTACATTTGGCCGACATATTCATTACAAGAATTTGCGTGATCTTCTGCAAAAATATTGAAATATCACTCTCAAATTTTCCGTCTATCTTCTGATCGCTTCAACTGCTTTTGCTTGACAGCAAATGTTGTCGATAGGCGTCTCTTAAGCTTCTTTTACAGCATGATGTATTCGCGACTCTGGCATTGCGCTGTTGTAATTATGATTGACTTTGGTGGCACAACTACGGTATGGGCACGCGTACCCTGTGGCGTACCACATATGTAAACCAATGTCGTACAACGTACGTTTGCCGGGGGTTGACGCGTTTCAGTCCACCGCAAATATACGTTCTTGAGGTTTTACTCTCTACCCAAGTAAAACCCTAAATTTATGCACTTAGGCAAGATTTTACTATCCTCCTGAAACGCAAAGAAATATCAGTTTGCATTTCAATCAATAAGAGACACGTGTTCGTTAAGGCGTATTTAATCGAAAGAGTTTGGAGGCCCTACTAAGGCACATACATACTCTTGAGCACCTTGTGCTGTCGATTTACTTACCGTCAAGTCCCTTGAGCCAGGACTAAAGTGATGAAGGCTTCCTGACTCGTTGAGTCGTTGTCGCAGAAATGGCTGACTCTTAGAGTCGTCGTTGTACACACTTGTTGTAACGGGCCACACCCTTGCGTAACTTAACGCAAGGGTTTTGGGTGCCCCGACAGACGTACACGTGGCAAGCGAGGAAGCGTAGGTAGGGTAAAGGTAGAACTGATATATTAATATAATTAAGTCTTTTAACTACTGTCTCTCTGTTTGAATTAACTTAATTATGCTAATATAACTAAGTGTATGGTGACGTCTCGTCACCACTCATTGCGCGCGTCTTGCGGCGATTGGTGGGTTGATATCATCAAGATATCAATCAATGAACAGACCCTTTGGTCGACCCTTCAATATCACCACTTTGGTGATATTGTTTAAAGAATATCCATCTTTATATTCTTTATTGTCACTTTCCTTAAAGTGACAATTTCATGTAACGGGCTGCCCCGTTACATCACCCCCCCTCTAGCTGATAGTCACCGTGTGACTATCGAAAATATGGAGGCCACCCGTTGGCCACCATTAGGACAGGTAGCACTTGTTGGGTCCGTTCCATTCACTTTCCGTTTGACCTCGCATAGTTAACATGTCTATGCGAGGTGACTAAAGACCTACACAGCCCGGTGCTGTGCCAGCCTCTGCGGCAGACGACGAATCGTCTACCGCCCCTTCTTCGCCTGCAGGAACAGGTGCTGCAGGTGCACGCGGTATCACACCTCGTGCGCACGATGACCCTGACGTAGAGGTCATCTACTCTGGCGAGTCAGACGTGTCTGACTCGGGCAATGCTCCAGAGGCGTCTCACTCACCGGCGACGCCTCAGTATTCGCCAAGACCACTGCCGAACGAATGGACTCGTGATTTGCATCACAGTCTGTTCGGCAGTGACGATGATGATCAGGGTGGTGAGTAATTCTATTCCTCACCACCACCGGCTCGTGCGTCTTCGCACGAGCGTGATGACGATGGCGCGAGCCGTCGTCAATCTGGGAGCCGTGGTACCGACAAGGGTACCACTGTGAAGCGTGATGAGTTGAAGCCGTGGCGTTTGACCGAACGGCTCATCAATAGCCTGTCTCACGAGACAGGCCAACACCATCGAATACCCTTATTCGATGCAACTGAGCTTCACGGCTTGAGTTCCAGCGCGAAGAACTTTCGCGCTGAAGAAGATTTTTATCTCGATGCTTTCTTACAGCATCGATGGTACAATGTCAAACAAAAGCGTAACAAGGCCTCGCTTTTGGCGGCGTGGAACGCGTTCGTCCAAAACGTAAGGAATTTTGGACGAGAAGGGTGGCTAAAGAAGCTTGAGGCGACACGCCTCGGATTCGAACGGCGAACGCCAACCGGTGCTAGGTACCGGTCGCATTGTTTATCGAGTGAGGCAGGCATTCCTTGCCTCACATGGGGATACCCTTATGCGAGTTGTGTTGACAACTCGCAGCGTGCACATAGGGATGTGTATTCCCTAAATTCACCCTGGGGAAGGGCACACATCTCGGCTGAGATGCGTGACGCGATTGCAAACTTGCAATCCGTCTACAAGCGCCTAGGGCGCGTGTTTACCGATGGGCCACAGGACTCATTGGATGGGTCTCGTCATACTGGCGGACGAGACCTTCAACATTCATCAACAGCTGAGAGCGGGGCTCCCAGCTGTTCCAAGAGGGTGGATACCCCCGCCAGCGAACAAGGTAGCTCGTCCTTGATCCTGAATCGTCACGGTGATTCAAGATACGCTCCACTAGAAAGCGTTGATCACCGTGAGCATCCACCAAAGGATGTGGTGGAGGAGGAAAGACCTCCTCCAGATGATTCGGTTCACCATCTCGACCCTTACGAGATGGATCGCGCAATCGATGAATTGCGCGATGACTTGAAGCACGAGCGCGACCGGCGCTACGCTTTGACCGGTACCGTGCGGAAGAAACGCAAGGATCACGAGGCTGATCGGGCGAGGGATCGCGCCGATTATGCCACAGCGCAGCTTCAGGTCGAGCGGGATGTCCGCTCCCTATTCGGCGAGCTGGCGACAGTTCGCGGGGAGATATCTCGGTTGAGTTCCGAGGTATCATATCTGCGCGACCAGACGGATCGTCTGGAGCGTAAACGCAAGAATTTGATGGATGTTCTTGAACGTGGGGGCTATCTTCATCGGAAGAAGAAGGCTCGTACTGACAGTACGACCTAAGCCTCCCCACGTAAAACGTAGGATGCGTGCGCATCTTACGTGGCAATTCGAGTGTGTATGCATTGCCCTTGCGATGCAACACTCGAAATGGCCCAATGTATTTCGGCAGTAGTTTACTACTGCCGACACTAGTGACTGCATGTCCAGGTAAGTTTACCGTAGACAGTAGTACTAGGTCGTTAACCTTAGATGAAAGAACATTTGCTCTTCCATTCTTGTCTGCGTTCCGTTTCTCGCGGTCCACCGCATTTGCGATGGAGTCCTGAACGAAACTGACAACCGCTTCTCGAGTCAGCAGGAAGTTTTCTGCTGACTCGTTGTTTTGTCTTTCAGTGCGCTTCGTGCGCACTGCTAAGAGATTGCTCTCTTCTTCAGCGAGGTTGTCTTCTTCCTCGCTGGCATAATCGATGGCGATGCTGAATATACCAGCATCGTCATCATCATCCGAATCAATAATAGCGCCATCGCTATTATTGAGATGATCTTCTTCATCGATGTCGACCTGATCGACATCGGCATCATACGTGACGACGTTAGCGTCGACACGTGATGAGCAAGAGCCAAAACGGTTTTTGCTCGAGCGAGTCCCTCCCCCCCTTATCCAAGAGTCACACTCTATAAGGGTGGGCACAGGTGGATGGAGTAGGCCGTTCACGTAAAACGGTGTGTGCTGTGCTGAAGCATGCACCGAATTATTGATAGCGAATTCCACCATGGGTAGGAATTCGCTCCAACTCGGAAACGAGTGGACATATCCTCGAAGGATCTCTTCGAGGACACGGTTCGCACGTTCCGTCTGACCATCTGTTTCTGGATGGTCAGAAGTGGACATCTTCAATCGTGTTCCGAGAGTACGGAACACGGTTTGCCAAAATGCCGCCGTGAACCGAGGGTCACGGTCGGATACGAGTTCACGGGGTAACCCGTGGAGTCTAAAGACCGTGTCTAGAAAGACACGAGCACAACCTTGAGCCTTGATTGACTCAGGGACAGCAGCAAGATGGACCATCTTGCTGAATCGGTCAACAAACACAAGAATACCATTGTTCTTGTGAGCGTCTTCGGGAAACCCGAAGACGAAGTCCATTGAAACGGACTGCCAGCACTCTGTCGGAACAGGCAGAGGCTGCAATGGCGCACGGGATGAAAGACTAGGCTTCACCCGTTGACAAACTTCGCAAGCACGTATGTACTTGCGGACAAACTGATACTGGCGGGACCAGTAAAAGTCACGACTTACCGTGAGGTAAGTCTTTTCCCTTCCACGATGGCTGCTTGTTGGGGCATCGTGACACTCATACATGATGCGCAAACGCAAATCATGATGAGCGGGTACGACGACACGAGGCGTGTCGTCGGCAACAGCTGTATAGTACAGCAATCCGTTGCGTGTACCTATACCGATCCGATGAGGATCGGTACAAAGCCGGTAAATCCCTCATGTATTTACTGGATGGATTCACCAGATGATCCATCAATCGCAGAAGATCCTTATCTTCCGCGTATGCCTTTCGTACGTCGTCAAGTAAACTTGACGACGGGACACTGACTGACAGTGTCGCAACAGTGGGCTTATCCTCACTGTTGGATTTGTGCGTCCGGCTCGAAATCGGGCCGGCGCGAAAGAGCATCAGCAACGACATTGAGTCGTCCTGGTTTATACTCCACGGAGAAGTTATACTCCGCGAAGAAAGACAGCCACCTCGCCATTCTTTGCGAGAGGTGTGGGCTGTTTAAGGCCGTGCGTAGTGACGCATGGTCCGTGTAGACAACAAACGGTCTATCTCCCAAGAGATAGACGCGAAACTTAGCCAGTGCATACTTCATGGCAAGGAGTTCCTTGTCATGCACTGAGTAATTACGCTTAGCTGCTTGCAGCTGACGCGACTGATAACAGATGACGCGCTCCGCGCCATCTGCATCGAACTGCATTAACGCACAGCCGATTGCGAAATCGCTGGCGTCACAGACCACATGAAATGGTCTGTCCTGATCTGCAATCGCCAAGATCGGAGATTGCATCAAGCTTTGCTTGATACCTTCAAAGGAACGCTGGCATTCAGCGTTCCATGACCACTTGACATTTTTCTTGAGCAAGCAAGAAAGATGAACAGTCATCTCGGCGTAGTTGCGCGAGTACTTGTGCAAGTACGCCGCTAGACCAAGGAACTTCCTTAGTCCCTTGACATCGACTGGCACTGGCCAGTCGGTGATCGCCTTGATCTTTTCGGGATCAGGGCGGACGCCGTGTTTACCCACGATGCACCCAAGAAGTGGTATTTCGCTAGCCGCGAATATACACTTCTTGAGGTTGGCTTACAACTTATACTTGCGCATAAGTTGAAGAACCTGACGAACGTGAGTTCTGTGAACTTCAACGTTCGTCTTCCCGTCCATATCCCGGCTATGGACGAACACATCGTCGAAGTAACTCGGTGCGAAGTCTCGCACCGGTCCCAACAGATTTGTAACACATCTGTTGAATGTTGCAGGGGCATTGCTCAGCCCCTGTGGCATCACTAGCCACTCCCACAGCATCCCGCTGGGGGTTCTCACTGCCGTGAACGGTATGTCCCGCTCAAGCATGAGGATCTGATAGAATCCGTCCATCAGATCCATGGACGAAAAGATGGTACTCTTTGACATACCATCTATGATTACGTCCTTCCTCGGTATCGGCGTCCTAGCCGGTACCGTTGCAGCATTCAACTTGTTGGATGCGTGCACTATCCGCCATCCTTCTGTGGCTTTTCGCACACAGAAGGTCGGAGAGCTGTGAGGGGAAGTTGATTCCCTCACATGGCCCTCAGCGAAGCGATCGGCAAAGAACTTGTCTATCGCTATTACCTGTTTACGAGGCAGTGGCCACTGCTTCATGACACAGTACTTCGAGCCCGGTTTGAGCTCGATCTCGTGTCGAGTGCCTTCGTCTTTAGGCAACTCGCGAGGTACGGATTCAGGGAACACATCCCTGAATTCGATCAAATCCTTATACAAAGGATTTGCCTGAAGCGACTCCCAGGATTGAGACTTGTATCGCTCAATCCGAGTCTTCTCATCGAGGACACTTTCGTCCATCGATGAGCTGCTGAGAACCCGTTCGTTCTCAGCAAATACTGTTGCCGACCGAATGTCGGTCACATACTCATCCTCTGTGACGAGTATGCAGATCTGCTTGACTTTGCCACTACGCAGATCACGCAAGAACCGTTTCGGTTCTAGCGTTGGCAACTGAGTTATCTCCGAAGTTGACTTCGGAGGCACAATCAGATCAAGCGTATAAGCGCCTACGCTTGATCCGTCATTAACCAAGACGTTCAACGTCTCGATTTCTTCCTGGGAACTTGCTTCCACAGGTTGCTGAGGGCCTGATCCCTCAGCAAGCGACTCTTGAGGAATTCCTTCCTCAAGTACGTGGGGACTTATTCCCTCGACGTCTTCCGACTGTGGCTGTGCAACCCCAGTCAGGCACCGATCCTCTACGGTCGACTCTCTAGTCGACCTAGGATTTTCATGTTGCCCCTTGGGGGCAACAGGTTTCTTTCTTCTAAGATGCTACCCGCTAGGCATGCATCCATGTCCCAGTCCACTCGACTTATTCGAGTGGTAGACCTTCGGCGCAGCCTGTACATCTGTACAGCTGCCGGGAGCTTGCTCCACAGTGTAGTGATCAACTACACTGTGATCTTGTGCAGTCGTGCTAACGACAGTACCGCAAGTGAGGCCATCGCACTCACTCGCAGAACATCCACACGCTTGTGGACGCTCCAAGATGTTCATCAGATGGCCATCTGATGAATAAGCGGCAGGCATCTTCACGGATCGATGCTGCCAGCTCACCCTTGGCTCGTACTTTCTGAGCCAAGGTAATCCCAGGATAACATCAAATTTGTCATCCAGATCTAGCACGATGAAGTCATCATCGTACTGTTCGCCCTCTAACGTCTATTGGATTCCGACTACACGTTTCTCAACGGTTATCGATGCGCCTGTTGCAAGGCGCACCGTCATCCTTGTGAGGGTAATGTCGCGCTCAACGAACTTGAGCCTACGACCCTCTAGTGACTGGCGACGAACAAAGTTGTTCGACGCCCCACAGTCTACTAGGGCACGAAGCGACAAATCATTTGTCGCTTCCAACTTCAAGGTGATGAGCGAAACGTCATCACCAGGTGCAGAGACAAACAATGATTGTGCATCTGGAGCAACTTTCGTCAAGAGATTTGCAAATTCTCTTGAGGTTGCTGGATCAGTAGGGCGCTCCGCCCCTACTGACCCCGACCATTTTTTGATGGTCCGTCTCGCTGTTGCGGCTTCGCAACAGCGCTGGACCCACGCCCATTGCCCTTTCTGTCAAATGGTCGTCCATTTCGCTCAGTAGTGTTTGGTACTGGGCGTGGAGCACTACACTCGTATGCGTAGTGCCCTAACTTCTGACAGCGATTGCACCTCTGTAATCGCTTGTTGTTCGAAGAGCGAGGTCTCTTGCTCTCAACATAGCAGAGGTCCATTGGTTCTGGGCCTCCGATCTCTTGTCGTCTTGGTGGACGATAAGAGTTTGAGCTAGCATGAGCCTGTCTCATGCTAAAGTCTTCCTGTTCCGCGGCTGATATCGCTTCTTCAAGCGTATTCAGCTCAAGGCGGAACAGATGGCTCCTGACGGGCCCTTCTGCGAGCCCTTGCATGAACACCGTAATCAACGTGTGTTCATGGACTGGGTTGGCAGTTACAATACTCGCTAGGAGTCGTATATGTTGTGCGTAAGCGTGCACATCACGCTTACCCTGCTTGAGTTTCAGGAGCTATGAACGAGCTCTGAACTCAGCCCGTGGCGGCTCAAACGTTTGTCTGAGCCGGGACTTGAAGTCATCTAGCGACCTAAACACATTTGGGTCGCTAACTCTAGAGTCCCAGGGACCAAGTTTTGGCACGCCCTGCCAAGTGGGTCTGAGCAAATGTGAGTTTCATTTGCTCATCTTCGACGCGACGAGCCCTTAGGGCTCTGTCGAGTTCGACAAACCACATTAACAGGGAGTCCTCTGGGACTCCAGTGTACTTGGAGATGTCAACTTTCATGACTTCGGGACGACGCGCATGCGCCGTCCCGCCCACAGCAGCATGGAATTGCTGCTGTCTCAACAGCTCCGTCTGTTGAGCACCGAGTTCTCTCAACTGCTCGGCCTGTTGAGAGCCTTGCTGGTGAAGCAAGGCTACTTTCTCCCTCTCGAGAGCAAGTTCATTCTGAATGAACTTGGCGATAGCGGCATGTTGTTGGTCTCTGTATAGAGACTCCAACATGGCGCTAACGACGAGTTCGCCTACGGTAGAACTCATTCGTTCTACCGCACCCCATTCGATGTCACTCAAATGGGTAAACCCTTCACGCGTGGCGTGAAAGGTGTCTTCTTCATCCAACATGAACATGTTGGATGATGTGGTCCTTGGAAGGACTACAAAGTGCTACCAGGTGTAACGGGGCACACCCTTGCGTAACTTAACGCAAGGGATTTGGGTGCCCCGACGGACGTACACGTGGCGAGCGAGGAAGCGTAGGTAGGGTAAAAGTAGAACTGTTATATTAATAAATTAAGTCTTTAAACTACTGTCTCTTCGTTTGACTTAATTCAATTATACTAATATAACTGCATGTATGGTGACGTCTCGTCACCACTCATTGCGCGCGTCTTGCGGCGATTGGTGGGTTGATATCATCACGATATCAACCAATGAACAGACCCTTTAATCGACCCTTCAATATCACCACTTTGGTGATATTGTTTAAAGAATATCCATCTTATATTCTTTATTGTCACTTTCCTTAAGTGACAATATCATGTAACGGGCTGCCCCGTTACAAAGGCACATACATACTCTTGAGCACCTTGTGCTGTCGATTTACTTACCGTCAAGTCCCTTTAGCCAGGACTAAAGTGATGAAGGCTTCCTGACTCGTTGAGTCGTTGTCGCAGAAATGGCTGACTCTTAGAGTCGTCGTTGTACACGCTTGTTGTAACGGGCCACACCCTTGCGTAACTTAACGCAAGGGTTTTGGGTGCCCCGACAGACGTACACGTGGCAAGCGAGGAAGCGTAGGTAGGGTAAAAGTAGAACTGATATATTAATATAATTAAGTCTTTTAACTACTGTCTCTCTGTTTGACTTAGTTTAACTATACTGATATAACTGGATGTATGGTGACGTCTCGTCACCACTCATTGCGCGCGTCTTGCGGCGATTGGTGGGTTGATATCATCAAGATATCAATCAATGAACAGACCCTTTGGTCGACCCTTCAATATCACCACTTTGGTGATATTGTTTAAAGAATATCCATCTTTATATTCTTTATTGTCACTTTCCTTAAAGTGACAATTTCATGTAACGGGCTGCCCCGTTACACTTGTCGAATCGTCGAGTCGTTACATTTTCTACGAGCAAAGTAGCTCTTTGAGCCTAAACTTTGTCTATCAAGGAGCTGTGGTAGCTTCGCTACAGCTGTCTCTCCACATCCATACTCATCAAATCCACCAAGGCTATAGCTACACACAAATGCTTTGTCAAACCAGTTACATCAGGACAAAAGAGATAGATGCGATGTGGCCTAACAGACGAACGATAAGCAACACTGTCACGATGAGCTTGAAGCGGCATTGTACGTTTCCCTTTCTGCAAAGTGACTGTTGACGGTGAGAGTCGCAAAGTTTCACACCGATGGATAAGAAAGGGAGATGGAGAAGATATACGTGGATGCACAAAAATGGTTGTAAGCATGTGCATGTTTGAACGTATAATCCACGTCGTTGAGACCTATTTCTTTTATTCTATGGATGTACAGCTCATCGTTATCTTCGTGAATGTTTGGTGCCTTCTTCGTCTATGTATTGCATTTCCATCGGCCCTTTATTTGAATTTCCGTCCTCTGCAGGCAAAACGAATCAGAGGGAGCACCAGACACGTACGTGGTGCTGCAAGTCATAGGATATGCACCGATATTTATCAGTCAATCAAACTCAGCAACCGTTTTATTACCACAAGAACGCAGTTTAGACTGAGATCCTGTCGAGTCTAAGAAGGTGCACAACTTACTTGTACATCAAACCTTGGGGCACGCTTAGTCCAGCTCAACGAGCACACGGCCATCTGTCACGAAATCGTCCTTCTCGCAGTACACTTTCTGCACCATGCCATCCTTAGGCGCGCGGATCATGTGCTCCATTTTCATGGCCTCCATAATCACGAGTGGCTGATCAGCAGTTATCTTGTCACCCGCACTCACGAACACCTTAATGATTTTGCCTGGCATCGGCGTCACGATTTTGCTGTGCGCGGCAACGCCTGCGCTGCCCTCCGCTGGGTCAAACGACATCAATGGGACGTGGAACTTGTAGTCGTAGCGCTGCGTGTTATCGTCGCAGAAGAGGTGCAGGTTCTGGCGATGAAGCACAGCGGTCCCGCTGAACGTGCGATTGTTCACCAGAAGTTTAAAATCTCCATTCTTGTCAATCGCGCCGCTAACTGCAAGGCACTTTTGAGCCGTCTCACCGTCTAGTAGAACTTCAAAAGCGTTCTTCGAAAGACATTTGACAGTCATCGAAGCCTCGTTGTCATTGTGGCAAAGCCGAAGTTTTCTTTCCAGCTTTTCCAATGAGCGAAAGTGTACAAGCGAATCGTCTGACCACGGAGAATGGAGTTCGCCATCACGGGTTCCGGCAATGTGACACTTTTGCTGCTCAAGAAGAAGCAAACTCACGGCTCCAAGTGCATTGGCGTAAGGAGGGCACACTCCTAATGATCCAAGGACCTCATCGCCAAACTTGTCGAGAAAACTCGTGTCGACACCGCCCTGGCGAAACGCAGCGTGATCGACTGTCCGAGCCACGAATTCGATGTTTGTGGGAAGGCCCACGATCTGGTACTCATGCAGCGCTTTGACCATCTTGTCTAGTGCGGCTTGGCGGCTATCGCCGTGCACTATCAGCTTGGCGATCATTGGGTCGTAATAAATTGACACTTCGTCGCCCTCCACGATGCCGGTATCCACACGAACGTCTTCTGACGTGCGAGGCAAGCGAAGATGCAACAACGTGCCGCTCCCAGGAAGAAAGTTGCTGTCATACAACAAGCAGCGATTTAGAACAAGTCACTAACGAAGCAATCCGGAACGAGGCACGTAGACATAACACGTATGAGACGTACTTGTAAGGATTTTCGGCGTAGATACGCGCCTCAAGAGCATGCCCATGAATTTTGAGATCTTCCTGGCGAATCGGGAGCTCTTGGCCGGCGGCAACTTTTAACTGCAGCTCGACCAGATCTTGCTTCGTGATCATTTCCGTGACGGGGTGTTCCACTTGAAGGCGCGTATTCATCTCCATGAAGTAGAACGACTCATCCTCATCGAGGAGAAACTCCACCGTGCCAGCACCAACATAGCCAACAGCTTTTGCTGCAGCAACAGCTGCGTCGCCCATTTTCTGGCGCAATGCCTCCGACATGTTGGGCTGCTCACGGAACACGTTATAGACAACGCGTTAGTCAGCAACACCCCAAAGCAGCACACGCTCAACATCAGCTTGCGCTTACAGCTGGAGCTTCTTCCAAAACCTTCTGATGCCGGCGCTGGACACTGCAGTCTCTTTCAAACAGGTGAATGACGTTACCGTGTTTATCTCCAAAGACCTGGAGCTCCACATGTCGAGGCTTTCTCAGGTACTTTTCAATCAGCACTCGCCCGTCCCCAAAAGAGGCTTCTCCCTCCCTCACACAGGCATCCAGCGCTTCTTGCAGATCGTTGTCTTCATCGACAATTCGCATGCCTTTGCCTCCACCTCCCAGTACCGCTTTGATGAGCACCGGGTACCCGATCTTCCTGGCTTCCCTTTGCAATGTCTCAAAGCTCTGGTCTTCTCCATGATATCCAGGAGTGACAGGGACACCCGCCTTGATCATAATGTCCTTAGACGCGCTCTTGGAGCCCATGTCCTCAATGGCTTTGACCGGAGGACCAATGAACTCGACACCAGCCTCTTGGCACGCACGAGCGAACGCCGCGTTCTCCGACAGGAAGCCGTAGCCTGGATGGACTGCTTCAGCTCCCGACTGGCGGCAGATGTCCAAGATCTTGGGATAGTTCAAGTAGCTCGCACTAGCAGCTGCAGGGCCCAAGTGGTAGGCCTCCGTCGCCAGCTTTACATGCTGCGCGTTGGCGTCAGCGTCGCTGTAGACGGCCACTGTCTCAATGTTGAGCTTCTTTGCCGAACGCAAGATGCGCAGCGCAATTTCCCCGCGGTTGGCCACGAGGATCTTGCGGAAGCTGCGTGGCGACGTGGACAGCAGCCGCAGAGCTACAGACTTGCGGGGCAGCGCGGACTGGAGGCGGCACAAGCGCAGCATGATGAGGGGGGAGACGACGCGGAATGACAAGTGAGGGGCAGCTGCTTGAAGTACCAGGGAGTTCGTTCAAGAAAGGGCTCTGTTCATCCTTGCGATTTGATGGGATGCACTTGAAGCAGTAGCTATTTCCTACAGTCGAAGGGAGAGGGGGAGAGTGGGGAGGCTGGGCTGGGCTGAGGACGACCCTACTACCACTTGGCTGTGTACGTGGTCAGTAGCTCCTGGTCTACCGGGGGGCACGAAATGTTTGCGGCCTGGAGCAGCTCAGCTGAGACCGTCGAGTCAAAGACTTTGGGACTCTGAAGGTACACCTCGAACGACTCGATAGCTGAAGCTAGTTTTTGCAGCTCCAACGGAGCACTCTCCTTCGCAGCGACTTGCTGCACACTGCGCTTCCATGCCGAGTACTCCATTGTGGCCATGTTATCGCGTGTTGCTGTCGCAGCCACAAAGAAAGCAAAGAACGTGCGACTCGCAACCGGAAGCATCGGGTTCTGAATGTGCAGCGTCCGTCCGAGCGCCTCGATTGGTCGGCACGCAGCGAAGTGGACGATTGCCCGCGCTGCATAGTCCACTGGCGTCATGTCGAAGTACCAGTCGGCGCGATCGGGCACGGCACCGAGACTCACACATCCTCTGAGCAGCAAGTAGATGAAATCGTTGGCATTCCACTTACCGCTAAGCGAGGACGGAGCCATGTTGCCTGGACGAAGAATCGACACTGGAAGGCCACGCTGAGCGGCCTCGTGGCACATCTGCTCAGCTACCCATTTGCTTTGCGCATAGCCATTGTCGAGTTGATCCGACAGATCACTCAAGTCAGCGGTCTCCACGAATTTGGGTACAGCCATCGAAGATGGGAATACTCCATTCGTTGAAACGTAGTGGACGGGCTTGACGCGAGTCTCGCTCAATCCGTTGGTCACTGCAAGACGCAACACTTCCTGAGTGCCCAGCACATTCACGCTTTTCAAAGCGGAATATGGCTTCACCAAGTTTACGTCCGCACCGTTGTGCAAGATCGCGTCGATCTCAGTTGCCAGCATCTTATACGTGTCGGCATTTAGCCCTAGCAGCGGCTGCGCGAGATTGCCCACCACCGGAACCACGCGACTTTCCAAACACAACTTTTGCGATTCATCGAAAAGCATATAATCCTTGAGTGCTTTCGTGATGCGACTCATTGCCGCATCCTTATCAGCAGCTCGGACTAAGCAGAAAACGGTGCTTGTTGAGTGCTTCAGTAGAGCGTGTACAAGATGAGCACCAAGGAACCCGGTTGCTCCGGTCAAGAACAGGTTGCGTGGAGGTACGCCCGCCATTTCCACACGGTAACGACTGTACCCAGCTTTACGTGTGGCAGCAGGGTAAATCGATGCATCCAACACTGCTTCCAAAGGCAGAACCACCTTCTTCTCCGCCTTCTCAGTGTCGGCGAAAGTGCCATCGTTGCTGGAATTACCAAGGGAATGATCGATGAGCGATGCGATCGCACACAGCTCAGGAGACGACAAAATGTCTGCCAACGTCAACTGAACGCCAAACGTGTCTCGGATGCTCGACACCAATCGTGTCGAAAGCAAACTGTGGCCACCGACATCGAAAAAGCTTACCTTACGATGCAAAACACTGTTTTTCTCGAGACGAAGTAAATTGGACCAAATCGACGCAAGCCTAATCTCAGTGTCGGTCTGCGGTGCATTTTCCGGATCCACTGAAAGATCAATCGATTCGTTGCGCAATTTCTTGGCTTCCTCGATTGACGGCATTTTCTTGCGGTCTAGCTTACCACTTGCACTGTTGATCGGGAGCGCATCGAGTTGCACAAAGACGGACGGGATCGCGTAGTGCGGGAGCTTCTCGCTTAAGAAATCGCGAAGGTTCGATGCACTTGGCACCTTTTCCCAATCTTCTGGTACAATGTACGCAACCAATCGCTTGTCGCTACCCTCGTTCCCTTCCGTGAGAACAACTGACGTGGACACAAGGGGATGCTGAGCCAAAGCTGACTCGACGGCCCCCAGTACCACACTGTATCCGCGAATTTTCACCATGAAATCGCAGCGTCCGATGAGCTCAAGTTGACCATTCGCCAAGAAGCGTGCGCGATCACCTGTCCTGTATACAGTCTCTCCTGGTACGGCGTACTTCACAAAGCGCCCGGCTGTTTGCTCCGGACGATTGAGATACCCGATGGCCAAACAGGGGCCACCAACGTACAACTCTCCAGGTACTCCAACAGGGACAGGATTGCAAGTGTCATCCAACACGTACGCTCGCACATTAGGCATCACTTCGCCGCAAGAAGCATACTTCGTGGACAGTAATTTATCATGGTCGGACATTGCAGTGAGATTGACTGCACTCACATCATGACATTCCGATACGCTGTAAAGGTTCTGCAGCTCGCACTGAGGAAAAAGATGAACGAAGCGATCACGCAACTCCATCGTCACAACTTCGCCGCAGAGCCATACTAGCCGCAATGTTGACATCTTCTGCTGCAGTACCACACTTGAGCACGTATCAAGAACTAGCTGCAATAGAGATGGCGTGAAGAGAATACGTGTGATCCCGTGCGTGTCGAGATAATCCACGAGTTGGACGGGGTCGTAGATTATGTTGTCTGGAATGATGTAGAGTGGTTGGTTGCCAAGCAATGGCCGGAGCAACTCCCAAACAAAAAACACGTGGCATGCCACTCGGTCGTCTTCTTTGAACGGGCAGTGCGTGAGGCGCCAGTGGTAAGAATGCACGGCACCGCGATGAGGACAGCAAATACCTTTAGGGACCCCTGTGGTTCCCGATGACATGACCACGTATGCCAGATCATCCGGGTGAGTGGCCGCGCGATCAGCCGGCATCGGCGGAATGTTCTTTCGAGCCAACACTTCGAGCCAATCGTCGTCCATTTCCAGCGCAGGCTGCCAGGTTGGCAGGCGGCTGCGAAACTTTTTCTTGGTTAGCACGATGATCGGCTTGGATTCCTCCATAACACGTTCAAGAAGATCAGGTGGATACACGATCTCCAGCGGCATGTACGCACCACCGGCCTTTAGTGCTGCAATGTAAGCGATCACAAACTCAATGCAGTGCTCCATAAAGATACCCGAAATGCAGTTAGGACGCACACCAGTGTGGAACAGGTAATCGGCAAGTCGTTCACTTTGCTCGTCCACTTCACGAAACGTCAATGTTCTGCCTTCGTAATGCACAGCAATGGCGTTGGGCGTCCGCTTGGCTGCCTCTGCGAACTTGTCGTGAAGACATTTTTCGGACGGATACGACCCAACCTTCGAGTTCAATCCATCGATCATAGCGCGTGACTCCACAAAGGCAGACGTAGACACAGGAAGCAGTCTTGCAATGAACTCCCGGGCGAAATCCGGCCGCGTTTCGGCATTCGTCACGTAACTGTGATCACCAGCAAACAGCTTGAGCTCAAATTTTTTGTCGTCCGAGCAGACCCTTTCCCACTCCTTCAGCGAGTCCACCGGAGCAACTGGATCGTCAGTTCCGCCAAACACCGTCACACCGCAATGAATCTTTACCTCCTCCTTCTGCTTAAACCAGCACACGACGCCATGAAGTAACTTCAGCTCGCCACGCAGAGCTCCCGGCATTTGCACTCTCGGCAGCTGAATGTCTGCACGTTCCATCTGCTCTTCAAGTATCTCGAGTGAATCTTCGTCAGGAACCACGTCGCCCAAATCCTCAGGCAGTTCCTTCCTGCCAGGCCACGCAGCTCCTGAAAAGAAAACATGGCGAGGGGTCGGCAACTTGCGCTCTTCGAGGGCATGCGCAAGTGCCAGCGCCAGTAACGAGCCAAAGCTGTGGCCCACGATCACGAACGGTTTACCAAAGAAACCTTTGGCCAGAAGAGCGCAGATCCCATCCACGAGCTCATTCACGAGCGCAACAGCGTTTCCCCCCATCGCGTCAGTCGTTGGCCACGTCCAGTGAGAAACCCACAGCTCCACGTCCAAACCTGCAGCGTGAAAACTCTTTTCCCACTCGAGCAACACCTCACTCGGAAACCCTCTGCTGTTGGGCAGCACCAGCAGCCGAAGGGTGGCCTTTTCTAGCTCTTGCAAGCAGGTTACAGCTACTTCGGGCGCCATCGTCGTGCTGCTTGAAGCGAGTGGAGATACTGGCGAGTGGGGATATTGCGTACTTAACGACACAATCAGTCCTGCTCTCCGGCGGCGTCCGGCAGCCAATGGAAACGCAGGATGTTATCGTGTATTAAACAGGATCGTGACACTCGTAACAACGCAAAGCTGTAGCGTTTGAGGGCGCATTCCGCTGTACAGACAATTGGATACTGTGTAACGCAGGGAGCCCGTTACATGTGGTTGACACCAAAAATGGGTCAATGAGAGCATTATCCTGGTTGACCATGTTCTCCAAATGTACCTTGCTTTGTAAATATTGGAGGAATGCTTTGTCAAAGGCGATATTTCATTCTGTCTGTTCATTGGTTGGTATAGGTCATTATGTCAGCAAACTAAGCCCCCAATCGCTGCTGGACGCGCGCAATGGGTGGCGAGCAAGTAGCTGCATGACGTATTATTTGCCGGTTGCTATCGCTACAGTAAAAGCAAAGAGATTAAATGTCCTACGTATACCATGAAGATCGAAACTACAGGTTACAATTGGTCTACTTTAACCCTTTTTACTACGCACCTTTGTTGTGTCTTTGATTCTGTTTAAATGAAAGCGCTCAGTGATGAGAAGGATGCCATTATCGAGTTTTACCCACCTCCAGCCAAACGGCCCCACTCATTGATACACTCCAACCTGTTCTCGCCCTCTGAGCTTCCCTACCAATCGATCGATAGGCGGTAGTCCCAACAACTTGTCTGTCCTGACCAGGTGCTACGCAAATAAAACGTGACGTCAGACGCTTCTCGCACCTATTCTTGTCTAGGTGCGAATCCCGTACCAGCAAAACCTTCTTCTGCATGCACGTGAACGTGAGTTACGATGCACCAGTTTAGCTTATGGCCAGCAAAGGTAGCTTGTACGTTGTCAATACCAGCGTCCGGTGCCCCATTACAGTTGGTTCCGAACAAACAAACAAAATAATCGATGTGCACATGATGTGCTTGTTTTGTCGGCTTCTTTGATATGTTAGTGATCCATCCAAAACCACGAATTCTGCAGTGAGTAGAGAGTGTCTGTACGATCGAGTGGGACCGGTAGAAAAGGAGATGTGGGCCAACTACCGGGTTCCTTGTGTTGCTTCTGGGTGGTCTCGAAAACACAAGCGTTGCACGTATTGATTTGAGTTAATCCACATTTGACCTCCTGAGCTTTGCATCGATCGAGGGCTCGGCTGACGGTAAACAATTTCTTCTTCTTCGAAGATTGTGACAAAAAAGCTGCGGCCCGACACTGACTGGCGTGCGACTTCTGGTTCGACCGACCAGTGAGTGGTCTGAAGTCTATCGAGCGCGCGCAAAGGTCGAGTTCTGTGGCTCTATCGCTCGGCTATGTCCGTCCGCCTTCGAATACTTCGCCTTGTTACGTCGATGGTGGACGCTTCGGGTGCATCTGCATCCTGTACTACAGTAGCAGGGCCGCGGAATGGCACTGCTTCGCTTCGGGAGTTCTCGACTACGAACGCGTATGCACATACAGACATGCAGCAGACAATGTGTACGGAGTGCTTTCACAAACTGAGCATCGGACTCGCCACATTGGGAGGGGGTCGCAACTTTCGTATGCAAGACGTGCTACGATCTGATCGCCACGTCCGCCCCGACTTATTTCAGAAATGGCTCAGCAGCCACACGCAGAACAAAGTGCGTGTGCCGATCAGCTGCCTCACTCGCGTTCATTGCCCTATAGTGCATGTAATCCATCCATCCACGCGACGTGATGCATCCACCGCAACAGCTGCGACGGCGGGCGACTTTAGTGCTGGTAAGCACCGTCACGGCCAGTAGTCTGCTGTATGTTGCACACGGTAGAAACAGCGGCAATCGCATGGCAAGGGTACAGAAGGAGGTGCGAGGCACAACCACGCGCCACTTGGGGCCGAAGGGTGCGACAGCGAGCCCAAGTGATCCGCCACCGCATCTGCAAGGCGGCAGTTGGTCGTGCGCGTCCCGACGACGCCAGCGAGTTGACCAGGTACTCGCTTCTGCACGAAACGCATCGACGGTCACCACCGACAGGAGGGGGCACCACCGAGAGACGCCCCGCGGGCACAGCTATTTTCCAACTTGCTGCAGCCCCCAACAGGTATCTGCTGACCGTTTCGTGCCGGAACAAATGAGGACCTACGAACCCGCGCACAAGTATCACCGCTACCCTCTCTCGCTACTTCCCACCATGGGCCTCGACGACACGAGGTACTGCAAAGTGACAGTCCGCAAGGCTGACAGCAAGACGTCACGCTTTCGGGTGCGCCGACAAACGGTCGATGAGCAACAAGGTCTGTCTTGCTCCCTTCGGCGCTGCACGTCGGACCAACCGCCAGGGGCAGTGCCTCGGCTACCGTCGTATGCAGCGTACGCTTCTGCCGTCCATGCCGATCTGAAGGAGACCCAGGACGACGACGACGACGACGTCGTGGACATTGCCGTGCTGAGCGAAGATGACTCGCTCATGTCGTCGCGCCGTCGTGCGCACACCACGTCGTCGTTGTCCTCGTCCGCGCGGCTGTCGAACGTGTTGAATCCGCTGTCGCGCTTGACGACTCGGTTTCGGGAGCACTCGATCGACGCCGAGTTTCGCCAGACGGGTGCTTTGTCTACCTCGAGTACGTCGTCGACGGTGGACTTGATGGACCCTCGGCTGTTAATGGCGACTCCTCCGCCCATGATGGACGTGATCAGTTCGTTTCTCGAGCTCGACACGGACGGCAACGACGATGCCGTCCGTCCTACGCTCGAAGACGCAGCGAGTTTGATGGCCAAGACGCCTCCGATCCCGACTGGAATGACGCTGGAGATGCTGTCTCCGGCAGAACTCAAGATGTCTCCGATTTCATTGCACCTGAGTGATGTATTGCTGGACAGTGAGTGTCGACAACGACGTCCGTTGTCACGCGCGGTGGGGAACTATGACGACAGAGAAGCAAGTGAAAGTGAGATGGAGGACGACAATGCAAGCAGTGCGTCGACCGACGACTACGGCGACGACGTGACGGACCACTCCGTGGACATCAGCAGCATTCTGTGTACACGTGAGCAAGCCGTGGCGAACTCTGGCGCGTCGCCGTCCAACGCGAAGCGATTCCGGCCACAGTTCCGGACACCCACTGGTCGGAAGCGCATGGGCGGCTCGGCGCGCAGTATCCGTGGACTTAGCTCTCCGCCACGGATGGTGGCAAACCAAGTTGGTCGACCCCGCAAGGCCACTGTGCCTGACGCGGGCGAAGGTGCTACAGGTTTCGGTGCCGTCCACTTCCACGACAACGAGGTTCCTTCTGTGCCCCTGCATCACGGGCAGGAACTGCACCTGGCCTTCCGAACCACAAAGGGACAACTCACTCAAGTGCAGGGCCACTCGGTTCGACGCAAAGGCCACAAGAACCCCTTTTCGCGTCGCGTTCGCTGCAACGCCGTTCAGCCGCACGATGCGTTGGCAGACAGCGACACGCTTCGCATCATCGGCCATACGACGACGAACGACTTGCTATGTGGCGGAGATTGCGTCTCTTTCGCACGCACCAATGGGACAGTGCTGCGGATGCAGAAGATGTCGAAGAAGCTCACGTTCAGCAACAAGATCGACGAGCGAGCCAAGTTCGTTATCGTTGGCGTGCCCGATCGCACCCCCGTGACCTCGACGTCCAAGTTCTACCTCCGCAGTGTGTACGACAACAAAAAGACAGTGGGCTACTTGGCATCCCGACGCGAGGATCACCCGGGCTGTCTCGCGATGTACGTCCACCGCGATGCTGAAGACAACAAGGTCGAGCCGATTCAGTTTTTCAAGCGCGACCCGGGCCATGGGTTGGCGTTTGGACTCCGCCCGCAACAGTGGCTGTAACCCCCGAGCTGGCACGATCGAAGTGTCCAGTTGAGTTCTGCTCCACGATGTAGTGGAGATAGATGACGATGCAATGCACGCACGCAACGTGCATTTGAGGCTGCATAGTTGCCGTCGTATGTGTCAAAGCGTAGTATCTAATACAGTGCAGTGCCCTGTTTTTATGCGTATGCGGTTCTCCTGATACTTCTTCGCTCTTTCGTAACAGAGCGACGTGATCGCAAGTGCACGTTGACCCCGCGCCATTCAATATGGCGAAACTTTTAGATGGCAAAGCGTGCAGCAAAGCGATTGAGGCGGAGCTCGAGGACTTGATCCCGACTCTCCGTGTGACGCCGACGCTCGCGCTTTTGCTCGTTGGCAGCAACCCGGACTCGAAGACATACGTGCGGCTCAAGAAGAGCGCGTGTACCCGCGTTGGAATCACGCCCCAAGTGCACGAGCTGTCCGAGTCCGTTGCATTTGACGAACTGCATGCTCTCATTGAGAAGCTCAATGCTGATGCCGCCGTTCACGGCCTTCTGCTCCAGCTGCCTCTACCCGCGCACCTAAAGTCTCACGAGGCGGAGCTACTGGAGACCATCAGTCCTTTCAAAGACGTGGACGGACTCCATTCGTACCATTTTGCGCGACTGACAGCGCAAAGGACAACGGAACACACAGCCGGAGAAAAGGAGGAGTTGTACTTGCGGCCGTGCACACCCGCGGGCTGTTTGGAGCTTCTGGCTCGCAACGGGATTGAACTGGAGGGCAAGGACGTGGTTGTCATTGGCCGTGGACAACTTGTTGGGCTGCCGCTGTCGCTCATGCTACTGGCTGCAAATGCCACAGTGACGAGTTGCCACTCGAAGACCAAGAATCTGAAGGACAAGGTCCAACAAGCTGACGTTGTGTTCGTGGGCACCGGTCAGCCTGAACTCGTCAAGGGCGACTGGCTCGCAGAGGGAGCGGTGGTCGTGGACGTCGGGATCAGCTACGTGGACGACGATTCCTGCCCAAAGGGGTACAAGATTCTGGGCGATGTTGACTTTGCTGCCGCTAGTGCGCGCGCCTCAGCCATCACGCCTGTTCCTGGCGGTGTCGGACCCATGACGGTTGCCATGCTTTTGCGGAACACGGTCGAGTGCGCCAAGTTTGCAGCCCTGACCAACTGATCGAGGTATTTGAGACCTGCCTCGCGCACACGCACAAGTATTGCAATGTTTTCGACGTGAAGGTCACTTGTATACTCAATCGTTTGTACAAAAGCAGCCAACTCGTTGTAATGAGAGACGTGGGGTTCTCTATAGGTTCTCTCGCGTGGAAAACTCTAGCCAATCTTCTTGTCACTATGACCGTCGCTTGTCAGACCACATAAATCAGCAGCAAAGCCTGATGCGACTTACTGTACACCGTCGGATGTGAGATTGTCGGACCGCGCGAGGGAAGAATTGGTGCCGTCGTAAGTGAAGCCGGCAAAAGTGTACGAGAGGTTGCGTAGCGTGCTGTTGCGCTCCGTGCTGCTTATGCTCGCCCCCGTATTGTGAGCAGCGCCATTGCACATACTTGCTCTAATTTCCGCGGTTGCGGCAGCAATGGCCGAGTAGTTTGCCGAGTCAGTCATAGAATCCCTGCCGTCGTCACTCTTTTCTGGCATATTGTCGCTTGGTACGCTAAGACCTGCACTGTCGATTTGGGCGAGCGGTAGCTTCGTAAACTCCTCCTCAAAATTAGCTGCATCGATTGGATCCGTGTACTGGCATGGGCGATATAGCGGCTGCACCTGGCGGTTGTACAGCAAACTCCAGTCAATCTCCGCAAAGAATGGGTGGTAGGTAATCTCACGGACATCAATAGCGCCGAGACGCTTGGCCGGATCGCGTGTGAGTAGGCCTTCGATCAGATTCATAGCCTCCGGAGTTAGTCCCTGCGGAAACTGGAGCTCAGCACCACGAAGGCGGTGAAACAGCTCCTGTCGATCTTGTGTATACCACGGTGGCCGTCCAGTCAGCATCTCGTAAAGCACCATACCCAAATTCCACCAGTCCACAGCTGTGCCATGGCCAACACGGTTAAGGATCTCGGGTGGCAAGTACTCGGGCGTCCCACACATGGTGTACGTCCCACTAAGTTCGCTATTGATACCTTCTTTCGCCAACCCGAAATCAGCAAGTTTCACATGACCATCTACGTCCAGCATTATGTTCTCCGGTTTGAGATCTCGATAAACAATGCCCTGCTCGTGCAAATGAATCAGTGCCAACACAATCTCGGCGGCGTAAAACTTCGCCATAGCCTCAGGGAAGCATCCGCATCGACTTAGGTGAAAGAACAAGTCTCCACCTGGACAGTAATCGAGTACGAAATACAGCTTGTCCTTTGTTTGGAAGGCGTAGTGCAAACATACAACAAACGGGTGCGATATGGAGGCTAAAACGCGACGCTCGGTCCGTGTGTGTTCCACTTGCTGCTTTTTCACAATCGCCTGCTTCCTCAGTATCTTGACGGCGAACAGCTCTGACGTGTGCTCCTTCCGGACAAGCAGCACCTTACCAAACGACCCCTTTCCAATCATCCTCAGCACGTCGAACTCCTTCAGCGACACCTTACTACTTTGCCGCCTGGAGCTATGCTCGAGCTCAAACGCTTCATTATCGTCGTCCGCATCCTGAAGAATCACGCTCCGCCGCTCTTCAGTTGATGTAAGAGCGTCAAACGGTACATTTTGACGACCGTCCATCGGTTCTTCTTTCGGTGACAATTTCCCATGCGGCCTTTCACCGCGTGACTGCAGCTCACGGTACTCCATCGAGGCAGCATTCGTTTTTCTATCACAACATCTAGCCATGTCAGCAGAGTTTACACGAACTCTGCTGCCAAACGAATTTGCACCAACTTGACCAGCTGACCCAACGCGAGTTTTACGTCCACGTGAAATGCCACTACCTTCTTCCGCCTCGTGCAACATCGGCTCTGAACCAGTCTTACGCTCCGACGTACTTAACAGCGGGGGTCGCCCAGAACCCGAACTCGAAGAAGAGAACCCACTGGACGAATTCGATGGCACATGGGAACTAGACGACAATGACGACTCCTCAAACACTGGCGGCTCGTTCGCCTTGTGTGTAAGAAAGTGGCGGATGAGACGCACACTTGCGTGGAATCCGCGGTTTCCACAGCACTCGGTATATCGGTCCGTGTCAACTTTGCAGTTCTCGAGACTAATTAGCATCAGCACTTCTCGCAGCCACCTGTCCAACTCCAGCTGGCGCTTACGCAAAAAGCTTGGGTCCAACGAGCGCATCAACGTCTTTGTGGGAACCGCTGAAACACGGACTGATTCATTTTTCAACTGATGTGCGAGCTGCTTAAAGTCGTGGAATCGGCGATAAATCGTCCACTGCTTCTCACTCACGATGCACTCGATCTCCAGTCGAAACACTGCGTACAACTTGTGCGACACAGGTTCCCGCGCAAACGAAAAGCTTTTGATGCGGTTCAGGCGACCGGCTGCACCTACGGGCAAGTATCCTGTCGTGCTGCTGACCTGCGCCTCCGAGTTCTTAAAGTTCTCGGCCCACATCCGTTCAAAGTATTCGCGTTCGTCCACTGGCTGTACCGGTCGCTGGTTCTTGGGCAGTTTCGACGCACCGTCTTCGTCCTCGTCGCCGCCTGAGAACTGGAACGAGTCGTCGAGCGACAGCAACGACGACCTCGAGCTCACGGACAACACGGAGTCCGCGCGCGTCGAGCGTTTGCCCGTGGACCGCAGCTCATTGCTCTCGTCATGATTGAGGATGTGGAACGGGTCGCGCATGCGCGGGACTGCTGCAGGTGCCACTGCATTGAGCTCGACCCGTCCTCTGGTGCAAAGAGCGAAAACGTCGGGAGCGGAACTGGTTAATGTCTCAGCGCATCCCCTGAAGGCAAAGAAGAACGAAACGAACGACACACGACGTACTTAGTGGAGGAGCACGACGACGACGTGCCGCCGCTCGGAAGGACTTTGCCCACGGGCACCTGAGCGTGGGCTGGAAAGTCCCGCGAAGGTTTCCGCTTCTTGTCGTCGCTGCGGGCCGATCTCATGAGGTGGTGACAAGAAGTTTAGTGTGATCAGCAAGTGGGCGTTGGACTTGAGCAAGGCGAGAAAGAGACAGTGGGAGGAGCAGGAGGACGTACACCATGCTGGGTCTCAAAAAGGTGCGCCAAAAGCGGGTCCGTCGAGTCGCCCCCAGGTCAGCTGGAGTTCCCCTTTTTTCGCCTTCCGCCTTTCCCGATCGAGGATACACGCACGTCCTTGTAGCACGAAACTAAATGTCGCGCGATATCGGAAGATAGAGGGAGCCCGCATACGGTATAAGCCTCTGCCAGCGGGAATGGTACACTATGCTGCGACACAGGGTGTCAGAAACAGATGGTGCAGAGCCGACGGCCTTCGCCTCATTGTATGATCTGGCGGCTGTACCCAGACGCGGCCGCCAATCCGAACGCCGCGGGTTGCTCCAGCGTCAGGCCATGGTCCAATGAAGTTGCGATGTGGTTAGGAGGAAGTGTCGCATAGAACAGCGCTACTTCTAGGCGGGTTTCCGTCCGTCGGATCAATCGCTACTTCATCGGGAGGGAAACATCGTGCACGAAATCGAGTTGGGCGCCCATTTACCCGAAATCGAACGGCATTGCTCGACGATCAGGATTGGCACACTCGAAAGCACTGTCGCTGTTGAAATGATCCTCATCTCGTTCGCCGAAGCGCAGTTGCGCCGACTCGTGCGAAGCTCGCATCGAACTTGCGGCGGGGTGGGTTGCACCTTGTTGGCGCTAGGACTCAAGCACGGCACAACGGCAATGCCAACGGTTGATCTATAGACCGATGCTCGAGACCGATGCTCGGATCAAACGCACAGTAGCTGACCCTCGCTGCCCATGCTTGTTGGCACCGATGTTTCTGATAAGTGATTGTCGAACGTAGGAGCTATGGCAGGCACCTCGTTTGGCCGAAAACGCTTGAGATGGTTGCACCAATGTACGGACGGGCCTTTGAGCCAGCTTCTTTCCGGCCAGCTGTCTCTCGCTTCTTGCTTCCATTGGTCAAAACAGTCCGTCTTTTCTCCTGCATTCGTAGGTCGACACAGGTTGTGATTTCCACGAATCACTCTGCGCACATGTGGTTTCGTCCAATCATTGCGCTTTCTGGTGAAACACCGAGCAAGGGGTCACAGGGGACTGGCCACTCGAAGAATAAACGGGAGGAAAGGCAGAGAAGCAGCCGCAGCAGACAATGGCGTCGTCTGGAATGGACCCCATCGACGTCGACAGTATCATTGAGAAGCTCCTGAGCGTGCGGGGCGCGCGCCCCGGCAAGCAGGTGAACCTCACCGAGACAGAGATTCGCGGCCTCTGTCTGCAGGCGCGCGAGGTGTTCCTGGCGCAGCCCATTCTGGTGGAGCTGGAGGCGCCCATTAAGATTTGCGGTACGTCACTGCGGCGTCGCCTTCTGTGATACGTCGTGAATCGATAAGGGGAAGCGGTGATGGCTCGACTGCATTGTGGGGGTCTCTGAACGCGGGTGGTCGCTGTATGTGTGTGTGTGTGTGTCTCTCTCTCTGTAGGTGACATCCACGGTCAGTACTACGACCTGTTGCGTCTCTTCGAGTACGGCGGCTTTCCCCCAGACGCCAACTACTTGTTTCTCGGGTACGTCGCCGAGGGGCGTATGTCGACTCGTTGCTGTAGTGTAGGGGAAGAAGGAGAGGGAGTAGTAGAGACTGATGGATTGTTGTGCGCTGGACATGCACAGTGACTACGTGGACCGTGGCAAACAGAGCCTCGAGACCATCTGTTTGCTGCTGGCATACAAGATCAAGTATCCAGAAAACTTTTTCATTCTGCGGGGCAACCACGAGTGTGCATCGATCAACAGGATCTATGGCTTTTACGACGAGTGCAAGCGCCGCTACAACATAAAGCTCTGGAAGACCTTCACGGACTGCTTCAATTGCTTACCTGTGGCTGCAATCGTCGACGAAAAGATCTTTTGCATGCACGGAGGTCTGTCGCCCGAGCTCAGCCAGATGGAGCAGATCAAGCGCTTTGTGCGCCCGACGGACGTGCCTGACACGGGTTTGCTCTGCGATCTGCTGTGGTCCGATCCGGACAAGGACATCATGGGATGGGGCGAGAACGACCGTGGTGTGTCGTTCACGTTCGGTCCGGACATTGTGAGTCAGTTTCTTAAGCGCCACGACCTCGACCTGATTTGTCGAGCCCACCAGGTGGTGGAGGACGGCTATGAATTCTTTGCCAAGCGCCAGCTCGTTACGCTGTTTTCAGCCCCGAACTATTGCGGCGAATTCGATAACGCCGGTGCCATGATGTCGGTGGACGAGACGCTCATGTGCTCGTTCCAGATCCTCAAGCCAGCGGAAAAGAAGCAACGTTACGCTTACAATGGCCTGGGCACGCAGCGTCCAGCGACCCCGCCTCGGAAGTAGGAGAGGTGGAAATCACAGTGGGTTATCTAGCTGGCCTGCCTAGCGATTGTCGCTCAGTCGTCAGCCTGCAGTCATCCATCTTCATACGCGTGAGTCGATTTCCGCTGATTTGATAGCGCTAACTTGTTCGATTCAACATGCACTATTTCTTTTTTCTTGGGAACAAGTGTCAAAGCTCGACGTGTATCGATCTGCGAGCGGATGTGGCACACAAACGCTGCTGCTATGGCTTGTGGCTGCATTACGAACTAGTGCTGCGTGACTTGTTGTATGCCAGTGATGCGAAAGATGCAAAAGGTTCACGATGCAGCCGAACTTTGCGAGGGGGACATTGCCTGACTTTTATCTGCACCGACGCGAGGCAGTTTCTCACACTGTGTCCATCGATCAACCTACGAGCTCAACCGACCTGATTTTTTGCTTTGGCCCAACTTGGCTCGGTCAGCGTGCCGCATGTTGCCGGACTGGTAGTGAAATCACTTGCCGAGCAGCAGTCCGGCCCGAATGAGTTACACGCAGTCGTACAGAGCGATACCTTAGCCTTGTAGTGCACGTACCTGCGATGCTGAAATCCTCTGGTGCGCCTCGCCCCCCGACAATGCAGCACACTGACATCGAGCGCAACAGACACCACACGTAAACGCTCAAACTGCCGCGAGAGGACGCAGACCGACTCCACTTGATAAAGAGCTAAACAGCAGCGCAACAATCGATGGGTACATGGGTCGCCAAAGCAAGAGGCTGCATGAGCAAGGCAGTGTATGCTGCCCGCAAAGGCGGTCTACCATGGATCCACCACCACGGTGTGCAACATCCTCGCGCTACGTGTTGTTGCAGGTGCTCGCGTCTGGCCACAATGACCAAATCCTTTGTAGACGTGGCACGAACGCCGCGCGAGCGGCTTCGTCGTCGAATCCAAGCACGGGGGGACAGGCTAAGAGCTGCAAAGTCCAGTGAGCGAAAACACTGAGGCTGGTGTGGGCTTCGATACGAACTGACGCGCGATCGCACTACGCGCGCGCTTCAATGCCGCGACGAGTAGGACATTGTCAGCGGCAAAAAGCCGCAACCACGAATGAGCCGACGATCGAGCCAGCAATAAAGGGGGTGCGCTGAATCGACGCAAGAGGCCGGCCTTGTCAACGATCAACCGCCTGGCCCGTGATCTTTCTTTGTCCTCCTGGAGAGGAAGAGGCAGCTGCGCTCGCCAGCGTGCGACCGTGTTGTCGCGTAAAACACGCAGAGACTGCCATTTGTTTCGTTCTGAACCGCTACCACGGCCTCTGTCTCGATACACACTCGTGTCGAGCGTCCTCGAGACATGCAAGTGGTCCCCAGCGTTGATGTAGCGCGTCGTGGGCGTGACGAGTCAGAAGTGATCTTGCGTGACCGGTCGACGCAGTTGCGATCGACCGCAACTCGACCTATGTGGACATTCACGTAGCTAGTCTGACTCCCAGTCCTGCAGAATGCATACATACAAGTTCATTGCGCTCGTATAGCTTGACTGACTCTTTTGCTTTCCTGTACTGGACCCCATCGCGCCACGCATCACTTGACGTCGTCTCCAGGCGCTACTGATGCCACGGGACATGCGTCTATCGCTAAGGCGCTGGGACCCGCCCGCTCTTTTTCGATGCTGCTGTCAATGCATAGCATATCCGGATAACGTGTCGAGCATATCGCAGTGAGTGCGTGCCCTCCATAACGCCAAGATTCGGCCATCGAGCAGAGACAGCAAAGCAACCGATCACACTGTTGTGGCGCTTTGCACAAGTGAGCGAAAGTTTGTTGCACAACAAAACGTACCCGAAAGTGTGTGTGTATGTGTGTGCAGTGTGTAGTGGGTCGATATATTTCCACGACAACTGCGCCTTCCGTCCCTTGCAAAGTGGGCCGCCGACTACAGTCGCGCTCTCTCGAGCGCCACAGCGCTCGAAACCCCAAAGAAGCTGCCGTCGTCCCAGCTGGGGACGGATCAGGTCTTACCGCGCGACTCAAAACAACGCGCTGGCCTTTCTTGCGCACGCACTGAAGGGCCGCGTCGCCCCGGCGCTAACACACGGACGAAGTCAGGGACTTGGGCCATCGACCGACACACCCGCAGCGCGGACGCGACCATCACTCTGATGCAACTCATGGCCTCCGTCAAGGGCGTCGCAGCGCCTTCCAGCAGCAGCAGCAGCAGCAGCAACTGCAGCAACAGCAGCAACAGTAGCAGCAGCTCTGCGCTCTTCGCGAGCGTCTCGCTGCGCGCTCGTCGCCACAGCGCCAAAGCCGACGACGGAGGCAGTAAGAGCGGCACGAGCTTCCGCCGCAGCTCCAGCAGCGCGAGCAAAGACGGCCACCGCCGCGTCGCAATGGACCCGTCGGTGGCCGCTGCGCCCCCTTCGCAGTCGCGACCCATTGCCGTCGCTCCTGCGGTCCTCGACACAGTGTCAAAGCGCTCGCCGCCCCGTGTGGCCGTGCGCTACGGCGACACGATCCGTCTGTTTGCACGCAGTAAGTACGTGCCCGCGACGGCTTCGGGAGGGTACGTGGGTACGGTTGCCGGCAGCAAACGGTTCCGGACGGCCAAGAGCGGGCAGAAACAGGACGAGCTCGTGTGCCTCCCTCCGGTGGTTCCGTGCGGCGTGAAGCGCTTCCGGTCGTCGACGTTCGTCGTGTTGTCGTACAGCGGACTGGGCGCGGGGACGCCCGTGAGCTACGGCGACGTTGTGCTGCTAGTGGACGAAGACGGACGCGTGTGGAACAACAAAATGGGCGTCGGCCCGAGCCTCAAGAATGGCTGTTTCGGGCCGAAAGCGTCCAACACACCCGGCGAGATGCACTTGTCGTTCTACCAGCTACAGGCGGCAGAAGGAGACGACGACGACAGCAGCTCGAGCTCGTCGGACGATGAAGACAGCTTTGTCTTTTTCAGCAACTTGGCCAAGACGACCAAGAATATGGCCGAGACGACGTTTGGCCGGTTGACGCAAGTGGAGATGCAGGTGGCAACTGCAGCGCTGCAGACAAAAAGCGGGGCAGTCGTGTACTACGGCGACCGGAACCTCATTATTGACGTGGCGGATTCGAATCGCATGCGGTCCAAGTTCAATCGCGTGATCACGCACTTTAGCAAGCAGCAGGAGTCGACACCTGTTCAAGGTGGTTTCTTACGATGCGACGGTCGCGGGAAGACCGTTCTGTTTGAGATGCACGGTCACGAGTTGCCAGCAATCAAATCGATTGATGTACAAGACGTGCAGACGAGCGATGATGGCCGTCGAGCATTGGATAAAGCTTGTGACGACAAAGCAAGCCCTCGTGTGCTGGTATCGACAGCAACAGGCGTCGAGGTAGGCGTTCCTCTTTTGCTGCAGGATCTACGGCGCTCGATGTCGCTCGAAGTGACATTTTCGGATGGCGGCCGCGTCGGCGTGTCGTGCCGGCGATTCTTGAAGCACGAGGGCGCTGCATTTTATCGCCTCGTGCTCGGTGGCAAACGTCCCATGCGCATCCTTGTCCGCGCTACACGTGCTGTACAACGAAAGAAGATTGACTTGCGTGGCAAATTGTGCGGCACGTACCGACAGATGCTCAAGCTGTCGTGTGGTATTGCCGTTGCGTATTCGGCTGCAGCTTCGGTGTTCACGCACGTGTTTGACTCGGTGACGGTACTTCCTGCTGTATATATGTGCGGCCTTGCTGGGGTAATGGTCTTGTTAGTGGAAGTCGCACACTTGGCAAAGACGGCGATGGAACGGAAAACTATGTCGGCAGGTGTCGAGAACGAGGATCAGTCACGCGATTTCCTCGGCAACTGGGACTTCACGGTGGTAGCACTTGAAGCGTCTGAATCTGAACGGTATGAAAAGACTACCAATACCACACAAGCGTCACACTTGGTGAAATCGGTGCCTACAGCCTTTTTGGTAGCGGAAAATGGAGATACTGCCAAGGCCACGAAGCGCTATGAGAACACGCTGGCATGGAGAAAGGAAGTGATGGCAGACTCGATTCTGACCATGCCGCAAACGTACTACGATGCCATTAAAGCGTACGTGGCACTTGTTTATGACTGCGTATGTACTTGCTCACAACTGACGGATGTGTATGTTTACAGGAACTACACGCAGTTTCTGCACAAACACGACAAGCTCGGCCATCCACTCTACTTTGAGAAAATTGGCTCGATCAACATGCCCCAGCTGAAGAAAGCCGGTGTCACGTCGGACGCGTTGTTCAAGCACTATTTATTCGCCATGGAGTTCATGCTCAAGTATGCGGCTCACGAGATCTGTCCGTGCGACGCATGTGCTCCCAGCGAGACGCAGAAGATGTGCATCGTACTGGACGCGCGTGGAATCGGTATGCGCGATATGGGCGGTGAGGCGTTTGAGTTCATCCGTCGATGCACGGGTGCGATGCAGTGCCACTATCCGCAGCGGTCGTTCAAAATCTTCATCGTGAATGTGCCTTCGTGGTTCGGTATGGCATGGAAAGGTGTGAAGCCTTTGTTGAACGAAGCAACTCGTGCCAAGACGAACATTGTGACGGAGAGCGAGACTGCTGCCGCGTTGCTGGAGTTCATTGACGCTGAAAATCTGCCTGTGGAGTACGGCGGCACGTGTTCGTGCTCTGGTGGTTGCGAGACGCACTCTTCGTACCAGCTTCTGCAACGAGCGCTGGTGGAGAGTGTGCTAGAGTGCAAGTCTTTCGAGTCCAAAGACTTGCTACGTGCGATCTCGCTCGAGCGCTCTGGCGAGAGCAGGTCGAGCGAAGACGAGTTTGCATTGGCTGAGGATGCTGTAGTGCCGCTGTCGCTACTGCCTGCAGCGGGACCAGTGAAGCGCCGTACGACTACTACGACAGCAATGGATCGACTCCCTCGATACGGCAGCGGCGCTGAGAGTAGCTGTATGCTTGACGGCGTCGATGACGAGGGCTTTTGTCGATCGATTCCGGCAAATTACTTTCGGGAGGAAGTCTTGAAGGCAGGGTACCTGCTGAAGCGCTCACTGCGGCACAAACAGTTCAACCCGATCTGGCAGCGCCAGCTCTTCGTCCTCCATCCCCAGTATCTTCGCTTTGCCAAGGCCTTGGACTCGGAGATCTACCAGATTGTCTCATTGTCCCACGACACGATCGTCCAGAAGACAACGAAGCAGAACAAGAGCTTCGAAATCATTACGCCACGCATGGCCGTTAACGGTCACTCGCTGCTGCTCTGCACGCCAACATCTGACGTGCTGAACGGCTGGGTAGATGCGATTTCGGACGCAATCGACCAGCTGAAGAATAAGACGTCGGTGGCAGCAGTCAGTCCTGAGTGGTCTCCTGTTGCTTCACCGAGGACAAAGCAAGAAGCCAGTCTGGACACCGACAACCAGCCGACATCATTTGACTCGGCGAAGTGACGTTAGGATTACAACGACGCAAAATTGTGGATAGATGCTTGTAGACGCGTGGAAAATACAAAAGAGGTTTCTCACTATCGAATCAGCTCCGCCCGGTCTCGATCTACGGAGCGTCGTCTGTAGCTCCAGAGGATGTTTCGTTGCAAAGGGCCCGAGGTGCGCAGTGGTCCCCCCTTTCCTTGTTTGGTGGCTGGCGAGTGGAATTTTAGACGACTTCTAACAGATCCGTTGTTCCTCGTGAGGTGTCGTTCAGAAAGTCTCGTGTTCATCTCGCACAGGCAAAGCTCAAGTCGCAGGCAAGGTGGCGCTGGTCGTGGCTCCCTCGGCGTACCTGGTTGCCGAGAATGGCGATGCGGCCAAGGCGTCGGAGCGGCACGAAGCCACGTTAGCGTGGAGAAAACACATGCGACTCGACTCGATCCTGGCAGTACCTCAGATACACTACGACGTCATCAAGCGGTGCGTGAGCTTCCGGCTGGAGTTCCTATATTGCCCCTGTAACTGACGTGGTACAGCGCTTCGCTCGCCGTGTGTGTTCTTCCCCTTTTACAGGAACTACACGCAGTTTCTGCACAAACACGACAAGCTCGGCCATCCACTCTACTTTGAGAAAATTGGCTCGATCAACATGCCCCAGCTGAAGAAAGCCGGTGTCACGTCGGACGCGTTGTTCAAGCACTATTTATTCGCCATGGAGTTCATGCTCAAGTATGCGGCTCACGAGATCTGTCCGTGCGACGCATGTGCTCCCAGCGAGACGCAGAAGATGTGCATCGTACTGGACGCGCGTGGAATCGGTATGCGCGGTTTGGGCGGTGAGGTGTTTGAGTTCATCCGTCGATGCACGGGTGCGATGCAGTGCCACTATCCGCAGCGGTCGTTCAAAATCTTCATCGTGAATGTGCCTTCGTGGTTCGGTATGGCATGGAAAGGTGTGAAGCCTTTGTTGAACGAAGCAACTCGTGCCAAGACGAACATTGTGATGGAGAGCGAGACTGCTGCCGCGTTGCTGGAGTTCATTGACGCTGAAAATCTGCCTGTGGAGTACGGCGGCACGTGTTCGTGCTCTGGTGGTTGCGAGACGCACTCTTCGTACCAGCTTCTGCAACGAGCGCTGGTGGAGAGTGTGCTAGAGTGCAAGTCTTTCGAGTCCAAAGACTTGCTACGTGCGATCTCGCTCGAGCGCTCTGGCGCGCGTAAACCAAAGAGACGCCAATGTCATCGGGACCGGTGTTTGCCACAACGGATGACTCCTGAAGTTGGTAAAGAGAGAGAGAGAGAGGGCCGACGTCCAATGAAGTAGCCGGCTCTGTTGCGCAGATTTCGTGAATGAAACGATCATCTGTGACTTGTAGTGAGGAGGGGGGAGGGGCGTACCCCGAGACAGTAAACTAGAGCTCAATGAATGTTCGATACGAGTACTGATTGCATCAAGTGGGCGTTGCCTAAAAGCTGGACACTTCAGAGTGCCCTTCCTGCTGATCTCGTGCGAGTAAGGCCTCAGTAAAATGCCTGAGCCGCTAGATCTCTTCCAAAGACTCGACTATTGCCATGGCACTCCTGGCTTTCCAATCCAGCCCACGTCAGTCCAAGCCTCAGCCTGATAGCAAAGACAGCGTCCTTTAGCTGGAGCCCATCCGTCGCCAGGACCGTAAGCGGGGGAACAACGCAGCGGTTACTCGGCGGTTACGTTACAGCTGGCAACAGCTCCGCGTCGTCGCTTGGGCGACCGTGCCTTCATTCAGTTTACCCGCCGTACTTGTAGAGACTGCAAGATTGGACGATCGTTGGACCAAGGGCGCACATAACGAGCCGCGGGTCGATGAAGAGGCGACAGGCGGAATTGCCACTGTGGCTCGTTGGACGCCAGCGCTTTTCTCAGGCATGTATGTGCTCAAAGCCGAGTGTGTAATGAACGCTGCTGCGCGCCGACACAGCTGGAGTAATGCTGGTAACACTCGGCCACGACGTTGGCAACGCTTGCAGCGACAACAAAAACGTGTGTGGCCACCGAAAGGATGTAGCGGTGCGTTCTGTTGGTCTTCTCGTGAGCTGCAACCAGTTCTTTGTGCACAAACTCCAGTAAAAGTGACGGCTCATGTCATTGCACTTGTTTTCGTTGACGCAAGGCGCTCGTCAGACGAAAAGCTCGCCAGCATTCTTCCGCTGCTTTCTCACGCCTCGACCTTTTCTTCCTCGTTTGAGAGCGACGGACGTGCAGTTGCTGCCCCACCACTCGACGTTTGCTCAATAGGATCTGTCAAGAGCTTCCCACTGCTGCCAACTTTGTGGCGGTAGACGACCGACTTCCTCTCGACATCTAAAAGCCGCATGCACAACCGCATTAGTGCTGCAGTTGCGCGAGCTACGGGACAGCATAGTGCTGCTTACCACTGCGAATAAGCTACAAAGGATCAACAAAACTGTCACGTCGACGCATCTGCATCTGAGCGGCGACCGTAACTGATGGATACTGAAGAAAACGTGGCCATGATGATTACGTTCGATTGGACTGACTCTCGCGCGAGGACCGTCACGCCCGCCGTAGCGCCATTCCTTCGTCAGCACGCGCTCTGCACCAACCAGGACCACCCGTCGGGGTCACAAGAGACGCAGCACGCAGCTTGAAGCTTCGGCACCACGAAGAGTCAGACTTTCCGAGGCGTGGCGACACACGCGGAGCCAGTGCTGCAAACGCGTTCCCTATCGTATGCCACAGCACAGCATTGCAGAGAGTGGCAAGAGCTGCTCCCACGCGGCAGATCGATCGTGTGCTCGCGCGAACAACGACACGGTGGAACGTGCCGGCACATCGATGGCCGCCTCAGGAGCGGCTTTAGCTTCCGCGCAACGATTTGTCTCGCGTGTCATATGACCACGAAGAAGCGCCGATCAAGAACAAGTCGCCAGCACCGCGAAGCTCAGCCATTAGCTCTCCGCATCGCAAAGTCTCTTGCGACAAAGCAGGACACATCGGAAGCCGAGCATCGATACAATGGTATTGCGGTAGACGAGGCGCCTGATGCCATGCGTTCCAAAACACATGCGTTGCTGCCAGATGACTGCGTAACACGTCGTGGGTCAGTCGTTGTCTGTCCCACGTGTCGTGTCGTGGCGTGCGACCGACCGACCGACCGACCGATCGATAGCTAAACACGACCGGACCCAGCGAGGCACGACGACCTCCCGCTCGAAAATCGACTCTTAGCAAGCGCTGCCGCCTTTCTCCACCGCTTGGACAGACGACGACAACGACAACGACGAGGACGGCGAAAAATAAAAATGCGCACGCGAACGGGCTCGTCTGCTGGCGCACGAACTGTCGTCGCGTCGTCGCGTGCTACGCCGACCGCTGTGTCGCTGCTGACCATCGCACGGACTCGCGCAGCCTCAGCGACGAGCGCCGGCGATTGCGACGAAATCTCATGCCATTTGCAACGCAAAGCGGCGGGCAGAACCGGAACGACGCGCATGGGCTGTGGCTCCGGCCGCGTCCATTGACACTGATCCTCTGCGCACGACAGCAGCCGAGCGAAAAGCGGTGTGTGTGGGGGCCTTCGAACGGCTGCAACGGGACGAGCGCATCGCAGCTTCGAAAGCGCTGGGAGGACGGACGGCCGCCTGACCGCTTTGGTCCCAGTCGTCCGTTGGCACAGTCTGTGCCCGTCGATGGCGGCAGTCCGTCCACTTGGGCTGTCGACAGTCGGTGGCTCTGGCTTCGAGCCGCATCTTCGGCTGCGACGACGACCGCGAGGCGCTGAAGTGCCGCGAGAACACGTGCGCGTCTTGTCGTATCCATCGCGTGTGTGAATGTATCTGTGTGTCTATGTGTGTGTGTGTCTATGTGTGTGTGTCTATGTGTGGGTGTGTGTGGGTGTGGGTAACCCTTCCGCCCCATTGACGTGGACATTGCTCTCGGGCGTCCACTCGTGAGCTGCCACTCGCCACCAATGTCAGCCCGTCATGCTGCGTTGCTGAGTCTCTGCAGCCGCACCGAACCGTCCACTTCGTGCGGCCTCGAAACACACCTTTTGCCGTCTCTACATTCTCTATACCTCTTCCCCAGAACGCCGTCGTCTCCTCCGCCTGCCACCGCAGCATCCGTTGTGCTCTGCTCAACGAGTCAGTCGTCTGTCGTCGACCCGTCTCTGCTCTGTCTCTTGTTCGAGGAAGTGCCCATCCCGCACGACGTGCCGAAGCCGTCTCCATCGCCGGGACGTCCGTCCCACTGTCACGTTGTCGCGCGGACGTCGCTCACAAACGCACTTGCGCGGGCAACGCGCGACGCCATTCGCCCTCGTGGAACGCGCGCTCTCCCGTCACGCCCCAAAGCGCAGTCCGTCCGTTCGTCTGTCCGTTTGTCGCCGCCTGCAGCCGCCGCCTCGACGGGAAAGAGAGCGAGCGCACGCATGGGCTTCTGTCTGTCCAAGTGCCTGCACAGCGACATGGCGGCCGAGCTCGAAGCCGAACTGGACGAATCCCGTCACAGCTACGTCCAGCACCAGGCCGTCGAGCAGTCGACGTTTGGCACGACGTCTCTCCTCGCGGTACGTACCACAACGCGCTCGACGCCCTATCTCGCTCAGCAGTAGTCGCGCGGTCTAACGTCGTTCTCCTCTTCTTCTGCTTTTGCTTCTGCTCTTCTTCTCGTGCTTTTGCTTCTGCTCTCCTTCTTCTTGTTGCTGGTGTTGTTCGTCTTGTTCTGTTTGGGTCACGTGGTGCTGTCACGTGGTGCAGGCCGATGAAGTCGTGTGTCTCGAGGTGATTGGCGAAGGGCCGTCGAGTGTGATCTACAAGGGCTCGTACCGCGGCAGTGTCGTGGCCGTCAAGAAGATGAAAATGGTGTCGCTGCCGCCTAAGTCGCTGGCGAGGGAGAACGTCGAGATGGAGCTCGAAGTGGAAGCGACGCGGATGGGCAGTCTGCGGCACCCGAACACTGTGCTGTTCATGGGCGCGTGCCTGCAAGAAGACCACTTTTGTATCGTGAGTGAGTACTGCACGCGGGGCTCGCTGTTTAATGTGCTGCACGCTCCTAAGGCATCGGCGTCAGGCAGGCGGCACAAGCGAAAAGACTCGGAGCTGACGTCGCGGGCCGTGTTGACCGCGAGTGCCTCGGGCAGTCTTGGAGGCACGCCGGCCAAGAAGGTGAATCTCAAGTGGAGTCTGCGGATACGGCTTGCACTAGGAGCAGCTCGAGGACTGCTGTATCTGCACAGCGCAGACCCGCCGCTTGTCCATGGACAGCTCAAGAGCACCAACATTCTAGTGGACGACTCGTGGAACGCCAAGCTGGCGGACTTTGGCACGAGGCGCGTGGCCGAAGCCGTTGGCTTTGACCGGAGCAGGATGGACAGCATTGACGTGCGCTCGGCGTTATTGCGGTGGACGGCACCAGAGCTCTTGAGACTGGGTGAGGAACGCGTCCTGAAGGGGGCGTTTCCGAGCGACTGCAGCAGTCCTCAGGCCGTGGACATCTTTAGCTTCGGACTCATCATGTGGGAGCTCACGACAGGCGAGTTGCCATACACAGACATGCGCTCGAACGCTGAGATCAGCGAGTACGTGCTGTCGGGCTGCCGACCAATTATGAAGCCCGGTCAGTGCAATATGAAATGGGCGGAGCTCATGGCTCGATGCTGGTCGCACAACCCGTCCAGGCGACCGAGCGCAGCAGAGATTGTTTCGTCGCTCGAGAGCATCAGCAAGGCAGACGCAATTGCCCAATCGGCCAAGAAGGAGACGCGTGTGGTGAACAGCAACCGCGCCGACTACCGCTTTGCAGATAAGCCACGCTCGCGATCGCGAGAACCGTCTCGGACGAAGAACAACGTGCGCGTTGTTTCGTGAGCTGCGGCTTGGCTGCTGCTTTTGCTGGATCGTGGCTGCGCACAACAAGCAAACTCGTGCGTTTGTCGTTGCCTTATGTTATTTACGCTGTGCGGAGGATGCAGACCAGCAGCGCAGCAGGAAAGACTTGTAAAGTGTACTCGTTCATCAAGTCCGGACTGAATTGCAGTGACGCAGGTACTGCAACGACTCTCGAGCGCAGCTACGCCAATCCAGAACCTAATATTATCTGCACGATCATCGCTGTCAACTTGATTGCTTGTTACTGCGTCTCCTTGTCGGGTTTTACAAACGGTGTGTGGTACTTGGCAACGTGTTCCTCTGCGAATTCGTCGCGTAGCATAATGGAGATGCGGCGCGTGCGATTCACGCGCACGTGCTCTCGAAACAGCTGTGTACCGGGCAAGATCGCGTGCATGTAGTGGTAGCGGATCCTTCCAGTGATCATGTACATGGAGCGACGTGGCAAGTACGCGTCAATCACCGAGTCGCCGTGCTCCTCTTGGAACCGCATGATGCTTGGAGACAGCAAACTCAGCCCGGCTACGACTCGACCGGAAAACTTGACCGAGTCGACGTGCGGTCGAATGTACCCGTCTTCGGCCAGCTCAATCACATGCACCGCTGGAAAGTAGTTGAGCTCCTGGGGCAGCACCGCAGCTTCGCGGACCTTTTGCAAAATCCGCAGCGTCTCGGCCGACCAGCGCGAGCGTTCCATCTCCTTGAACTTGACAATCACATTGTCCCAGTGGTTCTCCTCATACCGGCGACGCCTGAGTCGGGAGGTACACTCGTCCGCCACCAATCGCTCCTCGTCTTCCGTGACCACGTCCAGCACCACTTGCAGCTCGTCGTCGCGCAGCAGCGGGTCGTGACAGCGCGTCGTGTCGAGATGCTCTGCATGTGGCCACAGCGACTGCGGAGCGGACGTATAAGAGGCCGCAGCGCTTCGTCGACATTGCTGCGGCCGTGACAGCGAGCGACCGAAACGACGCATTCCGACTGGAGGCCACGCGCGTGTCAGTCGGTGAGTGAGTAATCAGTCTATGGGTGGGCTTCGTCTGTTCCTTTTTCGAACCCGTGCAGTGCGTTAGATTGGGCTTTTTTATTTATTTTCGGTACCCTCGCACCTCGTCGGCGTGCGGTTGGGCCGGACGAATCAGATGCACGTGCATGTTAGTCGCGCGATAGACGCTGTCGAGACGTGCACGAGGCACTGGTTCGACTTGGAACTGCTGCGCCGATAGTAGCGAGAAGAAGGCTGCGCCTCGGTCGCCAGCAAGTCGAGCTTCATGGGCAGACACGATGAGCGTGCGGGGATGCGACAACTGGACGATGGTCTGGACCAACTTCTGCGAGACATCGCCATGACCGTACACCAGGTCCGAGCACAAGACGACGTCAAAGGAGCGGTACACGCCGAGTGCCTTGTGGTCGCCCCACAGGAGCGCTCGCGCGCAGACGTTGCTGGGGATGCAACCGAGCGCCTGGTTCCGCGCAATGTTCACTTGAATCCAGGCAATGGCCAGGGGCTGCCACATCACAACACAGCGAGTCAGTGCCTAGACGACCACGTCACGAGAAGAACGAGCGAACGAGCAGCTGCATTCGCACCATGTCGGTTAGCAACACCTCCTTGGCGCCTAATGCAGCGGCAGCTAAGCCCGGCACGCCAATGCCACAGCCCAGTTCGATCACGCGCTTGTCGGCGAAAAAGCCTCGAGGGAAGTACGTCTCATTCGCTAGGAACTTGGCCAGCACCAAGGCACAGTCCCAGACTTTGGCTTGCTGGCCCTGCTTCTCGTGGAAGACAACGTTCTTGCCGGGGGAGAGCTCGAACGTGTTCTCCGTCACCACGTCTTTGCCTGCGCCCTGCACACGCCGTTGTCTCGCGGCTAGTCCCCAGTCCCTCTCTGCGTAGTGCTCTACATATTGCTCTGCTGTACGACGTTTCGCCTGTTGGGCCTCTGTGTCTTCGAACAGGTCGTCGCTGTCGATCTGACGCAAAATGTCCTGCCCGCTCTCGGAGCTGCTGCTTGCGTCGCTCATGCCAACGAATGGCACCGAACGGCTGGAAAAAAAAGAGCTCGTCAACAGACGGAACGCAAGCTCGTTCCCGCAGGTCCACTCGGGAGCGAGCCAGAGCGTACAAAATGGAGACGCTCGCAACGTTCGACACGGTCAGCACGGCGGACTGCGTCGAGGCTTGTCCCGTTGCTGGCTTCGAGTCTTCGCTGGTCGTGGCCACGTACCAGCTGCACAAGGCCGTCGAGAGTGGTGAAACGGGTGGTGACCGTCGCAGTGGTACGCTCCAGCGTTTCCAGTTGGACTGCAATGGGGCAACCGGTAGCACCGATCGGGTGGACGTGACGGTGTGCAAGGTCGAAGACGTTGCCACTTCGAGCGGCGTGTTCGATATCAAGTGGAACACACAGGCCATGGACGGCAGGGCGATGCTCGGCGTTGCTACAGCTGGCGGCTCGATTGAGTTGTACGAGTTGACGCAGAGCGGGGACGAGCAGGCGCTGCGTCATTCGGGACTAGCAACCGATGGAGATGCGGACTCGATGTGCTTGTCGCTCGACTGGAACAACCGCGTACACCCGAGTGCTCAACCGTCCATCTGTGCAAGCCACTCGAACGGGTACGTGTGTAGCTGCGTGGGTATATGGATACCCGTTGCACAGCGATCGCAAGTTGTGTTTACCACTTGTTGTTCCTGTGTGGCGGGACTGTAGTTACGTATCGGTCTGGAACGTCGCGACACAAGACATCGTCCAGCAAGCCAAGGTAGGCACGTGCGTCCATAGCGCTATCGACAGCGTGTCGTAACTCGACCCCGCGACGTTTGTAGCTGACTACGAAGTGCTTGACGGACGTGTACTGATCAGCGCTTTTCGTCTCTCGATCCTAGTGGCGCGCACACGACTTGTATGGCTCACCCATTGAAGCGTGGATCGCAGCCTTTAATTGCCACGACCCGAACCTGCTGCTATCAGGCGCAGACGACGCGATCTTGAAAGGATGGGATCTTCGTGCTGGATCCGCAGCGCCGACGTTCAAGAATACACTGCAGTACTCGATGGGGGTGTGCAGCATCCAGTTCCACCCGCACGATCAATGGTTGGTAGCTGTCGGCAGCTACGACGAACAAGTCGCGGTCTGGGACCATCGCAACATGACCCGTCCGCTCTCCGCGTTCGGTGCCGGCGGTGGCGTCTGGCGCCTCAAGTGGCACCCTGCTGCAAGTCGCAAGGTGGGGCTACGTGCATTTCAGCACTCTGCGAGCTGAACAGTGTGACACATCCGTTTCATGCGTGTCCGTTTGCTGTAGGAGCTACTGCTGGCCGCCTGCATGCACAATGGCTTTCAGGTGCTGGAGTTGGGGCCGAACAAGTCCTCGCTGCGCTTGGCAGCTAGCTACGACCGCCACGACTCGCTCGCGTATGGCGTCGACTGGTGGCAGCATCCGGCCGCGTTGTCAGCCAAAGCTCCAGTCATCGGTTCCACCTCCTTCTACGACCATGCTTTTCACGTGTGGCGTCAACCGTTGCAAGCAGGTAACTGACGTCGCATCGATGATACTGGGAGGGATGCTCGAGCGTCTTGGTCTTGGGTAAGTGGCTCCGTAACGGATTATGAGACGTTGTTGGACGCGAGCTGATGCATTGATGGGCGTTCGTTCAACGGCCGGACTCGAATGGAATCCCACGTGACACCGCCGCTGTGTTCCGCTGCTCTACGACGATGATGAGCACTAACGAAAACAACGCCTACAGTGCAAAGCAACTTCCAGCAGCAGCAGCAGCAGCATCGATAGCGCCGCCATCTCCAGTCGCTTGTCTCTGCACCTTTCCACTTGTGCCAACTTTCGACCGCCACATGCCGTCGAAGTCGAATGTCTGCTGTGCGTTTGGCACGTTGGCTGGCTGGTGCGCGTACCAGACTCGGCAAGAGCACTGCAACGGCCCCAGCGTCGAGAAACAAGCAGATTTGGGTCTTGAGGGTGTCACGACTCGGGTCGGCGGGTCCGCAGTAGCACATGTGCGACCACTGAAACCTGCTCGTGAAGTAATGGCGTGGAGGGGCACGCGATGAGAAGATGCAAGGCACGACTAGGAGTAGGTGCGCGAGATCTATCAAGGCGGATTGCAAGCGGCAAACGGCGCATGCGACTAGTTCTGGACTTTGGGCAGCTAATGAATACTACTACGTAGCAAACGTCTGACCTACTTCAGTGGACCTGATGTTTCGTTCGGGACGAGACGGAAACAGGACGTAGCTCTTCGTGCCCGTCGTTTTAACGGATGCAACACGAGTTGCATCGTAACGGTCTCAGTTATGGGACTTACTGCTGGCTCGTTGATGCGTAATCATGAAACCTACCAGCAAAAGTACCCACACAACGTCCCATTGTAGATGGACCTTGCCATGTTCTAAACCTGTAAGCGAGTCTTGTTTTTGCGTTGCAGCAGGCCCAGGTGGCTGCAAAGGGGCGAGCCTGCTGCATGACATTGGCGTCAGAACAGTTTCATTGCGAATGTTGTCGTTGCTGATACGATTCTCGAATATGGTTGTACTGTAGGATGAAAAAATGTCCGGCAGTGTGTGCTAATTCGTTGAGATTGGCCATAAAATGAACCAACAAAGCGTCCGATGAGTGATGGACGCCGCAATGGGTGGCGAGCAGACAGCTACACTTCGCATTCGTGAAGAGTTTCAATCACATGAAGGTGTTCACCGATGTATGTAGATGCGATACACTGCGTGTAACGGGGCAAGCCTGGTTTATGTCATTAGCACGACTTGTGTCAATGTGAATAATAATAGCACTCTTCAATCTGCAGTGAATAGGTAGGGGAGTATAAACAGAAAAGGTACTCACTGGCGCCAGCCAGCACTTTACGAACGACGGATACAAAGCCGTCACCAAGCCCCCCTCCCGATGGGGGAGGGGGGGCTCAATCTCAGCCGATCGAACCCCCAGCAAGCGAGGGCAGTACCACACTGCCTTCGGTACCAGTTACGGGGGAGCGTCGGCTGAGCATCCCGTCGCATCCGACCGGCCCTGTCGGACCAACCGTAGCCCCGGAGGCAGACGAGGACACCGACATAGACTCCCACCTACAACGTGCCCAATCGACCAGATCCCTGCCTAAGGTTACGTCAGCTTATGAGCGTATCCCGGCTCCCATTGTTTCCTCCGGCGCTTCGCCACACGCTGGAGCAGAGCATCCGTCGTCGGATTCGTCGCGAGCTCCGACACATAGCAAGTCGCCTCGTTCGGGTGTGTCAGCTTCTAACGCCTCGCCTTCTCAGGCGTCCCACCGCGACATGTTTGATGCCCTAGTCGAAGCGATGACGGCATCGCCCGGGCCGGGGTACGTTGATGTATGGCGTCAGACCGTTCAGGAGCTATTCGAACACGTATTTTCGAGGCTTCCGGTCAGTTTGGAAGCTTTGCCGCTAGAGCGAAAACGCTTTCCACAGCTAAAGGGTCCGGAGTTGGACGGTCTCCTTGATTTATTTCGGCAGTGCTTTGTCCGGAGTTCCGGTACATACACCGATTGGACGAGACTTGCTACTAAGGTAGGCAAGGATATTCTGCTCACCAAGTGGGCCTTCAAGGAGATTCTTAGAAAACTTGCAAGCCAACACAAGTGGGCCATGGCGCCGGTCCCCGACCTTTGGGCGCGGGTGGTGCGCCAAGGAGCACCGCCAGTCCAGGACAAGCAGAAGGGGCAAGCATCTATTGCCTATGATGACTTTATGTTTGACCCAGCCAAATATTCCATGGCAGAGGCGACGAAGCTCAAAGACATCTGTACCGCCCGTCTTGGCCCTGCTCGCGCTCATCGCTTACGTGAGGGCACAGATGACGAATGGCGAGTCATTGTGGGCATCGCTGAAGGTCATATTGCGTGTCGTCGGATGCCAGATTTTTTGCGATCCGTCTTCGACAGTGGGGAACGGCTTCGGCTTTACAGCACCATCCAGGCGCAGGTCGAAGGACAACTGGTGCTAACAATCGGCAGAGGTCGTAACATTCCGATCAGCCGACAGACTTCCAATGGTATCACGGCGATGATACTTGAATCCGCGGAGCTTCTGCGGGTCAGCTTGACGGACCTTCATCGCTTCCTAGGATTAACAAAGGCCATCAGCTACACTCGTTCATCCCGGACAATTCACTTTTACTTTTTCTCGAGGGAAACAGCGAAGCGTCTACAGGATGTACAAATTCCCTTTCAGGGAAGAGTGTACACGTTAGAAAACGCTCATCAGCCGGTGCGAGGGGCAGTGTGGCAGAATCAGCGAGGCCCCGATGGACGATCGGGCCATTCACGTACTGAGTACACAATTTTTCTGCACAACGTGACGCGATTTAACGAGGTTGGACGCATCGCGGCGTACTTCAGGTCCAAAATCCCGACGGATTTTGAATTTGAAGATATGGACACTTGCACTCCAAACTCTCGGACGTCTACAGTATGGAAAGTTACCTTTTCTCTGGCGGGATGCCCAACGTTTCTTCAAGGGATAGTCCGCCTTTTATGGTTTGGTACTTTATTCATCATCAAGCATCCCAACGTGGGTAGAAGCCTTCAATGCCTACAGTGCGGCACCCTAGGCCACCCAGCCGCCAGGTGCCAATTTACGGATGCGCAGCTAAAGGGGCCAGGAGCTATCGAAGTCACAGAGGCTGAGCTTCAAGACGTAGAGGACTTGGCTAAACCATTTCTTAGCCCGGAGGAGATGCGGGAGATGGCTAGCAAACGGCTACAACTTCAGAGAGCAGCAGACGAGGCGGCTCAGGCAGCTGTCACACCGGCGGCAGTAGGTACAACTCCCCCACGGCCGCCTCAGATAGTGGAGCCCCAGCGCACTGGGGTGTCCATTCAGCCCGTTTACACTGCCATCCCCACGCAAGCGGGCTCTTCGGACCCTAAACCGAAACCTCGACCGGAGCAGCCTTGGCTGACACGTCCTCTCCGAAGTGGACGGCGCCTGTGGCCCTCACGCAAGCCACCGGTAACGACCAGTAGCCTCAGCTCGGGCGGTTTCCATGTTCTACAAGATACGGAGCCGGAGGTGGAGCAGAATAGTGCGGGGTCTGCACAAGCTCCTAGCTCAGACGGTGTCACTGACGACCCTCCGGTTACATCGGAGCCTCACCCGGACATGGCATTGGACGCCACGCGGGTCAGCCCTCACCTATCGTCTGAAGATCGCGTCCGTCGACAAGACTATAAAAAAAGAGGGAAAGCGCCCGTGATCTTGAACCCGACGCTTCTCGCCAAACAACGTCTCGAACGTAATACCTGTGTACGGCTGGTTAAACAGCAACAGAAAGGCCGTTGTACTGTGATCCCGATGGATCCTCGCCCAGAGACCGGACCTACTCATGCAAACGATCTGATGCGTATTCTAGGCTTACGGGAAGTGCCCACCCAAGCCACTGGGAACTGTTTGGCGATGGCAATCGCTCAAGCTGTCGCAGATTCCGCTTTGGACGCACCAATTACGGCCCTGGAGCCTCTCACGGCTAGCGTTAAACGGGGTATCCAGTACGCTGGGCTGCTGAATCTGGAGGGTCAGCTTCCACACGACCTGAGGGTCAACATGTTAAAAAATGTTGGACGCGGGTGGCCGACAATGACCCGAGAGGAGTCGGCAACTCAACTGCGGTGGTTTTTAACAGACTATGCAGCGACTCCGTCAGACAGAGACACCATGGTATCGGAAACTTGCTGGGGAGGGAGTGACATACTCGGTATGGCTGCTACTTTTCTGCAGCGGGATATCTTTGTCATCCACTTGGAGGGTGACAGCGAGACGTGGAGGTGTCGAAAATATCACCCGACACAGGTGCAGCTGCACGGTCGAATATTCGACACGGCCAAGGAATACCCTCAATCTATTATGGCTTGCATTGAAGATCTACAAGCGGCTAAAATTGAGGTGACAGACACATTGCCATTGGTGCTCCGTTTCTGGGGGCACCGTTATTCGGCATTCCTACATACGGACAGCGCGGCAGACCTGACATCCCTGATGGATGACTTGAACGGTCAGACCGCAGAGCTGTCACAGGATTCAAAGCTACCTGCGGGAGCCGACGCTCCACAGTCGGCACTACATGGGCCGGCTTCATCAGATCCTGGACGGGCTTTATCCCCTTTCAGCGGCGCTAGCCAAACAATACGCTAGGCGTGTACTCGGGCCAGGGGAAACACAGTCAGGCGTTGGTATTGCGCTCTTCGCAGCCGATTTCGGTTCCTGGGGAGTGCTTCGATGAATATATGGGAGTGACTGTGTTGGCGCAGAAACGGGGCCTCGTCGACTCGCAGTCTGAAGCGGTTGCCATGGACGACGACGGTGATTCCAGCTCCTTGGAGGCATCTACCAAAAAAAGGCAGAGTCACGGTCAATCCTCAACAGATCGAGATGGCTTCCCCAGACGGACGTATTAATCGGGAGGAGTGGTCATCAATTTGGTGGGCTTCAGGGTCTGAATGGCCGGTCACGGCTGAGACGTCATACCCTTTAGTTCATAGTGGAACGGAGGCGTGGCTACAAGCGGCGCGACTGGAGCCGAATCTTCTACTACATCACGTGAGACGCTTTGTCTTTCCAGATGAATTACTAGCCAGCTTGGCCGATCAGGTTATTGTGCAGTGGACATCGAAGTGGCGACAGGAGTGCCTGCTCTCGGGTCTTCAAGCATACCGTCTCAGGGTGAAGGACACCGCCATCTCACAATGGTTAGACCAATGGATTTCTCGCGCGCAGTGGGGTCAATCCTCATCCAGTCTCGCTCCCCTTATTGACAACGGGGATGACTGGAGGAAGCTACGAGAGTGTAACTATGCCAAAGATGACATCTTAAGGCTCTGTGACCCGCAACGACGAACTCGTCTAAGTCACCATCTACTCTGCGCTGAATTGTTTGACAAGGAGATACGAGCATTGACGGGGAATGACGTACATCCGCTTACTCTCCCCGACAAATTACGTTGTCATATTCACCTGCTACGACGGAACAGTCACTATCAAGGGGCATATTACTCGTCGGATCATCACCGGGTGAATTGGCGAACACTCGTACAATTTTTCTCTACATCGTTGGCAACTGCGGAGGCGCGGTTCCTTCTTGAATACTGAGGGCAGCTCACGGTTGAACCTTTCATCCTGTCTTCGTAATTCTTCTTTGGAGGAAGTCGATGCCTATGGACGTGCTCGCTTGCTTCAGGATTGGACAACTTCCCCAGACACTAACAAGGAAACTAATAAGCGACGAGTTGGCGATGAGGTAATTATCACTCAAAACGTGCGAGGATTCAAAGCAAACACACGTGCTAGTTGGATGGCGGCTTGGCGACGACCGACTCCTGGACAACGTGTATTGGCGTGGTGTATACAAGAAACGCACGTGCAAACAGTGGAGGAAGTGGCTCAACTGAGTGCCCAGTGGGCTCGCTTGTGGGGTCAGCACCCACAGTCCGATGCTCCTCCATTGTCGTATTGGAGCATTGGCTCGTCACGACACGCTGGCGTAGCAATTCTTCTAACTTTGCACTCTGCTGTCCACTCGTCGGTATGTCATCAGGATCGCTGGAGTACACGCGCACTAAGCGTGTCGATTGGAGACATCCTTCTCGTTAATCTATATGCTCCCACATTACGGCCGGAACGCGAGGCCTTTTTCACCTCTCTATTATCTTGGAATCTGGACCCCATCAACACGATCATCGCAGGAGACTTTAACTGTGTACAAAGTCCTCTCCTCGATCGTGCTGGCCATCACCGCTCCAATAGGTCGGAAAGTCCTGCCTTGGACACCATCATTTCTCGGATCGGTTTGGCAGACGCACGAGTGCTGAGAGACCACGCGGATGACGACACAATTGACGATTTCGTGGATCATTTCACATACATGGTTGGAGAACGAGCCAGCCGAATTGATCGATTCTATGTCCCTGTTCTCTGGGTGGACAGAGTTCAGTGGGTAGAGACACGTGTCCCTTTTCTTCATTCGGATCACCAGGAGGTGGTTCTGTGTTTAAGGGTTCTGAGCAGGCCTCGTCGACATTTACGGGGTCAGCTAGTGGCTTATCCTCTAAAATCATCCCGCCCCGCCCAAGTGATCGACGAATTCGTCAAGGAGATGGATGGCATGGCCATTGGTCAAGCTGCATCTACGCTTACTTGGGATATCGACGTGGCCGAGTGCAAACGCTGCATTCGTCGTATAAGCAAGCGGGTGAAGCAGCGCCGTGCACGGCTTCGCCACAACTCAAAGCACCGCACACAACGGCAATTGTTCAACAGGCCACAATGGATTTCAAGTAACATGGAAGAATTACGGCAGGAGCATCTTGTACGGCTCGGTCAACACCTGGTACGATCGACAGATCGGTTAAGATGGATCTTTAACCGAGTGTCTGATTGGGAACGCGACCAACACGTCACAGGCATACAACACCATCACGGTCCAGCATTCACCAGAAACATGTCCATAGCGGACAAATTCGCATCTGAATGGTCGCCAGTGCTCGGAGTCATTCATCGAAAACAGCCTCTTCACGGTTTAAACGCGGCTATTCAGCAATTCGTACACATTCCGACAGAGCGAGTTATTTCGAAGGCAGCCAACGCGGCTCTTTTAGCTGAATTTTCTGAAGCCGAGGTTCTCACAGCCATTGCAGGGCTTAGACGTCGAAAATCCGCTGGTCCAGACGGTCTCAACAACGATTTTTTAAGGATACGACGGCTCTGATGGTCCCCGCTCTTGTAAGGGTTAGCAATGAGATTCTGACCGGCGCGGATCCTCCACCCTCTTTTCTCGAGGCCCTGATCATACCACTGAGGAAAAAAGGTGATTCGGCGGATGCGATGGACTACCGACCTATTGCCTTGCTCCAATCAAGTTACAAGATCTTCACCAAGGTTTTAGCGACCCGATTACAACGTGTATTGCCCACAATTATTGGAGATTCGCAGCAAGGTTTCGTCCACGGCAGGCAGATGCATAAATTAGTGATGATGATGCTTTCTCAATTAGCGACGGCTACAACGGACGACACCCTGACCGCCATGAACAGTAGAGTCATTCTCTTGCTGGATTTTCGCAAAGCCTATGACACTGTGGACAGGGAATTTCTCTACGAGGCTCTAACGAATTTTGGCTTTTCTGAGCGATACGTACAGCTAATCCGTCGGCTTCATACAGGAACCACGGCGACCTTCTTAGTCAACGGAGAACAATCCGACCCTTTCCCAGTGGTGTCGGGCATCCGTCAAGGCTGTCCTCTCGCCCCTTTGCTTTTTCTAATCGTAGCGGAGATACTGGGCATCGCGATACAACAATCGCCCGTCTTGCGAGGGCTTCCAGTACCAGGGGGCACAGGGGGTCGGCACACGTTTTCAGCGTTTGTGGATGACTCGACGATTTTTCTGGACAAAGCGTGTCAGCTTGACCAGGCGCTCGGGGTCGTTTCTAATTTTGGAAATTTGTCTGGGCTGGTCGCTCAGCCGGCCAAGAGTAAGCTGATTTTTCTCAACAAAGGGGTGCGCTTACAGACGTTCTGTGGCATATCAGTACTTCAACCTGTGGACACAGTGCGGTACTTAGGCTATGAAGTAGGTACAGGCGACCTACAACATCGTAATTGGGCGCTTCGCATCAGGAAGCTTCAACGACGATTGTTCACGGCTTCCACGATTGCTTCAAGCGGGGAAAATCGAGTGATGGTCTTAAATTCTATTATCCTACCAGCAATCCTGTTCACGGCTGCGGTTTTCGAAATTCCTGACTGGGCGATCAGGGACGTACACAATTTGTATAAACAATTTCTGTGGGCACACGCAACCACCACAGAAGCGGGTCGTCACAAGATCAATCCGGGTCTCCTCTTTACTCCGACTAAGGCCGGGGGAGTGGGGCTCGTCTCGGTCGAGGTTGCTATTAAGACACAGCGTACTAAACACGCTCTCCGGTGGCTCACGCAAGCTCACGACAAGTATTTTGGAGCGTGGCGTTTTTGGGCTTATCAGGGTCAGCCGAATACTTCAGCACTTGTTTTGCACGAACGGCCGCGGTCAGGGGGGTGGTCAACCTCTTTGTCAAAGCCGGCCAAAACCTCATTCATAGCGGACATCGACAGGCTCCTGGAGCCTACAGACGACCAATTAAGCCTGTTTGGAGACCGGGTACGTGCGTACACACCAACTCTACTCGCCGGTGCAGGAAGCTGGTGGGAAGAGGATGAATGGGTTCTGTCGTAATACTCGACTTTCCCTGAAGCATTAGCACACACGGATCCCCACTTGAAATCTATTCATCAATTTTGGGGGACGCTTGGATGGAGCAAGAATCCATATATCCGGGATGCACGGGGCAGGCAGTTGCTCGGCCATACGTATGACCGGATCGTACCATGCACCATCTCGGACTTGCGTATTAGACGGACGGGGCCGTCCGAGTTTGTTTTCAGCATACCACTGTCCGGACAGCACGTCACCAATCATTCGCATTCCAAGCTACGACGATGGGCAACTGCGATATTACTGGCATCCCCACCTTTTCGGATTGGAACTGATTTAGCGCTCCAGCCTCAGTTGACACTTCGGCACGCTCCTCCTTTTCGGTATGACAATGACTGGTCGTCCGAAAGCCGGGGTCGCATATCTGGAGTGAGAAGGGGACACAAGGTTCTAGAGGAAGCTCAGGTTCACCTGACGCAGGCGGCCGACGGGTTTCGTTGGTTCTTTACAACAAGGCTTCCTGAACTAGCGACGGATCGTGAAGTGGAAAGGGCAACATGGCTTGAACAACTCCAGCAGCACGGCGTAGTGTTTAACGCTCATCCTCGACATCATCGATTTCCATGGGCGGTCACAGATGAGGTGCCAAATGCATCCATTCGCACAACACTCTCCCGTCTGTCATTTAAGCTTCACAAACGTCAGCTTTCTGTGGCATTACGTCCACTGCTGCAGCGTCTGGAAGCTGCCACCAGAACGGACACATGGCAGCGAGCTGTAGCGCACCAGCGTCCGTCTCAAGTTTGGGACCATGCACATGGGCTCACATAATACCAGGTGTGGACTTGCTATCGTATAGCAACCATGCAACTCAACCTTTACCATGAAAATCGCAAAGACGACAATAGTTGTCGCGTACATCAAGCATGTCGAGGGATTCAAGAAACACAGGCCCATATATTCTGGGATTGCCCGAAGGCGCGTGCGTGTTGGGCAAAATTAATCGGTCATTGGACCGGTGAAACTGCGGCAGACCGATTTGGTACTTGCCAATATCTTGGCAGTGCCAATCGTCAAGCCCCAGCTATCTCACCACGGTTGAGACAACGGTTGCTCAAACGGTTCATGGAAGACGTCGAGGCAGGAGTCCACGTCTGGAAACGGATTTGGTTTCTCATGAGTACCATGTGCCTCACCCACTTATGGCAGGAGCGAAACGATGCGGTATTCAGGGGAGTCCTGACTACGACATCGCAAAGTGTAACCCGTTTTTGGGAGTCAGGGATACGCCAACTCCTAGCGCTGGCCAAACGTGAACATCGCGGTATTAGTACTGTCGTGCAAGGGGCTCTCTTGCACGCCGGCATCGAACTTTTTACCCAAGCACCTCGAGACATCGAGGTTTCTCTGGGTCATAGCCACGAAACTCTTCCGGATCCGGACTTGATTTCCTGGCTTAGGAGCTTTTAGACATCTTGTACATAATCACGTGTTAATAGACAGTCATGAAATCTCTCTCTCTCTCAATGTGAATAATATCGCAAGTGACGATAATTTTACCATTTTACCCGAGCGAGTCAATATTGTTCAAATATTACTCTAGGGGGTCAATGCTGTTTGAATATTACCTATAGAGGTAATATTCGGTACCACTCCACTATTGGTTGACATAGGCCATAATCTCAACCGAATGAACCGCCAATCGCTGCTGGATGCGCGCAATGGGTGGTGAGCAAGAACCTACATTGGAGTATGTAGCTTGACATCGTGTAAGGAAGAGAAAGAAGGTTTGTTGAAGCGGCTTAACCAGAAGAGTATACAGTTGTACTATTTCCTCATACAGATCAGTTTCTTGCTTAGATTCTTCACTTCCTCTGCACGTACGATCTACGTGAAGTTTCGGGAGCACACACCATTGTGCTGTCGGCACAAGGGCGTACCAGCCACCTGGTAAGAAGTGTGGCCCATTCCAGTGGGCGCGTAGGCAACAATATTTCGTGCAATAGTACTGTATCGCAAGTTTGCTCAAGCAGAATAAATATTGTTGGCGCATCAGGCCAGATTGTCAAAGATTGCTTGCACTTTCACATGTGCGTGCGAAAGGTGCCCTGCCACACCAAATGAAGTCAGACGAGTCCCATACTACATTGCAGATACCGACTCGACCCGTACAACAAACAGATATGCCACATTGTCGTGAATGATTGAACGTCTGATTACACTTCGGGTGGCTTCTCCAAACGAAACGCATGGTCGGTCCATAAAGACAAAGGTAGGACGTTTGTGGCTTCGCCTAGCATGTAAGTGAGCCGCTGCTAAACTGGCCACGTGAACACCCACGTCGTTTCTGTTTGCAATAAACCACGTTCGCTCAGTGACCACAGGTATTCTACGGCTGCTCGGACAGAGCGACGATAAAATGGTGGACCTTTCCAGTGCCAGATGACATGCCTGGCCGACTCAATGGTATTTTTAGTACTCAGCCAACCGGTATTGATGTCAAGGGACCACTAGAACTAAACTTACTCCTCGTGCGTCCGACAATTATTGTAAGTCCTTACACATCGGAACCATCTACATTTGCAATAAAAAGTTATATCAAATGCCAAGAGTCTCGTCACATCAGAGCTGAAGGGTGTGGACTCAGAGAGACTTCTTACCCTTTGAGCTGTACCAATCTCTCGGAGGTTGAGCAGCGCAAAGAGCGCAAGAATCAGTTGCTTTGCATAGAGTCGTGCTCTTCTCAATTAGGTATATATAGTTGCTTTGCATAGAGTCGTGCTCTTCTTGTTCACGAAGTTTACATGATTTCGCTACATTTGCCGAAATTGTCATCTACGAAAACCTGCGGATGAGTTTGCTATCTCGTAGGCCAGAACTTAGTGTGTCCAAAATGAATGGATATCAAACCCTACACCTAGTAGACCCATCACGAGTTAATTGAATGTGAATTCCCTGGCTGCGAAGCCCCCTCCTCTCGGAGTTTATACGATCAGCGCCAACTAGATTCACTTCTAGAATCTAATAATCGGTTCGTCTGATTACTGTCAATCACAATAATCAACGGTTGCGACAACCGACGGCTAAACACTGTTACACACGTGGCACCGGTCCAGATGTATCACTGAAGCCGTTCTCGTTGTTGTTCTGACACTGACACACTCCACAACTTCCTCGAGCACAGGCACTCATCGTGCAGGTCAATCATACGGTCTTTGTGCATGATATTTGCTAGAGTCCATTAAGCGATCCCAGCGAAGTACGTTGAAGCCGTGCGGGCCCAACTCGGGTCCAATTCCCAGCACAAGTAAAGATACTCTAGGCGCCTTAACACCGAAGGCGATGGAGAAACCACAAGGCCGATGCGATACTACGCACGAGACTCAAGACCTCGGCGACGAAGCAATGCTATCGGTGTGTACGACGCATAGAGTGTCCAGCGCGTCCGATCCGGTGCATCACTGTGGACACCAGCGAATTCAAACCGAAGGCTCGATGGCGGACGTGTCACAACCGAGTTCTTTCAGCCGTTCGCAACGAACATCTGTGCATTTCTGCGCTTGCGAGCCCGAGAGGTCGTGTGGAAAGAATCTTTCCAAGATACTTGCAGCGACGTCGCCACAACATCCACGACGCGGACCCGCGGTTCCAAACGTCCCTTGACACCTTTGTTTGGCAGGGCAAACTGTCCGAGCTCGTGCTCCACCAGCTCTTGTAGTTGTCATAGCAGGGCTCAAAGCAGTCTCCTTGCTCCGCGAGCAGCAGCAAGAGAGCCGGCAGCTCGATTTCTAGTAGCAGCTCTGCGAGGCACCGACCGACGAACGAGCGGGACGCTCTTTCCGACCACTCGCAGCTCGACGGAAAAGGTCTCGTCACTCGCCACTTGCAAATCTGCGCCCGCGATTGGCGTCAGTCCCAAACGGTACTTGAAAACCGGTAGCGCAAGTGTCTCGACACGTCCGCTCGCCCGTCCCGTTTGTGCCAGAGTGTCCACCCCTCCGTCCCTCCTTCGCCCCCCCTCGTCGTCGTCCCTCGTGCGCGCGACAAATGAAGTACAGCCACTTGGACGTCGGGCCGACCCCACCCCGCGTTCGAGAGGACGACGAGCTCTGCGCGGCCTTTGCCCCGTCGCCCCACCAGCGCTGGGCGCCCGCTCCTCCTTCGAGTCCTCCGACGTCGCCCATCAACGCGATGGACGAACTCGTTGGCACGGGCCTCGACGAGGCGTACGGCCCGTCGCCCTCGTCCCACGCCCCTCGTCCCCCTCTCTCGTCGTCGTCTCTTGAGTCGTCTTCGGAAAACCAGACGGACACGCGGCCGCCCAGGACGCGCAGTGACGACCATATGGCTACGAGGGACACGACGTCGCCCAGTGCAGCGGCTGTAGCGACGTCAATGCTGGCCATGCGTGCCGAGCCGCCACCGCCGCCGCCGCTTTTGGTGGCCTCGGAAGGTCTGGTTGACCAGTCGGTACGGACCCGACCCGAGTCGAGTGCCGCGACGAGAGTGGCCACTGCTTTGCCAGGGGAACAGACGGGGCACGAGAAAGAAAAGATGAAGGACGACGGCGAGGGACACGAGACGACGTCGTTGCGTACACGGAAAACCAAAGTGTCGCGGGAACGCCAACTGAAGATCAACGCGGCGTCTCGACGATGCCGGAAGAAGCAGAAACTCGAGCTGCAATTCCTCCGCACGCATGTTCAGGAGCTCCACGCGGCATTGATGGACCAAGTCAAGTTTTTGCAGCGAGACATGTCGCAGCAGCAGCGCGCCACGCGGCTCGCGCACTTTGTGCAAGACAGTGTGCAGAAAGTAGCGAAGATGAGCTCGGGCATGCGAATGGATCCAGCGGCAACGCCCGTGGCATTTCGCTCCGAGTTGCTTTCGTGCAGAATCGATGAGCACAGTGAAGCAGACTCGGATGGGACTCACGGCAGCGACTTGTTGAATTACATTGAAACGGACGACGCTCATCGCGTGCGCACGATCGACCCGTCGACCCGATACTCGCTCAGCGACGAGCGCAAGAAGGAATTGCTCCATATTTCGTCGTTTGTGCTTGTCAACATCAGCTCGGAGAGCAACAGCTTTGCACCCGACGTGATCTCGTGTCTCCCGATCGAATTGGACGGCTGGCAATTGCGTCTTGCTATAACAGAGAAGAGCTACACGATCCACAACCAGAAGTTTTTCCCTTGCAACGTCGATGACATGTTTGACTTTTGCTGGGAAACCAACGTGGCTCAGAAAATCTCGATCAAGCACGCAAAGAAGCACTATGTTGTGGTGACCCCGCTGGAGAAGGATGTCGCCCACGTCCACTCTAAGACAACTGGCAAGTGGTCGCTGAATGTGCACGGGGTGCCGAATGTCAGCTACAATAGCATTGTATGTCGACGGTATATGTCGGGTGAACGTCGAGCCATCATCTGCCAACAGAGTGTGCTCGAAGAGCGTGATTTCCAAGACGAGAACACGTTACCGTGGCTCTTTAAGCGGTGGGTGGTTTTCCGACCGAAAGTTCAAGACGGCGTTGCGGGCACGTTCGTGGAGGCCTACCGCACGGCCAGCTACGCAACGGGGCGGCTCATTTACAAAGATAACAAAAAATACGACAGTTTTTGCGAGCACCTGATTCGGCGCTACGCCGAGTCGAATTTGCTGTTGGAGAGCATGATGGCTCGTGACAAACGATTCGCGCACGCTTTTGACGACAGTGTGCGCTTGGGAACCGAAGCTCGAACCGCCACGGTCTCCGATCGCATCCTCAAGGATCTACTGCTCTTTTGACGGGACAATTTATCGGCAAAGTCGAGTGCTGGACGTGTATATCGGAAGAGTTGGCTGGCACACGCGACGTCGTCAAGAGGCTGCGATGGTAATGACCAACCGTTGTCACGTGGCGCGGTCAACTGACCGGTCCATTTTATGACCTTGTCGTACTTCTCTACCCAAGTGACGGATCGCGACGCCTAATGTGAATGCGGCCTCAAAAGTGATGTGGACCATTGTGACCTGTGTACAAACAAATGTATGACCTAACACATAAATATAACGAGTTTGGATGCACACGAAGGGTCCTGTCCAAGCTCTCAGTCTGCGTCCTGTGTTTTGCATGGTTACGCATCCTGTCGAGTTTGTTTACAGAGGTCCAGTCGGTCGAAAAGCAACCAACTACTACGGTCACGGAATGTTTGGGGACTGTGCCTGCATCGCAGCGCTATACGACACAATTGCTGGTCACTGGACCGAGGAACAAGCGACGTGCTGGTTGACGTAGTGCTTCTTGGCGCTTGAGCAAGTAGGAAATACCACAGGATACCCTGTGCAGGCAAAACACCTTGACGGGCCGGTTTCAGCGTGACGTGGGCGAGGCCGAATGCGTATGGATGAACATTTGGCCCATGCTTGCAATCAAATGTCAAACACGACATCGGTAGACAATACTGCGCAGCCTTCAGAGCAGCTATGGTCGATATTGGGACAACACCGCCAGTTTCTGTGCTGCACGTCTGTGTCAACTCTAGTGATCGCGAGGCAGACCATCGAATAAGGCGTTGAACTATGGTGGAGTTCATGCAGACAGTGGCTGAAGCACTGTAGCTCAAGGTGATATATGGGGACCAACAGTGTGTCAACGACCAACGCCGTCAACCAATGCGCTGGAAGGGACAAGGTATCGATTGTGTGTGGAACTGCGACTGCTACCTCCATCGTTGCCTGCGTGATCACCGAGTCAAGCTGAATCGCTGACGGCGTATTCCTGGAGACGGAAAATCAATTTTCTGATGACAAAAGTAGCTGTGGTGATGACGACAGTAGCAGGAGTAGTGAAGGTGAAGCATTGTCTAGTGGTAGAACGCACAAGTATCGCATCGCTTAAGTAAAGTAACACTTGTCTGCCAGATTCCGGTGAAAAGATTGTTGGTCGGACAACCATCGCGATTATCATGCGCCTGGTCATTATGCAAGAATCAGAGGCCAGCCATGATCCTTCACTTTATGCTGCTGTTGACGACGCTTATGGTGGCCATAGTTTGCTTGTTATGAGTTCGAGAAGTAAACACGATCGAGCAATACATGAAGAAGAAGCGTGATGAACAAGAAAAGAGGAGAAAAGGTGTGGTAAATGGTGCGGAATAGGGAAACTGCGTAGTTGAATGGTAGTCAGAGCCGTACATTGTGAAAATTGTTTCTCGGACATATGGCTGGACCACTTGTCGTCACTTCAGCAATGCGACCGGTCACAATCAGTAGCTTCACATCACGTAGAGCTCTTCTTGACGCTGACATGCGATACCGAGTGCGCGAATTGCGTGCATAGCAATAAATGAGCAAAAAAGGAGTTCGTGCGTCTAGAATTTATTCACAATACAAAGTGCGGTACGCCATCGGTCCACGTCGTACTTCCCTCGACTGTTGCAGTGCTGGAAAACGCTTGCGACGTTTATCACCATTAGCACCTGTGTAGCTATAGCGAGTCAGCAGGTCTAAAGGTACAAGTGTTTGTTCTTAGGCTTCGCGATTGGGGTCCACGTGACATCAAATGGACGAGGCACTTTGCTGAGTGCCAAATCCTCCTCCGTCATATTCGCCTCAGCCTCCAACCACTCGGCAAAGTATTCCTCCAAGGTTTCCGACACCACGAGCGCGTACTTCTTTTTCGACTTGACGCCCGCCCTCTCGTCATGCTCGGTGTCGTCATCTTCATCGTCCACTTCGTCCTCACAGTCGTTGTCGCAGTCAACCTCATCGTCCAATTCTATCTCATCTTCGTCCTCATCCTCATCGACACCGAAACACAGGAGATCCTCGTCATCGTGAACGTCGCCTTCCTCTTCTCGTGCTAGCTGCTCTTCTTCCTCCTTCTTTCGCTCCTTCTCTGCGGTTTTTTCCTTCAATTTCTTCCTCTTCTTGAGCTTCACATACTCGTTAAAGCGATACATATCTTTTTTCGAAAGGGCCCGACGTCTCTTCATCCTGCTAACATATGCGTTCAGCAGGTCCACGACTTGGGCGGCCTCCACAAACGACGGAAAGCGCAAATCCAAACGACCATTTGTCAGCATAACACCTCGCGGAACTAGGCCAGACACTTTCATATTCAGACCAGCCTTGGAAAGGATCCTGTTCACATCATCTACAAGCTCGCCAACCTTAGTGCCATAAGGCACGTCGATAATAGCGATACTAGAGCGTCCGTCTGCTGGCGATGAGAACACCGGTCGGTACTCGTTCCAGCCTGACATCATCACGCCAAAGATTTGTAACGCGCGCATTGTCGCCATGCGGCGCGCACGCTCGGACTCAAATTCAACAACAGCTTGATACGGCGTCTTCTTATCACTCGCGACAATTTTTCGCTTGTGCTTAGGCATTTTCAGCCCTTTCATGTCATTCAGCTGCGCCTTTGTTGACTTCTTCTTTTTCGTCTTCTTTACGCCTTCCTCCTCGTCGTCGGTAGCGTCAGGTTCGCTCTCTTGCTCCTCTTCGTCAACAAATTCTTCATCCTCTTCATCCAACAATGACTCTGGTGGGCCGTTGATGGGGTCGGAGAACATGAAATACCGCTTGACGCCTCCCACGTGAGCAAGAGCGTTTTCCAAATGCTTTTTTGTTACGCCGTGTGGTAAGTTGCGGTAGAACGCGCAACGCGAGGGTTGCCATGCGGTCTCGAGACGCTCACGTCCAGCTTCATTCAACGGCTCTAGCGCACCTCGACCTCGTAGCAGCTTTCCAGAGTGACGAAGCTTCACACGACAGATCGTTAACGTCTCCACTGATAGCTGCTGGCACACTTCTTCAAACATAGGCATAATAGCGTCTGCATCGCGAGATCCTAGGGTCTTCCGCACATCCGAAAGGAATGTTTCGCCAAAGGTTGTGCGATTCGGCCGCCATGCAAGCTTGTACTTGAGAAAGCGAGTGAAAAACATGTGATACTTACGGTCATCCAGAACAGACACAATATTCCAAGCCGTGGTAATCACCTTCTCATGTTGTTCGGGGGTCAGCTTCTTCGGGATCGAATGGGCAGGCTCCACGTCGTCGATGTCGTGAATAAGAATGTGGCCAACACGCATTCGTGTCTCTAGCAGAGCGCGAATGATAGCTTCGTTTCGCATCTGATGGTGCTGTAGGGCAGTGGTCGCAACTTTCGAGTCGAAGTCCTCGTATGTGGCATTGTCACCGGAAAGAAAAGGCACGAGCTCTGATAGTAGTTGCTCGTGGAACGTCTCGGGGAACGCAGTCTGGACATTGCACACCATTTCCTGAAAGATCTTGCGGTGCAATTTTGATGTCTTGACCGACGCCAGCATCGCCACGAGCATTTTCAATATCGTCTCACTGGGTAGCTCACTTTTCATGAAATCGACAATACTTTGGGTCTGAGACAGGAGCATGCGAAAGTCAATACGGTCGTTTTCCAAGTTAAACTCTTCCCATTCGGCATCCAGCGCATCAGTGTGCTCGTCTTCGTCCTTCATTGTATATTTCTCCAGTCCCAGCATGTCGGCGTAATGCGAGAATCCTTCCATGTCCAGCACCTTTCGGAAATCTGCCTTGACCTGCCACAAACTCGACTTAGGTCCCCGACTAAAGCCTGCTGCTGGTCGTTGCATGAGCTTCAGCGAATTTAGACACGCCAGTCGGCAGTAGCAAAACACAATGCTTACAAACTGAGGGTCAGCTACTAAGTCCGGGTGCAGACCCATGATCTTGGGCACGACAAAATCGTCCGTCGTCTTCGCAGTAGCACGTGCTGTCGGATCTTTTTCTGTCTCATGAGCGTGGTCGTCCCCCATTCGTGAGTCAACCTCCAGCTGGTCGATAACATCGTCACGACCCTGTAGGAAAGCAAGCATGTAGCCAAGTTCTCTCGTGTTGTTTGCTCCAAATCTCGTCTCGAGCGACCGTAGAAACTGCTTCCTCGAGAGACCCGTGACACGAGGGAGCGTGGCATATTGAGCAATGCGGTGAATAACTTTGCCAATCTCCAGCTCCGACATGGAGTGACGCAGCACAGCCATGATCCGCTCGGCTTTGGCCGTCGCTTCTTCGCGCGATTCCTCTCGAATCCCGTCGGTTTGGTCGAGCTGCTGCTGTACTTGAAACTCGGTGCGTTCTTTTAGCTCCGTCTCGCTCAGGGGGAAGCCAATACGCTGTGCAGTGAACTCAAGGTCCTGCTGCTGCTGCTGTGCCAGCTGCTCCTCGTCTTCGTATGAAGTCAAGAACTGCATTGTCTCGTTTGGCATGCTGGGTGAAGTGTAGCCATTCGTAGAGCCATTCAACGCGCTGCGGGCGGGTGACGAAGAGGTGTCTGAGGAAATGGCGTTTGTAGACGATGTCGTTGCAAGCACTGGGTGCTTGAACGGATCCAGCGTGTCGCTAGTAAAGGCGCGGAAATACAGCAGCTGCAGACGCTGTCGGTACTGAGCGTGTGGACTGTGCAGACGCTGCAGCACGCGCATGACGGTCGAGAACTTTGGTGGCCAAGGAGGCCGTAAGTGACTGGTGGCGTCGAATGTGTTGACCACATCAAGTATGATCGTACACAGGTTCGCGAAACGATGACGGGATATCGAACTCGGTAAGTTATTTCGGGATCTCGAAGAGACGCGAGCGCATCGTCTGTCCGTCGGGCGACTCTAAACCGAATACAGATGGCAGCCACCATGCGCTTGTCTCGCTGTCGACACAACAATAGGGCAGTAGAGCAATAGAGCCGCGCCCCGAGACTCCTTCATCGAAGCGGGCGATAGCCGTCTCTTTGAATCGAGCATAGGTCGATCATTCGTCTGCCTGCGCTTCTCCTTCGTTGCGACAAGTCTGGAACCTTTGCGGGCAACGCGTCCGAAGTAGACGCCGCTTCTAAGACCAGTGCGAAAGCGTGCTAAGCTTCATCGAGGCATTCACGACGTCGCTGTGTTTTTCTCACGCTGCATTTTTATGATCAACTTCGACGCCACGATAGCTTTTAGGAGCTTCCAAGTCCGCACTGTACCTCGTCTTCGAGGAAAAAAGTGCCCGTGGACGCCTTTGCTCTAGCGGGAAGCAGTCGATCGATGTGGTCGTTGCGACGGCGGGATGCGTTATTTTTACGATCGAATGTGCCTTTTGGACCGATACGTCGTCCTGGCGTAGTATTGCACCACGCACGCCTCTGCAGGTTACGCATTTTACCTCATACCGTGTCATCATAAGGCACCACACATCTGGGCGAACAATCGCAATGAAGCATTGATTCCTATTTGTCCAACGCTGACGATCTTAAGCGGTCTGTGACGCCCGTTCGAGCGATCTTCTTACCACTCGTACTGTAATGACCGATGTGTATCGTAAAAGCCTGCGCTTTGCCGCCTGCTTATTCATGCCGACCCGTTTGCTGTTTTACTCATCTCTTTTTTTTCACTTTGACCTATCGCCTTTACTTTTGTGGTGGTGTAAAGGAGTCGACCTTCTTGTCGCTGCAATACCATCCGTGGCTAGCACTGCTGACTCATAAACGACAGAGTAGAAGCCATTGAACAGCTGCGTGAATGTTGTAGCAACGGCACGCGTTGGACTGAGCGGCTTAAATCTATGGCAATTGAGTCTTCCACTCGGAAGCTTGTCGCACGTTGCTTCATACGAGAATGCTATTCCAACAAAGAGAACTCTCGATGTCTATCAGTGGCTTCATCTGCTATCCTTCCTGTAATTATGGATCCTGCCTTGTTGCACACCTGCGGTGCGGAGGCCTCCGCAAGTTCAGTGCTTGTGTTTGCAGGGGAAGGAACAGAAGAGATTGGATCCAGTGGAAGTGAGCACCAGTTGCCAGTTCGAAGCATTCTCGCAACGGACGTCAGCACTTGGCAGTCCTGGAGGAAAGCGGACTAAGTAGAAGTCGTCAAACGTCGACGTTAAATACCACAACTTGACCAAGTTAAACGTTGTCGTGGTGATGAGAACGCCCTTCAGGCATTCGTGGCTGCAGAGAAGACTGCGAGCTGAGTTTGCCGCACAGCTGAAGGAGCGAGGGTGTGATCTTGAGCTTTGCTACTGCGAGTTTGACGCGAGTGAGGTTGTCCTTGTAGCGAGAAAGCTCGACATATGTACATGCGCTACGCGTGGTAAACAAGGCAATAGTCGTTGCGCCTGGCGTGAAGTTGTTGTGTGCGTGCGCTAGACAAGACCTTTTCAATCAACATGTGACGCTCATACGTTCAAACTATATATCTTTCGCGTATGACATCTATCTGTTCAACCGATGAGAGCAAGTCATACTCTTCCTTAGTGTACGGCGGATATGAGCAGGAGTAGCTCGTCTTCCTTTCGACTACTACACATGCCATGCTGAACAAATCTCACCGACGCTTTTTGCAAAGCCGAAAAACGCAATAACGCAAAGCAACTCACCCTTACCGTAGCACTTGGCCACTCGACACTTCCGTTGGTATCACACTGCTCGCTTCGCAGGTTTAATTCTCACATCAGATCGGCTGAACGAGCATACGGGAGGAGCAGCTCCGACTCCCAGCTTCTGGGGGACGGCGCCTCCATTGTAGCGCGTGCACAAAGGGTAGTTGGCATTCGTCGTGGTGATGGTAGCACTGTAAATGGTTCCCCTGTCTTTGTAGTTGCTGTTCACACGAATGAGCTCAGCTGTCGGATTCACGCTCACCACTCCGTCCACGACAATTTTGCGCGTAACGGGACCACACGTGCCGCACGACTCAAACAGCCTGCCCGAGTTTTCCATGTAAAAGCCGCCGCTCACAACAACCGTACCCGAAGCCTGACCAAAGATGATGGAGCCCGCTACATTTTTGGCCCCTCCACCTGTAACAGTAGTAAGGCCTGTACCCGAGTGAATGTGGAGAGCTCCCTGAAGCGAGTCCTTGAACCACACGTTCACCAGTACACAATTGTGCGTCTCGCAGAAGACGCCACCCCCTCCAGCGATAATCACATTGCGAAGCACGCCACCGGCTTGCACGACAAACACAGCGTTCTCTCGAGCCATTTTCGATCCGGATTCGAACTGCACGTTGCCGCGCTTGAACGTCTTCATGCCGCCATCAAATGACTTGGTCGAGCTCACGATTTTTGGTCGATGGCGCACCACTGTCCCTTCCGACAGGGGCCAGACGCCGGGAGCAGACTCGCCGGCCCCCGCTACAGTCACTTCTCCCGGTGTGTATTGCCCTTTCCATTGTGCCGGACCCACGGACTCTCTCAGCAGGTGTTGACCGCCTCCTTTCGTCTTGAAGGTCTCGAGACTTGCAAACTCCGTTGCAGTTTTCGCTGTGTCATTCCCAAACAAACAACAACACAAATAGCACAGCGAGATTCATCGCGTTAGGACAAGACCGGCCACTACGGTCACCAACGTGCGTACCTTGTGCAGAGAGCAAGTAGCTGAACGCAAGCAGCGCGACAATAGACCGCATCGCTTTGGGCGAGCGGTTCACGTAGTGGGGCAGTAGTTCAGCACGAGTCGGTAATTGAGCGCTCTTTTTGGACGCACAGGCCCGAAGAGAGCCGGAACTGCAGCGCAGAAAAAGAGCCTGCACTTTGTCCACTTGTGCCCACAGAGCGTCTCATATCGAGGCGGATTCGGGAAAACTGTGCGCTTTTTGCCCGAAAAGAAAAAAACGTCCCACCTGGAGGGGCTACCGGTATTTTTGTGATACCGTCTTCGTGAGTGCTGACTATTTCCACAGTGGTAAATAAACACCACAACGGCTGCAAGAGCACAATCAACTTGGGTCAGGCGCAGCACGGATTTGGGCAAGACTTGATACGTAGAAACAGTAAGATGCAGATCCATGTAGCGAGCTGGCACGGTCGTTTTGTGACCAAGCGGTATCAGGAGTATCTGGTTATAAGCTGACTTTACAGCTGCAAATTCTCAGAACCCCGCGTTTCCTATTTGGCAGTATATCATGCGTTACACAATTAGTCAGCTTGGATAGCGAGCATGCCAGACGAAGTTGTGGTTGTAGAATGATCCCATTGATGGACGCAGCCAAACGATCGTTTCGTATCGCATAAGATATACTCGGAAGGCTCTGAGGAGTCACAGCGTCCATTACAACCGAATGCTACACGAATGCACGTAGAATAGCCTGTACTTACTGCAGCAACGAGAAGATATGAAAATGCTGAGCAAAGGTGTCAAAAGGGGAAACACATCTCTTCTTAACCTGCTTCTGTATCGTGAAGAAACCAAATGCAGTCTATATTCAACGTGAAGGACAACATGAGCGCAATTACGGACAGGTGATGTGAGCACCATCGAATCAGCATGCTTCGCAGATAGTGTAAGTGTGCACACACAGACAAGTCATTATGAATGAAAACATAAGAAATTTTGTCCTACAATACGTGATGAGGTCGACTGTAGATAGCGGTTTTCCGGGCTTCCGTCGGCTCCGCGAAGTTATGTGTGTTACGGGGTACCAAGCAATTGCTGCACACAGTATTTGCTGATGTACAACGAGAGCTGTGTGGACATGCTCCTTGAAATCTCCGTTCACACGAGAGCAGAGGGAGTTCGTGTAACGGGGCAGCCCGTTACATGGAATTGTCACTTTAAAGAAAGTGACAATAAAGAATATTAAGTTGAATATTCTTTGAACAATGTCACCAAGGTGGTGATATTGAAGGGTCGACCGAAGAGTCTGTTCATTGGTTGATATCTTGATGATATCAACCCACCAATCGCTGCAAGACGCGCGCAATGAGTGGTGACGAGACGTCACCATACACTCAGTTATATTAGCATAATTAAGTTAAGTCAAACAGAGAGACAGTAGTTTAAAGACTTAATTATATTGATACAACAGTTTTACTTTTCCCTTATCCTACGCTTCCTCGCTTGCCTTGTGTACGTCTGTCGGGGCACTGATACCCTTGCGTTCAGTTCACGCAAGGGTGTGCCCCGTTACACCTGGTAGCACTTTGTAGTCCTTCCAAGGACCACAACATCCAACATGAACATGTTGGATGATGAAGAGACCTTTCACGCTACGCGTGAAGATTTTACCCATTTGAGGTACATCGAATGGGGTGCGGTAGAACGAATGAGTTCTACCTTAGGGGAAACCGCCATTAGCGCCATGTTGGAGTCTCTAGACAGAGACCAACAACATGCCGCTATAGCCAAGTTCATTCAAAGTGAACTTGTCGCCGAAAGGGAGAAAGTAGCCTTGCTTCACCAGCAAGGCTCTCAACAGGCCAAGTAGTTGAGAGAACTCGGTGCTCAACAGACAGAGCTATTGAGACAGCAGCAATTCCATGCTGCTGTGGGCGGGACGGCGCATGCGCGTCGTCCCGAGGTCATGAAAGTTGACATCTCCAAGTACAGTGGAGTCCCGGAAGACTCCCTGTTACTATGGTTTGTCGAACTCGACAGAGCCTTAAGGGCTCGTCGCGTCGAAGATGAGCAAATGAAACTACATTTGCTCAGACCCACTTGGCAGGGCGTGCCAAAACTTGGTCCCTGGGGATCGAGAGTAGCGACCCGAATGTGTTTAGGTCGCTAGATGACTTCAAGTCCCGGCTCAGACAAACGTTTGAGCCGCCACGGGCTGAGTTCAGGGCTCGTTCAGAGCTCATGAAACTTAAGCAGGGTAATCGTGATGTGCACGCTTACGCACAACATATACGACTCCTTGCGAGTAGTATAACTGCTAACTCAGTCCATGAACACACGTTGATTACGGTGCTCATGCAAGGGCTCGCAGAAGGGCCCGTCAGGATCCACCTGTTCCACCTTGATCTGAATACGCTGGAAGATGCGATATCAGCCGCGGAACAGGAAGACTTAAGCATGAGACAGGCTCATGCTAGCTCAAACTCTTATCGTCAACCATGACGACAAAAGATCGGAGGTTCAGAACCAATGGACCTCTGCTATGTTGAGAGCGAGAGACTTCGTTCTTCGAACAACAAACGATTGCAGAGGTGCAATCGCTGTCAGAAGTTAGGGCACTACGCATACAAGTGTAGTGCTCCACGCCCAGTACCAAACAGTACAGAGCGAAATGGACGACCATTTGCCAGAAAGGGCAATAAGCGTGGGTCCAGCGCTGTTGCGAAGCCGCAACAGCGAGACGGACCATCAAAAAATGGTCGGGTTCAGTAGGGGCGGAGCGCCCTACTGATCCAGCAACCTCAAGAGAATTTGCAAATCTCTTGACGAAAGTTGCTCCAGATACACAATCATTGTGTGTCTCTGCACCTGGTGATGACGTTTTGCTCATCACCTTGAAGTTGGAAGCGACGAATGACTTGTCGCTTCGTGCCCTACTAGACTGTGGGGCGTCGAACAACTTTGTTTGACGCCAGTCACTAGAGGGTCGTAGGCTCAAGTTCGCTGAGCGCGACATTCCCCTCACGAGGATGACGGTGCGCCTTGCAACAGGCGCATCGATTAACGTTGAGAAACGTTTAGTAGGAATACGCTACACGTTAGAGGGCGAACAGTACGATGATGACTTCATCGTACTAGATCTGGATAACAAATTTGATGTCATCCTGGGATTACCTTGGCTCAGAAAGTACGAGCCAAGGGTGAGCTGGCAGCATCGATCCGTGAAGATGCCTGCTGCATGTTCATTAGATGGCCATCTGATGAACATCTTGGAGCGTCCACAAGCGTGTGGATGTTCTGCGAGTGAGTGTTATGGCCTCACGTACGGTAAGGTCGTTAGCACGACTGCACAAGATCACAGTGTAGTTGATCACTACACTGTGGAGCAAGCTCCCGGCGGCTGTACAGAAGTACAGGCTGCGCCGAAGGTCCACCACTCGAATAAGTCGAGTGGACCGGGACATGGATGCATGCCTAGCGGGCAGCATCTTAGACAGAAGAAACCTGTTGCCTCCAAAGGGCAACATGGAAATCCTAGGTCGACTGGAGAGTCGACCGTAGAGGATCGGTGCCTGACTGTGGTTGCACAGCCACAGTCGAAAGACGTCGAGGGAATAAGTCATCACGTACTTGAGGAAGGAATTCCTCAAGAGTCACTTGCTGAGGGATCAGGCCCTCAGCAACCTTTAAAACGAAGTTCCCAGAAAGAAACCGAGACGTTGAACGTCTTGGTTAATGACGGATCAAGCGTAGGCGCTTATACGCTTGATCTGATTGTGCCTCCGAAGTTAACTTCGGAGCTAACTCAGTTGCCAACTCTAGAACCGAAACGGTTCTTGCGTGATCTGCGTAGTGGCAAAGTTAAGCAGATCTGCATACTCGTCAAGGAGGATGAGTATGTGACCGATATTCGGTCGGCAACAGTATTTGCTGGGAACGAACGGTTTCTCAGCAGCTCATCGATGGACGAAAGTGTCCTCGATGAGAAGACTCGGATTGAGCGATACACGTCTCAATCCTGGGAGTCGCTCCAGGCAAATCCTTTGTATGAGGATTTGATCTAATTCAGGGATGTGTTACCTGAATCCGTGATTTGTGATTTGCCTAAGGACAAAGGCACTCGACACGAGATCGAGCTTATAACGGGCTCGAAGTACTGTGTCATGAAGCAGTGGCCACTGCCTCGTGAACAAGTACTAGCGATCGACAAGTTCTTTGCCTATCGCTTAGCAGCGGTCCATGTGAGGGAATCAACATCCCCTCACAGCTCTCTGACCTTCTGTGTGCGGAAGGCCACAGGAGGATGGCGGATATTGCACGCATTCAACAAATTGAATGCTGCAACGGTACCGGCTTTGACGCCGATACCGAGGAAGGACTAAATCATAGATAGTATGTCAAAGAGTACCATCTTTTCGTCCATGGATCTGATGGATGGCTTCTATCAGATCCTCATGCGTGAACGGGACATCCCCTTCACAGCAGTTAGAACCCCGAGCGGGATGCTGTGGGAGTGGCAATTTATGCCACAGGGGCTGAGCAATGCCCCTCCAACATTCAACAGATGTGTCACAAATCTGTTGAGACCGGTGCGAGACTTCGCACCGATTTACTTAGACGATGTGTTCGTCCATACCTGGGCTATGAACGGAAAGACGGACGTTGAAGTTCACAGAACTCACGTTCGTAAGGTTCTTCAACTTATGCGCAAGCATTATCTTTTTCGCCAACCGTAAGAAGTGTATATTCGCGGCTATCGAAATACCACTTCTTGGGTGCATCGTGGGTAAACACGGCGTACGCCCTGATCCCGAAAAGATCAAGGTGATCATCGACTGGCCAGTGCCAGTCGATGTCAAGGGACTAAGGAAGTTCCTTGGTCTAGCGGCGTACTTGCACAAGTACTCGCGCAACTACGCCGAGATGACTGTTCATCTTTCTTTCTTGCTCAAGAAAAATGTCAAGTGGTCATGGAACGCTGAGTGCCAGCGTTCCTTTGAAGGTATCAAGCAAAGATTGATGCAATCGCCGATCTTGGCGATTGCAGATCAGGACAGACCATTTCATGTGGTCTGTAACGCCAGAGATTTTGCAATCGTCTATGCGTTAATGCAATTTCGATGCAGATGGCGTGGAGCGCGTCATCTGTTATCAGTCGCGTCAGCTGCAAGCAGCTGAGCGTAATTACCCAGTGCATGACAAGGAACTCCTTGCCACGAAGTACGCACTGGCTAGGTTTCGCGTCTATGTCTTGGGAGATAGACCGTTTGTTGTCTATACGGACCATGCGTCATTATGCACGGCCGTAAACAGTCCACACCTCTCGCAACGAATGGTGAGGTGGCTGTCTTTCTTCGCGGAGTACAACTTCTCCGTGGAGTATAAAACAGGACGACTCAATGTCGTCGCTGATGCGCTTTCTCGCCGGCCCGATTTCGAGCCGGACGCACAATCCAACAGCGAGGATAAGCCCACTGTTGCGACACTGTCAGTCAGTGTTCCGTCGTCAAGTTTACTTGACGACGTACGAAAGGCATACGCGGAAGATAAGGATCTTCTACGATTGATGGATCATCTGGTGAATCCATCCAGTAAATACATGAAGGATTTACCAGCTTTTTACCGATCGTCATCGGATCGGTATAGTACACGCAACGGATTGCTGTACTATACAGCTGTTGCCGACGACACGCCTCGTGTCGTCTTCCCGATTATGATGAATTGCGATTGCGCATCATGTTCGAGTGTCACGATGACCCAACAAGCGGCCATCGTGGTAGAGAAAAGACTTACCTCACAGTAAGTCGTGACTTTTACTGGCCACGCCAGCATCAGTTTGTCCGCAAGTACATACGTTCTTGCGAGGTTTGTCAACGGGTGAAGCCTAGTCCTTCATCCCGTGCGCCATTGCAGCCTCTGCCTGTTCCGACAGAGTGCTGGCAGTCCGTTTCAATGGACTTCGTCTTCGGTTTTCCCGAAGACGCTCACAAAAATAATGGTATTCTTGTGTTTGTTGACCGATTCAGAAAGATGGTCCATCTTGCTGCTGTCCCTGAGTCAATCAAGGTTCAAGGTTGTGCTCGTGTCTTTCTTGACACGATCTTCCGACTCCACGGGTTACCCCGTGAACTCGTATCCGACCGTGACCCTCGGTTCACGGCGGCATTTTGGCAAACCGTGTTCCGTTCTCTTGGAACACGATTGAAGATGTCTACTTCTGACCATCCGGAAACAGATGGTCAGACGAAACGTGCGAAACGTTTCCTCGAAGAGATCCTTTGAGGATATGTCCACTCGTTTCCAAGTTTGAGCGAATTCCTACCCATGGTGGAATTCGCCATCAATAATTCGGTGCATGCTTCCACACAGCACACACCGTTTTACGTGAATGGCCTACGCCATCCACGTGTGCCCACCCTTCTAGAGTGTGACTCTTGGATAAGGGAGGAGGGACTTGCTCGAGCAAAAACCGTTTTGGCTCTTGCTCATCACGTGTCGACGCTAACGTCGTCACGTATGATGCCGATGTCGATCAAGTCGACATCGATGAAGAAGATCACCTCAATAATTGCGACGACGCTATTATTGACTCGGATGGTGATGACGATGATGGTATATTCAGCATCGTCAACGATTATTCCAGCGAGAAAGAAGACAACCTCGCTAGAGAAGAGAACAATCACTTAGCAGTGCGCACAAGGCGCACTGAAAGACAAAACAAAGAGTCAGCAGAAAGCTCTCTGTTGACTTGAGAAGCGGTAGTGCGTTTCGTTCAGGACTCCATCGCAAATGCGGTGGACCTTCAGAAACGGAACGCAGACAAGAATGGAAGAGCAAATGTTCTTTCATTTAAAGTTAATGACCTAGTACTTCTGTCTGCGGTAAACTTACCTGGACACGCAGTCACTAGTGTCGGCAGTAGTAAACTAATGCCGAAGTACATTGGGCCATTTCGAGTGTTGCATCGCAAGGGCAATGCATACACACTCGAATTGCCACGTAAGATGCGCACGCATCCTATGTTTTACGTGGGGAGGATCAGGCCGTACTGTCAGTACGAGCCTTCTTCTTCCGATGAAGATAGCCCCCACGTTCAAGAACATCCATCAAGTTCTTGCGTTCGCGCTCCAGACGATCCGTCTGGTCGCGCAGATATGATACCTCGGAACTCAACCGAGATATCTCCCCTCGAGCTGTCGCCAGCTTGCCGAATAGGGAGCGGACATCCCGCTCGACCTGAAGCTGCGCTGTGGCATAATCGGCGCGATCCCTCGCCCGATCAGCCTCGTGATCCTTGCGGTTCTTCCACACGGTATCGGTCAAAGCGTAGCGCCGGTCGCGCTCGTGCTTCAAGTCATCGCGCAATTCATCGATTGCGCGATCCATCTCGTAAGGGTCGAGATGGTGAACCAAATCATCTGGAGGAGGTCTTTCCTCCTCCACCACATCCTTTGGTGGATGCTCACGGTGATCAACGCTTTCTAGTGGAGCGTATCTTGAATCACCGTGACGATTCAGGATCAAGGACGAGCTACCTCGTCCAGTGGCGGGGGAATCCACCCTCTTGGAACAGCTGGGAGCCCCGCTCTCAGCTGTTGATGGATGTGGAAGGTCTCGTCCGCCAGTATGACGAGACCCATCCGATGATTCCTCGGGCCCATCGGTAAACACGCGCTTCTGGCGCTTGTAGACGGATTGCAAGTTTGCAATCGCGTCACGCATCTCAGCCGAGATGCGTGCCCTTCCCCAGGGCGATCTTAAGAAATACACATCCCTATGTGCACGCTGCGAATTGTCAACACAACTCGCACAAGGGTCTCTCCATGTGAGGCAAGGAATGTCTGCCTCACTCGACAAACAGTGCAATCGGTACCTAGCACCGGTTGGCGTTCACCTTTAGAACCTGAGGCGTGTCGCCTCAATTTTCTTGAGCCACCCTTCTCGTCCAAAATCTTTACGTTTTGGACGAATGCGTTCCACGCAGCCAAAAGCGATGCTTTGTCACGCTTTTGGTTGCAGTTGTACCATCGATGTCTAAGAAAGACATCGAGATAAAAATCTTCTTCAGCGCGAAACTTCTTCGCGCTGGAACTCAAGCCGTGAAGCTCAGTCGCATCGAATAAGGGTATTCGATACTGTTGGCTTGTCTCGTGAGACAAGCTATTGATGAGCCGTTCAGGCAAACGTCACGGCTTCCGCTCATCACGCTTTACGGTTGTACCCTTGTCGGTACCACGGCTCCCAGATTGACGACGGCTCACGCCAGCGTCATCACGCTCGTGCGAAGACGCACGAGCCGGCGGTGGTAAGGAATAGAATTCCTCACCGCCCTGATCATCGTCATCACTGCCGAACAGACTGTGATGCAAATCACTAGTCCGTTCGTTCGGCAGTGACCTTGGAAAATACTGGGGCGTCGCCGGTGGGCGGGACGCATCTGGCGCATTGCCCGAGTCAGACACGTCTGACTCGCCAGAGTAGATGACCTCAACGTCGGGGTCATCATGCGCACGTGGTGAGGTGCCGCGTGCACTTGCATCACCTGTTGCTGCAGGTGGAGAACGAGCAGCAGACGACGTATCGTCTGCCGCAGAGGCTGGCACAGCAGCGGGCTGTGCGTGTCTTGAGTCACCCCGCATATACATATTAACTATGCGAGGTCGGGTGAAAAGTGAATATAACGGACCCAACAAGTGCTACCTGTCCCAATGATGGCCAACGGGTGGCCGCCATATTTTCGATAGTCACACGGTGACTATCAGTTAAGGGGGGTGATGTAACGGGGCAGCCCGTTACGTGGAATTGTCACTTTCTTTAAAGTGACAATAAAGAATATTAAGTTGAATATTCTTTGAACAATGTCACCAAGGTGGTGATATTGAAGGGTCGACCGAAGGGTCTGTTCATTGGTTGATATCTTGATGATATCAACCCACCAATCGCCGCAAGACGCGCGCAATGAGTGGTGACGAGACGTCACCATACACTCAGTTATATTAGCATAATTAAGTTAAGTCAAACAGAGAGACAGTAGTTAAAAGACTTAATTATATTGATACAACAGTTTTACTTTTCCCTTATCCTACGCTTCCTCGCTTGCCTTGTGTACGTCTGTCGGGGCACCGATACCCTTGATTAAGTTCACGCAAGGGTGTGCCCCGTTACAGTTCGACAACTGACAAACACGTTGATAGAATGTAAAAAGAGAACTATATCTTATAGACTTTACCTTATCGCTTGATGTCTGATCGAACCTTCCCAACTTCATCGATTTACACCGTATATCGTAATGGGGTGAGCCCATTACATAAAACTGATACGAATTTATCAAATTTTGAACATTTTCATCTTCGATAATATTCAATTGACATTACCCGAAAAGAGGTAATGTTGGCAGAATATTACCCCCGAGAGTAATATTCATTGGGTGCTCCACTTATTGGTTGATGACGACGCTACATCAACTAATCTAACCAACAAACGCTGCTGGACGCATGCAATGGGAGGTGAGCAGGAACCCAAATAGGAGATTGTAGTTAAATATAGTTGGATTAGGACGAAAATGATTTAGTAAGAAGCTTAACTATATTACATACAATTCTACTTTTCTCTTCGACAGAGCTTTCAAGTTCAGCCTACTTCGCTGCGCTTCCTCGCCGCGTGTACGTGACGTCAATTGAACACAACCTTGTGTCGAATTGACACAAGGCGTGCCCCGTTACACCTGGTAGCACTTCACAGCCCGTCTAACGACCACGGCCATCTCATTTAACATGAACGTGTTGGATGAGAAGGAAAGCTTTCACGACACGCGTGAGGGCTATAACCATTTGAGTGACATCTAACGGAGTGTGTTAGGATGTCTGAGCTCTACCTTAGGCGAAACCGCCATCAGCGCCATTTTGAATTCTCTTGACAGGAACCAACAACATGCTGCTATAGCCAGGTTCATTCAAAATGAACTTGTCGCCGAAAGAAAGGTAGCCTTGAAAAACAACGAGTATTAAACAGGCCGATCAGTTGAGAGAGCAGCAATACAATGTTGCTGTGATTGGGACGAAACACACGCGTCGTCCCTAAATATTAAAAGTTGATACCTCCAAGTCTGAGGAGTCGAGGAAGACTCCCTGTTGTTATGGTTCGTCGAACTAGACATAGCCATGAAGGCACGTCTTATCGACGATGAACAAATGCAACTTAAATTTGATCAGATTTACTTATCAGACGTGCCAAAACTTGGGCATTAGAACTTTCGATGTACGACCCGCATGGGTAAAGATTTTATAAGGTCTTTAAAATAGGGTCAGACATACGTTCAGGCCGCCACGGGCTGAATATGTAGCTCTGTCAGAGCCTCCAAAACTCGAAATGGGTAAGCGTGATGTACACGCTTACGCTCAACACATACGACTTATCGCGAGTATTAAAACGACCTACCCGGTCAACGGAAACACATTGGTACTGTATTCATACTGGGCTTGCTGATAGCCCGTCAGAAGCCGAATGCTCCGATTGGAGCTGGATACGATTGGAAAAGAGATACCAGATGCGTAACAGGAGGATTTTATCATGGGTCAGTCTCATGCTAGCTCGAGCTCTTATCGCCCACCGAGACAATAAGAGACTAATGATACAGAATAATTAGACCTCATATATGATAAAAACGAGAAGTTTGCCTTTTAACAACAAGAGATTGCAGAGGTGCTATCACAATCAGAAATTATACCAATACGCATGATTGTAGTTTCTTACGCGCAGTGTCTCGCGACACTAAGCGAAACGACCGAACTCAGCCAATAAGGGAAGCGGACGTTGGTCCAACGCTATTAAGAAGTCGTAACAGCGAAACGGACTATCAAAACAATTGGGGTCAGTAGGGGCAGAGCGTATGACTGATCCAGCAACATCAAGAGAATTTGTATATCTCTGGACGAATGTTGCTCCAGATACAGAATCATTGTGTGTCTCTGCACCTGGTGATGAGATATCCCTCACCAATTTAAGCTTAGATATGACAAAAGATATGTCACTTCGTGCCCTAGTCGGCTATGAGACATCAGACAGATTTCTTCGACGCCAGTCTTTAGAGGACCGAAGGTCCAGTTCGTTAATCCTAACATCCCCCTAACGAGGATGATGGTGCGCTTTGCTGCAAGTGCATCGATAATTGCGAAGAAGTGTGTAATAGGAAGTTACTACACAATAGAAGACGAACAGTACGATTATAATTTCATCGTACTAAATCTCAATGAAAAATTTGATGTCATCCTGAGAATGCCTCGGCTTATGAGATACGAGCGAATCGTGATCAGGCATCATCGCTTCGTTAAGATTCCTTCCACTTGTTCATTAGATGGCCATATGGTAAGAATTTCGGGGCGTCTACAATCATGTGGATGTTCTGCGAGTGAGTGCGATGGTCTTACTTTCATTACGGTCATTAGTACGAGTGCACATGACTCGAGTGTATCTAATCACTACACTGGGGAGCAAGCGCATGGCGACTGTGTTGAAACACAGGCAGCGCAAAAGATACAGCGTGAAACCAGCCGAGTGGACTGGATCATGGATACATGCCTATCGGGCAGCAGCGAGCGAAAAAAAGCGATTGAAAAAAGCGGCATCACGGAAAAAGTAGGTCTACTAGAAATTCTACCATCAAGGGCATGATTCTGTTAGTGCGACCACAACCGGGATACGTTAAGGCAATAAGCCTTACGAAATATAGAAAGAAATTTCTCAATCAATATGTGCCGAGCGGTTAACCTCTCAGCTGTCTGAGGAAATAACTTCCCAAAAATAATCGAGGCGTTGAATGCACTGATTACTGACAGACCAAGCGTAGGCACTTACATGCTTGATCTGATTACACCCCCGAAGTTGACTTCAAAATCACGCAATAGTCGACGTTATACAAACTATTTTTAAATCACACATTGATAATCATGAAGTGATGGATATAAAGTGACGCGCATTATCCGCTAGCCCGGTACTTTCGAATGTCTACCTAATTACTTATACTACACAAGAAGGCATGGGGCGGTATACGATTTGCGAATAATGCGCTTCAGTTTAGTATCGATTTCATTTTGGGGTGAAATACTAATGGTTGGCTGATAAAAATTCAATCTTTGTTAGAGTGGTTCTCAGGCGGTAAATTAAGTTATGGTAGGTAGTACGAATTAAGACGAAGCACCAACAAATTTAATTATACCTTACATATAATAATGCTTTCTTAAAAGCCTTACGATTTAAGACAGTAACGGGGATCCCACTTCAGTACGTTTGAGTAGCCTAGAGATAAGATCAGGCTTTTGTCAGAGCTCATGGAAGACCCCAGGACGGGTAAATCTGATGTGCATGCTTACGCTAGTACCTTCGTTGCCTTGTTAGTTGTATCACGTCAGACCTAGTTCATGAGCACACCTTGATTGCGGTTTCAATAAAGCGTCTTAGGAATGGCCCTTCAGCACTCATACGTTCCAAACGAAATTTGATACACGTAGCCAATTGGAAGACTTAAGTGTGCAGCATGATCATGAACTCAACCTGATTTTCCATGTTCCCCGATATGACACGAGAAAGTAGCTTCAGAGCCAGTAGATATCGGTCACGTGTAATGCGAAAAAACATCGCTCTCTAGGATAATAACGATTGCAAAAGTGCATTCGATGTCAAACGACGGGGAAATACGCCAATGAGTGCAGTGAATTCAAATCACTTTTACATTCAACTGTACGTAACGTATCCAATATACGATCCTGTTTCTACTTCGAATCATCTGCGAGCAAATCATAATCAATCTTTGGTCCAAAATGCTAAAATTACATCTGAATGACTTGATGTGTAGACGATGCTGGACTGCGATTTATATAAGTTATTCAAGGTCAAATCTTTTAGGGAAGATGGTAAGAGTCCATCCAAAAAATATGATTCTACCGATAGAGCGACCGCGAAGATCCACGATTTACAGGAGAAATGTGAAACCGAATTGGCACGATATGATTTGAAAAAAATTAGGAGACGAAGCAGATATTATGGTCAACATACAATGGATGTGGTACAGCTCGTATTATCCAATGAATTGTCCTGATCAAGACTGACGCTCTATCCACATATTTACCAATGAATCAAGAAACAATGAACGGGGCCAGACCATCTGGATTCGTGTGCTGAAGCATCCATAAATAATTACGAAAAACCTAAATGATTCCTAGCTCTGCAGATCGCCATTCGATTGATGACCTACCTGACACCTCAAGATACACAAGTTCCGGATATGAAGATGACATCCGTTGGATTGATTCATATTCGGCCAAATGATAACGATCCGTACGTCAATGAATCCAAAAGCCTATGACGAGATATGGTGAAGCTGCAGAATTTACGCCAAGTGGTAAATTAACTACGCAGCGACTCTGAGTGTCGGCAATATCGGGGCTTAGGGGGATCATTGAACCAGCTAGAGAGTGAGATCGTGCGAGGAGATGATTATTAATGATGATCAAGATCGCTATAGTACGCGACCAAGCTCCTGATGCTAAAATGTGCCTCGATTCAGGCGGTCTTATAAGATTACAGCTAGTATTGGTTTAGTCAGCTGGGGTAATATACCCACCAATCTTGAAAGCCTCTATCGAACTATTTCATGGTCCATATAGAGGATGCAACATCTCTGTCACAACAAAGTAATATTACTCGAGGAAGCGATCGGATGATACGCCGTTGACCAATATGTACCGAAAAAATGAGGCAGCGATCCGAGCAAGCTTACGATCAGAAAGAAACAACTCTCATTCGACTCGAATATGCAAAACTTCATCAAGACATCGAAAATTTGTTCCCTGTCAATACAGTTGACGTTGTCGATTTTGAGACAACACCGATACTACAGAAAGAATTTTGCGATTCGATTTATGCATGGATACTCGCTACTGTGAAGCTTCGTTGAACTGATACAAGACACTGAATCAATTTGCGGTCGATAAGATTGTTAGCCCAAAGTATTTTGTCCAACCAAATCCTTAGTCATCGTTAGTATCCATTTTGATTGATACCCGTTGGGTGGTACATAACTGACAACACGGTACCCATATATCCAGGATATGTTTCGGCAGGATCGCGTCGGTATAATGTGTGCTAATTCCGACCTACAAAGCGACCACAGACCGAATGGAAAAGATTTGCCGAAAGAGTGAACAAAACAGTTGTATGAACACCAGTAGTATATCAAAACGACAGTAGTTTTCTTCGACCACGGAAGAAAGAAGTATGAGATCATGATCCTCGAAAAGGTCTCGTCGCGATGCGGAGGTCGAAAACGGGAAGAAGTTCAATCTTTATATATGGACGACATTCGCCGGTAGAAAGGAGCTTGAACGTACCGATGCTCGCTTACAAGTACGCTTGAGAAAGCCTGAAGTCCGAGTATTAGATAAATATTGAATTAACTCTGATATTTATTCTTTTGGTTTTATTCTTACTAAATACAATCGTGTTCCGTTTTCGGGAACCACTCATTTTAAGGTCCGTATGACATTGTTCATATTGGGTATGCATGCCTCGATAATGAAGCAGTAATTTATGCCACGCTGTGCCCTCGATTCGGGCACATCACCTGCCTTCAAATGTAATTGTGAATGGTAAGCCTATAATGTAGCCCATGACTACCGGATAGTGAGACTCAACAGTCGTCGGAATACTTTGTTAATTAGTGCGAATCAAGAAATTAAAGAAGTCGACCAGGTACAGGTCGATCTGATGAAAGTGATAGAAAATCTACAAAATACCTCGATTAAGCTAGGTAGTTGTGAAAGGTTATATTTGATACTGAAACGCCTGACCACGAGAATAAACAGCCTGCGTCAACCATAAGCGCAATCTTTTCGACAAAACTTAGGACATCAAAGAAGTCGATACGTTATTCTAAAAGGTGTGAGCTATTGGCAAAAGACGTTGATCAACATATGGCGATTCTGTTGGAAATTGGTACCTATGGTGACGATATCGATTGATGGCATATAAGTTTAAATTTAGAGTACTACTGACGGGTAAATTGTAAAAGTTGCGGCAAATGATCTCGTCGACGCTCTATCCACTCATACAAAAATAGAAATGACCTTATTCCTCCAACGCGTGGAGCCGTGTAAGATAAACATTGTCGGAGAAGCCAAGTACATCGTGCAAATGGTGCGACATAAGGCGACAACATTTTTGGGACGTATGAGACGGCTCGTTACAGAGACTATTATCGGACAAGATAGTCCGACAATTCACGTCACCATGATCTTAACGTCCCGTGTGATGATGATGAAAAATAATGGCGAAGATGTACGACCGCGTAAAACTACTGGAGAGCGAGCCAGTTATAGGATTGAGCGTATATTATATGCAATGAATTTGCTAGTTGCTGCAGGACATGGGTAAAGCAACGTGGTAATGTCCTTAAGGACTGGCAAGTTAATTTTAGGTGGTGGACATAAAGGAAAGAGCAATATAAATTTCGAAATACTATTGCACCATCAATGATAATTGATGTGTTTTTATTATTTAGATTACTCCTAGGATTATAAAGCCCTCAATCGATAACACGTGTAGCAATATGTAAAAGTACATTAAAAGTTGACTTGATCACTACTACATCATCAAATTTAATAGAAATGTTTGTCAAAGTGGTACATACCACTAAATAAAGACCACGGGTGCTAGGTTGAAGATCAAATATTGACAAAATATAGTGTTAACCGCCACATTGTGGGCCTTGCTATATGGAACGGTAATTATGGTGTTAGCTATGTGTCACAAGTCGACTCATTTGATCCGTCTAGCTACGTGTTTTCGAGGACGACGCAAGATTTATTGCTTAAACCTTCAGGCTTCGAATGCAAGTCGAGAAGCGCATCCAAAAAATCTATGATAGCGTGCAGGCATTTTATTTTGGAGCGGAGTAGGATTAGCGAAATTAATGATGAGGTCCTGACTATCTACTAGCGCCTAGACGACCGCCCGTCGAATGAGGTACTCCCTTTCCATTCTTGCTATATTGTTTGCCGTACCTGTCAGTAGGATGGGCTGCAGTCCTTCAAGTGAACTCGTTTCGAAGCAAACCTGACCGTATACATGACAGGGTAAAGGGCGATCGTGCGGAGATCTTCATGCAATCATCAGTATACTTGTAGGGTGCTCGCTATGAGTTACCCCAATATCGACCTGATCGCCTGGTTCAATACGTAGACACTCGATTAACTCGCCGTTCTTACCATTAGAGCCTTTTTGAGACATTCCACGCGGTCCTTGTTTTACCACGTCAGAGTGTAACAATTTTGTTTGGACTGAGAGTTTCTTGCAATTTTTGGGTAATCGTCGAAGAATATGAATTTTGTAGAGGTGCAACATAGTATTTGAACGTCGAGGGACCAAAAAAAATAAACGAGATGACAAGCCTGACTGCGTGTCTAAAAAAATACTAAATGGTAATGTTAATTAACGTAATGCATTACCTACGATTAATTATATATCTGGGTCAGATTATTCTGCAAAGTTTCTTCCTTGTCCGAAGTGATAGTAGCTTGTCGCTGTGGTCTACATTATATATCGTAGATCTTGATCGTGATTAGGTCACACCCGATCATGAGTACTATCGGGTCACACCGGATAGTGGTTCCTATTGCGAAACCTCCGGATCGCGGTTGCGATCGCATCACTCGTATCAAAATTACGAATGATTCAACTACCTTCAGACCATCTATTTTAAAAAAAATCATCGTTAATTCATTATGATAGTCACTATGATTTCTATTAGTGTATCTGGATCGATAGAGCTTTATTGATCCGATAGTAACCTGACCAATGTCGTTCGGATAGAACCCGATCGATCTACGTGTGATCGATTAATTTGAGTAAACGACGTGGCTGATCCCTGTCCACTCGAATTGAAAAAGAGATAAATTTTTGAGAGCCAATAAGTGTAAACTTTAGCTAGTTAATCGTTCAAGATCGATGGATGTCTTACTGGAACGATCTCGATCTGGGAGCGGATGCTACTAGTATTGAGTGTGGACTTATGTCGAGAATATTTGTTAAGCGATCAAAGAATTGATGGAATAGGATTAGGGATGCTTATTTCTTGCGGGAAGGGCAATTAACGATTGGAGTGACTCACGTAATGAAAGGGTCAGTGGTCTGCTCCATCCCGGCCAAACTGACATTGTCCCGAATAAATTTGCACCATACAATGTATAAAAACGTATCTGGCTAAAGAAGACACTTGGGATGGGTGTATGAGCATATTGATGATCGATCGGGAGTGTGTCAACACCCACCTAATGTACACCAAGAAAAAGCAGCTGAAATCGGGACGTGAATTTGCAGAAGGACATCATGTAACAGTTAAAGGTGGAGATTAGAGGTGAGTAGTGGAGACGGGTTTACAATATGGGCTTGTGGAGTTCAGATTAAAAGAGCCGGCGGAAGAATTTCTAAACGATGCCACAAAAATACATAACATTTATTAGCCCAATATATATACAAATACATCTCTAATAGTTTCGATATAAAACCAATATTCGGGATGATCGTGATATCCCAGACTTTGCAATAGTACGTGTCAAGAGTATAGTATTGCGATATTTGGATAAATATAGGACAACAGACGGGCATTTTGACACGTGGTGAAGGATACAAGCCAGCATTACTATTTAAATTATTTTTGCATTTTTAGATAGTTAAGATGATAGGTGGGATAATCAAATTGATGATTACGATACAGACTCAAATTATCTTCTTCTTCTTTTACAACGCAATGTCCGAGTTGTCAAACGGAACATAACGTGATACCACGTTTAACGGAGCACCTGTACTTGTGTGACACAATATGAGCTAATTGAAATGACCGTAGCTTCGGCAGGTACCTCTGAAACGGGGCAAGCTTCTGAAAATCACTAGAAAACCCCTGTGTGCGGACATCACGTACAAGTAAGCGTTGAGGAGGATCTAGATAAAAGATGCGGTTACGGATGATTAAAGAGGGGAATTGTAGAACTGTATTTAATATAGTCAAGCTTTCTATTCATAGATCAAACCTTTTCAGTATCATTATAACATCAGTAAATTACCATTTTAATATACCATTAAGTCGCTCACAATCCATTGCTCGCGTCTAGCAGAAATTGTTGGGTAGTTTGGCTAATAATATGGTCTATATAAACCAATAAGTGAAGCGGCCAAACATGTTACCCTCGAAGGTAATACTACATCATGACTTCCGTAGTAAGGTGACATCGATGAACATTGCCAACTATACATATATTCGCACTGAACTATTGACATGATACGGGCTCATCCCGTTACATCAATTCACTTTAACCATCAGTCACTATAGATAGTAACGGGGAGCTGATTGGTGAGAAGTGATGACCATTTAAAATCTGTGAGAATTGAGCACTTGCTAATTCTCACCAACACATTTCCACGCTTCAGTGCACGGTAAAACCTTCAATTTGATGCGCTGCCAAGGACGACGCTGATGCATCTTCGCGAATGCAAGCAGCTGGCGAGCAAGTTGCCTAAGAACCTCCAGCAGGTGTTGATCAGCTTGTACTGCTAATGAGCATCTTAAAACTCTTCACGTTCATGTACACGTGAATTTTACGTGTAGCTTATTCATTCGTAGCGTCAGCTGTGGGTGGTAGTCCAGTATACGTTGATCGCGAGCTAGCAATTATCTACGCGGGCGAGTCAGATTTATGATTCGACTCGAAGCCACCCGCAAAGCCTGTCCGTGTGGAAGTGGCTGCGAAGAGAAGGACGACAATAGATAGTGGTAGTCTCGACAAGAATCTGCGTCTCAAATGGGTTAGTTCATCCGATGATTTAGAATGACCCTTCTCCGGGACCAATACAATCTCAATCGCATAAAATTGTTGCCGGTGAAAACACGAGGGGAATAACCCTCGTGATGATACTGGTATGCAAATCAGGTTCACTAAAGCGGTAGTAATCGAAATAAAAATGACGATTGTCGTGCCGGTACTTCCGTTGGCACCACGCAAGAGGAGCGATACCGTAATCACTTCGTTTGCTCCTGATACGGCCATCGATGTCGTCGCGACGAACTCTAGAAAACTGTGGCATGGTAATCGCTGGTAAGAATAAAAAGACTTATTTACAATCGTTAAGGCTTCATAGTCTTGATGCCAGTGCGAAAGAAAATCACACAGGGCATAAACTTGATCCCTTTATTCTTTAGATATCAATTATATCACAAAACCCTTGTTATACGAGCAATCGTTGGCGCAGGCGTATTAATTTTTATAGGCTATACGAATAGTGTTGAGTGTGAAGCGTGGCTTGACAAACTCAATACTGCGCGCAATAGGTTTCGGAGGAATCTCTTATCGGTGATCGGTACAGACTGCACCGATTATCTAGAGAGGCAGACCTGCTCTGTCTCTCGTAGGGAGAATATTGTCTCAGTTTAAATGAAAACTCTTCTCATGCCCTTAAGTAGGCTTTACTCCAAAATTGTCCCTATAGAAGGGGAGTATATCTTCAGGGATCGTAGGGATCGACGAATTAGCAATTCCTTTACGAATGCCTTGAATGTTAGTTTAACGAGACCCTCCTTATTCAATGTACTGGCTCGTTGTATGGCAAAATTTAATAGAAGTGGTACAAGGAAGCATCCCTGACGGATTTCACACTTATATTCAAGTCGACTCGAGTGATGTGCATTCACGAGAAAGCGGCACGTCTTGTCGCGGTGTAAGGCCGCCACGACTGAGACGAAATGAGGCAAAAAAACCAAGCCGTGAAAGCGCTGAAAGTAATTCTGGACGTTGCAGCGTGTCGTATGCGAGTTGTCAAAATTGAGAAGCAGATAAATGGTTCTATGTACATCGCCGCTCGAGGTAGCTGCTTTTCATACCGCCTTGAACAGTTCAAGACCATTATGGACCTATGTAAACCCTTGACGTTTTGGACGAGACATGTGGCCAAAAAACTTGAAACAGTACCTTAAGTTTGTTAAAGGAACACCAAAACGTGAAAGGTAATCGCTGCATCGTTTATTGCGTGAGGCAGAAATTTCTTGCCTCACACGGAGTGATCCGTGACCCTTGTGCGGGTTGTAAAGACAACTCGCAGCGTGCGCAACGGGTAGTGTTTCCTCTTAGTATGACTCGAGAAGGGCTCACATATTGGCGGAGATTCGAAATGCGATTGCAAACTTGCAATGTGTATACAAGCGTCAGAAGCACCTGTTTACCGGTGGATCCGAGAACTTATCGGATGAGTCTCGCCATACTTTCGGACGAGACCCTCAACGTCAGCCATCAGCTGGGATCAAGGCTCACAGCTATCATACGATGATAAATACACCCCCAGCGGACAAGATAACTTGTCCGCTCCTGGTTCTTTACTCGGTGGCTCAAAATATACCCCACGTGAAATCGTCGACCACCGTGAGAGTCCAGCAGTAGATCTAGTGGAGGTGAATATAAATTGTCTGTCTCAGCCGCCGGGTCTGCATGAGATTTACAAGTGCTATAAACGCGTCCTGACTGAGTCGAGGGAGACGTGGAGCACGAGCACAATCGTCAGCATGACTTGCTGAAGACCGTGCAACGTCTCCGTACCGATCGGGTACAAATAAACGATCGAAAGTTGCGTTGGTTCAGGTAAAAAACGAACGCGAGCGTCGTCTCCTGCGCGACGAAATTTTGGGGGCTCGTCGTGAGGCTGCATTGCTGAGGGACCAATACGATGTTTGTTTCGTGATCACAAGAATCTGTTGGGGACTCATGAGCGTGGAGGTTGTCTCCGTTCTTGGAAGTGACCTCGTACTATCAAACGACCGAAGACAACCAACATTTACTTAGGATGCGTGCGCTTCCTACGAGGCAACATGATCGTGTGTGTTTTGCCTTGGCGGTGCAATATGCGAAAATGACCAATGTATTTCGGTATTAGTTGAAAAAATTTGCCGAAATCAGTGACTGAATATCTGGGTAGGTTTACCGTAGAGAGTAGCACTAGATCTTCAACCTAAAATGATAGAACATTTGCTCTTCCATTCTTGTCTACGTTCCGTTCTGGCGGTCCACCGCGTTAGCGATGGAGTCCTACACAAAATTGATTACCGCTTCTCGAGTCAACAGAGAGCTCTCTGCTGACTCGTCGTTGTGTCTTTCAGCGCGCTGTGTGCGCACTGCTATCAGATTCTTCTCTTCTTCAGCGAGGATATTATCGTCCTCGTTGGCACACTCATTGACGATGCTAAATATGCCATCATATTCACTACTGTTAATCAAGCAGAAGCGTCATTGCTACTGCTAAGCTTTTCTTCTTCGATGTTGACATTGTCGACATCAAACGTATCGGCGTGTACGGTAATTCGTAATGGGCAAGAGACAAAACGGCTTTCGCTCGAGCGAGCACCTTCCTCTATCCCAGATTTACTCTGTTTCAGGGCGGGAATACGTGGGTGGCGTAATCCATTCATGTAAAACGATGTATGCGTTTTGGACGCATGCACGGAGTTGTTAATGGCGAATTCGACCATCGGCAAGAACCCGCTCCTAATCGGAAACGGGTGAGCGCATCCTCGAAAAATTCTTCGAGGAAAAGATTTGGCGCTTTCTTTCTGACTATCTATTTTGTGATGGTCATAGATTGACATCTTCAACTGTGTTCCCGATGTGCGAAACACGGATTACCACAACTTAGCTGTGCTCCGAGGGTCTTAATCTCAGACTAGCTTACGGGTAAGCCATGAAGTCGAAACACTGTGTCGATGAAGATACGTTTACATCCGTTTGCGGTGATTGACTCGGGGACCCCAGCAAAATTTGTATCGTGCTATATCGATCCACAAAAATAAAAAATACCATTTTCATCGTGAGAGTATTCAGACGACCCAAAAACGAATCCAATGAAACGTACCGGCTGAGGTTGCATTGGTGCACTTTATAAAGGTAAAGGCTTCAACCGCTGACAAAACTCGCAAGAAAGAATGTGCTTGCACACAAACTGATGCTAGCGGGGCCAGTATGATTTGCGACTTACCGTGAGGTAAGCCGTTTCACGGCCACGATTACCATCTGTTGGTGCATCGTTTCATTCAAAAATATTGCGAAATCGCAAAGCATCATGATCAGGAAAGACGACGCGAGGCGTGTCGTCTACAACTTCTGAATAGTACAGAAACCAGTTGTGAGTCGTAAATTGATTTAAAGAAAAACAGTATAAAGCTGGCAAATCCGCCAAAAATTTCCAGGATGAGTTTACTTTATGATCCTTTAAGCGCATAAAATCCTGACTACCTGCGTATGCCTTACTCATGTCATCGAGCAACGTAGACGACGGCACACTAACTGATAGCGCCGAAGCAGTGGGCAAGGCTTCACTATTGATGGCAAAGTCGGCTCGAAATAGGGCCGAGTGAGAGCGCTTCAGTGGCGACGTTCGATAGTACTGCTTTATGCTCCCACAGAGAAATTATACTTGCGAAGAATAATAACCATCTCGACATTTTTTTGTGAGAGGTGTGGGCTGTTTACGGCTGGCGCAAAGACTCTTGGTCCGTATAGACGATGAATGGTAAATCTCCCAAGATATAGAAGCGGAACGTAGCCAGAGAATATTTCATGACAAGGGTTTCCTTGTCATGCACTGGATTTTTGCGCTCAGCTGGCTGCAGCTGACGCGATTGATAGCAGAAGACGCGCTCAGCGCCGTTTGTGTCATACTGCATCAACGCGTAGCCGATTGCGTAATCGATGGCGTCACAAACAACGAGGAATGGTCTGTCCTGGTCGGAAATCGCCAAGATGAGCGATGGTATTAAGCTCTGCTTTGCACCTTCATAGAAAAGATGACAGTCAGCGTTCCATGACCACCTTGCATTTTTCTTCAGTAAAAAAGAAGGATGCACATTCATCTCGGCTTAATTGCGTGACTACTTGTGCAAGTACGCCGCTAATCCAAGGAACTATCGCAGTCCCTTGACATCGACTGGCACTGGCCAGTCGGTGATCGCCTTGATCTTTTCGGAATCGGGGCGTACACCGTTTTACCCACGATGCATCCAAGAAGTGGTATTTCACTAGCCGCGAATATACACTTCTTGAGGTTGGCGAAAAAGATAATGCTTGCGAATGAGTTGAAGAACCTGACGAACGTGTGTTATGTGAACTTCCACATCCGCCTTTCCGTTCATAGCCCAGGTATGGACGAACTCATCGTCAAAGTAACTCGGTGCAAAATCTCGCACCGGTCTCAACAGGTTTGTTGCACATATTTTAAACGTTGCAGGGGCGTTACTCGGCCTCTGTCACATCCCTAGTCACTTTCAGATCATACCGCTTGGGGTTCTAACTGCTGTATACGGGATGTCCCGTTCACGCATAAGGATCTGATAGAAGCCATCCATCAGATCCATGGACGAAAAGATGGTACTCTTTGACATACTATCTATGATTTAGTCCTTCCTCGGTATCGGCGTCAAAGCCGGTACCGTTGCAGCATTCAATTTGTTGAATGCGTGCAATATCCGCCATCCTCCTGTGGCCTTTCGCACACAGAAGGTCAGAGAGCTGTGAGGGGATGTTGATTCCCTCACATGGACCGCTGCTAAGCGATAGGCAAAGAACTTGTCGATCGCTAGTACTTGTTCACGAGGCAGTGGCCACTGCTTCATGACACAGTACTTCGAGCCCGTTATAAGCTCGATCTCGTGTCGAGTGCCTTTGTCCTTAGGCAAATCACAAATCACGGATTCAGGTAACACATCCCTGAATTAGATCAAATCCTCATACAAAGGATTTGCCTGGAGCGACTCATAGAATTGAGACGTGTATCTTTCAGTTCGAGCCTTCTCATCGCTGAGCTGCTGAGAACCCGTTCGTTCTCAGTAAACATTGTTGCCGACCGAATATTGGCCACATACTCATCCTCTGTGACACGTATGCGGATCTGCTTGACTTTGCCACTACGCAGATCACACACGAACCATTTAGGTTCAAGCGTTGGCAACTGAGTTAGCTCCGAAGTTAAATTCGGAGGCACAATCAGATCAAGCGTATAAGCGCCTACACTTGATCCGTCATTGACCAAGACATTCGATGTCTCAGTCACTTCTTGGGAATACACATTAACAAGCCGCTGGGGACTTTCCCTCAGTTTCACCTGAATGTTGATGCGCAGCCACATTCAGGTCATCACCTTCTATGGTCTACCGTCCGGCCGAACAGGGTGACCGTGTTGCCGTTTCCTAGCCACCGGTATCTCATTTACAGGATGCTGCATTCCTTGTTTGCATCCTTGTCCTGGCCCACTCGGCGTTTTTGAGTACTGGACTTTTGTAGCCGCCTGTCCAATCGCACAGTCGACGGGGTCTTTCTACAAAGTGAAGTGATCATCTATATTTCGATATTGTAAAGTCGTGCGAGCGACCGTACCATAGGTTGTTCCAACTTACTCACTCAGTACACACATACGCTTGTGAATGTTCTAAGACGTTCACCGTATGGCCATATGATGAACAAGTGGCATGCATCTTGACGGATCGATGGTTTTAGCCCACTATTAACTCGAAATTACTGAGTCAAGGCAATCCTAGAATGGCATCAAACTTGTCATCCAGGTCCAGTACAATAAAATCATCATCAAAATCTTCGTCTTCCAACGTGTAGTAAATTTCAAATACACGTTCCTTCACAATGATCGATGCGCCTGTCGCTAGGCTCACCGTCATCCTCGTTGAGGGAATCTCTCTCTCAACTAGGTTCAGACTTACCGACTCTGGTGACTGGCGACGTACGAAATTATTTGACGCCACACAATCGACTAGGGCGCGAAATGAAATTCCTTTGTCATTTAAACTTGAAACGTGATAAGGGTTGTCTCATCATCAGATGAAGCAACACAAATTGACTGTGTGTTTGGAGCAACCTTTGTCAAGAGGCCTGCAATTTTCTTGATGTTGCTGGATCAGTAGGTCACTAAGCCCCTACTGGCCCCCACCATTTTCGATGGTCTGCCTCGCTGTTTCGTCCTTGTAACCGCGTCGGACCCTCACCCTCCAACTTTTCTAGCTGGTGGACGGTTACTTCGCTTAGTACAGCGAGGTTCTGAGCGGAGGATACTGCATTCATATGCGCAATGTCTTAGCCCTAGCTTGTGGCAGCGATGACATCTCTGCAATCGATTGTCGTTCGAAGGTCGAGGTTCCTTGTCCTCTACCACACAGAGGTTCATTGGCTCTGGACCTTCAGCCACCGGTAGTCTCTGTATGCGATAGGGGTCCAGCGTAGTGTGAGCCTGTCTCACAATAAAGTCCTCCTGCTCCGCAGCGTTGATCGCTTCTAAAAAATTTCTATAGATAAATATAAATTGTGATCAACACAAACTCGCTCAGTTGGTTCGCTACCATGCAACTTGCGAGGTTACGTAGGTGTTGGGTGTAAGTTTAAACTTACGATTAGTCTGTTTAATTTGAGGAGTTTGAAAGGAAATTGAATTCTATACTGAGACGTTTAAACGCTTTGCTGAGTAGGAAGTTAAGTAACGTTAACGACCCAAACACATCTGGGTCGTGCGACTTGAGGTCTAGGGTTCAATTCCTAGCATCCCCTGCCAGGTCTAACTGAGCAAATGCAGCTTGCGTTCATTGGTAATAAAGTTTGAGGTGCTAGTGACCATTGGCAAGGACGAAACTGTATGATAGCGTGTAACGATGGGAGCGACTCATCGTTTTGTTACTGACACGTATAGTCGATATCGATAGGCTAAGAGTTTTACAACGAGACGAAATAAGGACCTAGCTAGATGATAACTCACTTTCCATTTTCCCTTCTTCTAAGTGCTTATACCCCACATCGCCCTTGGCCGCTGCCAAAATTCACAAAGGTTATGAACCCAAATACGCCGTACGCGGGTGAAATCCTTCTCGTAGACATCTACTTCGTTGGGAGTTCAACGCGAGGATGAAGGTTATCGAAGAAGAGATTGCTGGAGCATCTAGACGCTATGAATTCCCCGGAAGAAGGAGACGCAGACGCGTCAACTTGGAACGTCAACGATATGAAGGCCTTTACGATTGTGTCAACAATGATCAGCACAAATCTTAAGTCAATGGTGCGCATGGCGAAGTCAACGGCAGAAGTGTGGGACATACTAAAAACGTTATTTCTATGACAAAGTATGCACAATCGGGTGCAACTACGACAGCAACTTTATGAGTTCAAGTTGGCCAAGGGAGAAAACATCATGGACCACTTCATGAGATTTGACGATTTATGCATGACTATACAAGCTGTTGGACCTGATATCTCACCGGAGGAGCAATTGGTCATCCTATTTGGTAGTCTAACACGAGACTATGACCCCATCGTCAAGATAATTGAGAACATGCCCGGCATGAATCTGTTTCATGCTAAGGAAAAGCTGAGACGGTAGTAAGATGGAATGACAAGGACAGAGCACCAATAATTCGCACTGAAATGTACGCATACTTCCAAGTATAAGAAAGGACCGCGCCGACATGAAGGGAGATCAAGTTCGAGAGGTGAGAAGTTCTCCGGAAGACTTCACCGATGTAACATATATAGGCACAAGCGTCAAGATTGCAAGGCTGCACAAATGGAGACAGGGTGATCTGGAGAAGAGAGAGCATTTACTGCGTCTTGTCGTACATCAGATAAATGGTTATTGGATAGTGGGGCGAGCAGCCACATGTGTCTCGACAAAGATGAGTTTTCGAAACTATCATCACTGAAGGACCCAATCATGATCACCATCGTAGACGGAAACGAAGTGGAGGCACAAGGGGTTGGAACATTGCGTGTGCAACTCAATACTGGTGAAGTGATCATGATCGAAGAGATACTATGAGTGTCAGGCTTGGACCGAATGCTATCGCGTATATCGGCACAATCAAGAAAAGGACTTCAAGTGATCTTCTCAGACCTGAGCTGTCAGATTGGAAGAAACGCGGAAGTGATTGCTCAAGTCCCAAGTCGGAACAAGATTTACTTCATAGATTGCAGTCTGGCCGAGTCAGCCAACACATGCAAAGAGACCAATCGAGAGTAAAGACCAAGTAAAGGATCAGGAGCGGCTAATCTACAGGTGTTACATGCAAGGAAAGGGCACCTGCCAGCAAAGATGTGTACGGATATGGCAATTTACGTCGATGGTTTGAAGATCAGGAAGAATCGAGGTGGTGAAGGTGACGACAAGATCTGCGAAGGGTGCATCATGGGCAGAGCGACCGTCAAGACAATTCCAAAACCACCTTACGGACAGGTGAAGACTAAGGACGTGTTGAATTTGGTTCAATGTGATGTCATGGGATTTATGAGACGAAGTCTCGAGGATTATCAAGATTTGTCGTGACTTTTTTTATGATTTTTCGAGTTACATAGTCGCATACTATATCAAAAACAAGCCAGAAGTGGCAGATTGCTTCATCGAATACTAGGCGCTCATGGAGAATTAGCTGTCAAAGAAGATCAAGCATATCAAGGCAGAAAATGACTCAGAATACGTCAACAGACGTTTCTTTAAAATGTGCGGCAAATTCGGTATAGTACACCAGACGACAGAACCATATTCGCCACAACAGAATGGGCTGGCCGAACGCATGATTCGGACACTGACTGAGCAACCCAGATGAATGCTCAGTCATATGCAATATGACAAGATTTGGTGGGCTTAGGCGATAAACACAGCAGTCTATGTGAAAAACTGATTTCCATGTGCTAGTCACCCTCTACAACTCCATTTGAATTGATATTCGTCACGAAACCCGACCTCTTTGAAATTTGCGTATTTGGTTAAATGAGATATGCACATGTCGACAAGTCAAAGAGGACCAATATGACTAAGAATGCGATTCGATGTATTTTTTGGCTACTCGGATCACATCAAGGGGTTTCGAATATGGGATGAAGATATCAAGAAGGTGACATTCACGAGATCGGCTGAATCTGATGAGCGACCACCACTTCAGTACGTGAAACAGTACGGAAGATCAAGTGACCTAGGAATTTGCGCTATTCCTGATGACGACGTTATTTCTATCGACTTAGAGCAGCCAATAGTCACGGTAGAAATGATAATGGAAATTAAGGACAGTCCCAGTGTTCAAGAAGAATGTCACATGCAAGACAGGCTTACGACAACGATGACTCTACCATCGCGACGCAGCAACGAGACGCATGGACACGTGAGATCTAATGCTGACGACCCAATGTTTGAAAATGATGATGTGACGATGATTGAAGAAGATCAAGATTATTCAAAGAAGTCTCAAGACAAGGGCAGATGGTGATGCGACCAAGTCGATGGACAAGTGTTCAAACATCGCAAGAAACCGCCATGGTTCCATTAGAATCGGTGCAACAAGGTCAATCTCAAGTGTTAGTACCAAAGGGTGGTGCAGATGATGTTTTTTATGACGGCTCAGAAGTGTGTCAAGAAAGAGGCACAAAGAGACTGCGTATTGGGCATGAGAAAGCATGTGCAGCGTTCGAGACCCCAGCGGCATACGAAGAAGCTCTTAAGTCACCTCATCGTAATGATTGGTATAAGGCCATTAAATCTGAGCTCAAGGCATTGCAGGAAAAAGACACGTGGACAGATCAAACACAGCGTCCATGCCGGAAAGTGATTGGAACCAAGTAGGTATTCGCACTCAAATGATACGAGATCGGGGAAATTATTCGATACAAGGTACGTCTTGTAGCACTTGGCTGCACGCAGACATATGGAATTGATTACATAGAGACATATTTACCGATGGCAAACTTCAGGTCAATACGAGTGTTTTCAGCGGTATGCTGCCAAAAGGGGATGTTGGTTCATCAATATGATGTCGACACTGCTTTTCTATATAGAGTATTGGAAGAAGAGGTATATGTATACCCTCCTCTGGGTGTTCGTGCAGGACGTGATCAAGTGCTTTGGTTGACTCGCAGCCTGTATGGACTAAAACAAGCGGCCACAAAATGGTACAAGACAATTTCGTGTGTATTTGTGAAGCTGGGTTTCTCCTCATGCGCGGAAGACTCATGCATCTTCGTCAAAGAAGCCAAGAGCTCGTGGATTTACGCTGCATTATATGTGGACGACCCTTAAATTGGGGCTGAATCTACTGGAGCAATGGACGATGTGGTAGATCAACTATCACGTCGTTTTCAATTAAAGGTGTTGGAAGGAATACGATACGTTGTTGGAATCGAAGTCAAGTACCTGCGTGATAATCGACGTATGATGTTCAGTCAAAGATCGTGAATATCAAGAATGGTCGAGAAATTAAATCAAGTTGATGCAAAACCGGAGTCAAATTTAAGTGTTGAAGGAATTGACCGTATCGGTCGTTGGTGTGGTCACTGTTGTATGTGGCAAAGGGCACACGACCAGATATTGCGTATTTTATATGTCAGCTGAGTCGTCATTTAAAATGTCTGCATGAAGAGCACTGGAATGCAGCGATTCGAGGATTGCGGTACCTGAAGACGAAGCAGAGCAAAGAAATTTGCTATGAAGGAGTTTCAGGCGACCTTCAGCCTAGCGCGTACACGAATGCGGACTGGGCAAGTAACAAGTGCAATCGCAGATCGATTTCGGGAGTTTTTGTCATGATTAATGGCGCACCTGTGATTTATAGTCCAAGATGCAGCAGAGCGTGGCACTGAGCACGGCAGAAGCAGGGTATATAGCTCTCTATCTGTGTTTACAGGAGGTGCTGTGGAAAAACAGTCTACTCAAGTAGATACAAGTGCCGATTAATTACGCTATCACGGTTCATGACGACAACCAGAGTGCAATCTCTATCGCTAAGAACGACGGCTATCAAAGTCAAGCGAAACATAGCGACATCAGGTACCATTTTGTGCGCGGACAAGTGCAGGGAAAGATTATCGAGCTACTGTATACTGAAAACAAGTCACAATTGGCAGATTTCCTGACCAAACCAATTTCGACTAAGAAGTTCATGTTACTGGTGGACAAAGCCAAGATCAGAGACTTCTAGTCGAGGGAAAGTATTGGTAATATTGTTGTATGTGGTGCTATTGACCAAATGGCAAGGACGAATTTGAAGCATTGTATGTAACAATGAGATCGACTCATCGTTTTGTTGCTGACACATAGAGTCGGTATCGATAGGCTTAGAGTAGTACAACGAAACGAACTAAGGACCTAGCCAGACGATAATTCACTTTCAACTTTTTTTCCAAGTGTTTATACCCTAAATAGCCCTTGGATGCTGCCAAAATTCAAAATCGTTAGCTCATCTTCGATACGACGGGCCTTGATGGAACCGTCCACTTCGACGAACCATCTCAACCGGTAATCTTCCCCTACTTTCCGGTACTTGAAGACCTCGAACTAAAAAGTCTACCGTCGACGCTCACGCGTCGACTCTGCGGACTGAGACTGTTGCTGTCTCAGCATTTTATTTCGCTGATGGTCTTGTTGTCGCAACAAGGTCACTTCCGCTTGCGACTCATCAAGCTCTCGTTGCAAGAGCTTGCTGATGACGGAATGCTGCCGGACCCTGTCCCTTGAGGACAACATGGCCCAGACAGCTTCTTCGCAATCGGTCGAATGAGTTCGACCGATTGCACATCACTTGACACTGCTCATATAGAAGTAGCTTTCACGGGTTACGTGAAAGCTGTAGCCTTCTACATCGTCCAACATGTCCATGTTGGGCGATGCGCTAGTGGTCCTTGGACGGACTACAAAGTGCTAATATGTCAAACGGGGCACTGCTTACTTCGTACTGGAACGCCAGTACAGATTTAACTTTTTACTGACAACAGTGAAGGTCAGTGCCCTGCTAGGTGTAAGCAATACACAGAGGAAGGGTAAACAACTAAGACAAGACTCTAGCTGTAGGAAAAGTAAAACTGTTATTCAATACAATTTAGTCCGATTACTCTTGTTCTCTGTTTTGACCTGACTCAACTATTCTATTATAACTAAACGTATGATTTGTGACGTCTACTCACCACCCATTGCACGCGTCTAGCAGTAGTTGGTGGATTGGTATATTGGTATATCAATCAATGAGTAGACCTTTGGGTCATCTCAACAATATCCTTATATTTAGTTAAATTGTTAAAAGAATATTCAGCGTAATATTCTTTATTACCATTTCGCACAATGTTAATTTGATGTAACGGGCCACCCCGTCACCCCGTTACTATGCCACTTCGTTGATCGTCCCCATGTGGAACAGGTTGCGTCAGTCCAGATAGCTTAGCGGCGGAAGAAGCAATCGATCGAGTCGAAACGAGTGCGGACACAACAGCGAACGCGGCGATGATGATACGCATGGCGGTCACGAAAACGTGTATGACTTGCCAGCTCGAAGACAATTTTGAACTGAAATATTGCGCCAGGAGCTTCTGTCAACCGGATTTTCGGGTAATTTAGTAGCTGAATCGTATCATTTTTCACTTGTTGACACGCCCCCCCCCGCCAATCGGTGTGGTCTTCGAGCACAGACTCTTCGAGTACAGAAATCCACACCAATTGGCGGAAAAATGACCACAGACCGAGTGCGGCCAAGCCGAAATATCAAGTTAGAACCTCGCTGGTGTCCGTGGGTTTTGAAGACTCCCTCTTCCAATATTCATTGATTGGCCGGCCATGCGACAGAAGAAGCGGTCGAGGTCCTCTAAGCCGCAGCCTCTGTCAGCCCCTCCCACCGCAAGCTCATCGACCAACTGGGAGAAGGCTCAAAACGACAGTCGCGCAGTGCTACGTAAAAAAAAGCAGCAGCTGAAATGTGGGGACGGAGCGACGCTCACGAGCTCGAAGAAAATTCGAAGCACGCGCAATGACGCGCGGATCAAAGCGCGACTCCAGCGCCACTTGAGTGACCTTCGCACCACTCGTAGCCACGAGACGCTTTGTTCCAGTACGGAGGACTCGATGGATACAGAGCTTAAGCGGTTTGCGGAACGAGTGGCGCTATCTCCGCATGAAAAGGAGCTGCGCGCCAACGTGTTTGAAGACGTGCGCGACCTCATTTTGACGACGTACAAGGACGCGACAGTGCATCTCTACGGGTCCTCGAGCACGGGACTCGACACGTTCCGTAGTGATCTGGATATCACAGTGGGCAACATCACGCCGTCTCCGTCGCAGGCTCTGCCCTCGGTGGTTCTGGTTGATGAAATTGGCGACGTGCAGGAGGATGGCAAGGAGGTTGACGAAGACACAAACGTGAGTGATTTGGTACGGGTCAGAGAAGAGGAGGCCTCGTTTTCGCTGAACTTGGCGCTGCCGATTGGCACTACCTCGGTCGACAGCGCAGGTATCGCTCGTCGTGTGCAGCCCACTGCGGCTTCACACTGGAACCGAACGCTTCGCCGACGCAAGATCCGTGTCCTGCGAGCACTGCACTTATTACTGAACTCGCAGAGACCTCACTTTCGAGTCAAGTGTCTGTACAGCGCCAAGATTCCCATCCTTATGGTGCTGGACACGAAATCCAAGTTGGCGATCGACATCGGCGTCAACAATGAATTGTTTGGAGTCAGCGAGCACGGACGCTCGACATTTCTAGCACAGAGACTGCGGACAACGCTGGGTGCACCGTTTACCATCATGGTCATGTTCCTGAAGGAGTTTTTGCACCAGTTTGAGCTTGACAAGCCATTTACAGGCGGGATCGGCAGCTTTCGGCTGTACGTCATGGTAGCATATATCTTTCAGCGGTGTAGTCCAGCGCACAGAAACGCTTTGCGGCCACCGGTGTCGTCTCTGTTGCTGGCGTTTTTTGAGCTATATGGCAACAAGAAGCTGCCGATGTTCCTACGCAAAACTACGCAGTTGCCGCTCGAAGATGGCGGGCATATGAATTTCGGTGGTGTTTTTCGCATCGATGACTGTGTCGAGACGTTTGCCATGGCATTCGACATTTTGAGCTCTACGAAATCCCTGGGGTCCATCATATATGAAGAGCGTATTGAGAAGGATCGCAAAACGTGCCCGAACACGACGGACCAATGCTCAGTGGCTGGCGTGTAGCTCCACGGGCATCGAGCCCATACTTGTAAATTGAAAGCTAGACCTTGAACTGCTTGAACGTACAAGGGACCCCGATCCAGTCGCTAAACGCTGCGAAAAAGTGCTGTCGCCGGTCGCTAGAGGAGATAAAAGCTGTCGTTGTCACACGCGTAGAGGATGCAGCATCGTCAATAGGAACCGCGCGCTTGAGCTGAAGATACTCGAGATCATAAACGGTGGCTAGAGGCAAACTCCTGCGCAGCACGAGATGAAACGCCCGAAGCAAGTTTCTCTTTGACAGACGTGAGGCCACCTTCTCCATCGCAACCTGATCCATTGTAGACGCCTTCTGAGCACCCTGCTTGAACCCAGTGGTAGCCGTAAGAAACTCGAGCTCGAAGCTGTTGAAGAACGTCCCTGCGACATCCATTTTGTCCATCGATTCGAGCGCTAGCATTTGCCTATCGCCTCGTGTGCAAGAGGATTCCTTAACGGTCCAATTGAGCGCTACACTGGACGGTGCGCGGTTCGATGTTCGGCGGCGACTGAACTGGGGAGTGCCCGAGATAACACACACTTTACAAACAGACCGACGCGCCCCCGCAATCACCGCACCGCGTTGTTTCAGTCGTAAGCACACAGCTCGTTTCAGCGCTTGCTCTTGCACGGCTACCGACTTTGCTCTGTCGTCTTCGCTTACAACGATAGAACTCAAGAAGATCGGCTCGAACCATTGCAGCAAGAGAGAACCCTGCAGTCCTAGCGCGTTCCATTTGGCCAGTTTGTCAGAGCAGCTCATCGATAGTGTCTGCTTGTCGAGAGGTAAGTCCGATCGACCCGACTTTACCCGTGCGACACCGACTGCCTGGGCAAACCGTTCATCGGGTAGCGGGGTATCTCGGCTTTTACCAGCAATACCATCTCTGAGTCTCTTGGCTCCAGTGAGTCGCAATTCACTGCGTGGCTTGAGCTGGCGTCCGACTCCGCCGCTCTTGCAGCTGCTTCTCGCTGCTCGTTGCTGCACCAGCTGATCCACAACGTCCTCACGCAACTCGTAAATAGCTGCGTCTCCACAAGGTGCTTCGCTGATAAAGAGGTGCAGCGTGTGCTGTGGTCTGAGCACCAGTCGACCCGACGTCGGGCTGCGCTGAAAGATCGACCGTTCAGTGGCTTCCAGTCTATTTTCCTGCCAACGAAGCGCCTCAACGTATAGGTGGCGGAGGAACGCGCGTCTTGCGAGCACCTCGGCATGGCAGTCGTTGACTACAAAGCCGTCAGCGTTCAGGTCGCGCCTTCCAAGACATTTGTTACCTGTGGCCGCTGCCAACACGCGTAAGCTATCAACGGACGCTGCGTTTTCTGGAACGTGCGGGGGAAGAGCGCGTGTGTGCAATACAATACCAGCTAGCACAGTCCACTCGGCGGGAGGGATCTTCTTCTGGCACTGCAGAGAGGTCTCGAACCACCGCAGCACGACCTGCGCCACGTCGGCCGGCGACGGCATCTTTCGAGTGACATGTCATTCAATTGAGTTACTCCGCCCCAGCCGCCCAATCGCGTCTTCCCTTCCAGCAGCACGATGTGCCGTCTTTGCTCTCGCTCTTACGGCGTTGCCTTAGACATATCGATGCTGTCATTTTGCTCTCTTGTGTGAAGAAATAGAAGCGGCACCATGCCTAGCAGACAACCAATGGTCACGCCTACAGAGCTGCCCACGACCTTGGCCATCCGCGTGCGCTTTAGCATCGTCTGGAGGTCGCACATGCAAGAAAAGCACAGCAAAGAGAGAGTGAGTAAGACAGAGGGAAAGAGTAGCAAAGAGGCCAAGGTCATATTCTTGGCCCTCAAATAGCTAGTGCAGTCACACCGCCACTTTACCTGTTCCGTCGTCAGTGCTGCAACAGGAAGACCGAGGCGCGCACAAAGGTCTTCAACGACATTGCCAAGCCCCAAGCCTGCAATGTCTGAAATGGTGTTGCCAATGCCTGCGGCTGCCATGGACGAGATGCCGAATGACACGCCCAGCGTGAGGTCAATGTAGTCGCCAGCGAGGATCATGATAAAGTTGTCGACAAAGCCAAAGCCAATGAACGGCAAACCCACTTGCAGCGCCACCATCTTGAGCTCCTGTATGGTTGGCTGTGGTACGCCAGTCCTGATTGCAGCAGCGTCTGCAGCTCCCGTCGTGGGCTGCTGCACTGTGGTCATGGCCCTGGACAAGTTCCGCATCGTGGACGGCGAAAGCAGACCACCCAGCCGCTGTGCAGTCTCAGGGTTCGTCTTCAACGCTGTCCCCAGTTGCCGCAGCAGTGCTACATCCTCAGCACTGGTGGAATGGAACGCAGCAGCGACGCGGATCGCCGCGCGATGGCGGAGACGCGGAATCATCTGGCGGATGGGGTCGTCGGTTTTGGGACCCTTGCGATTCGGTATATACCGGTAGGGAATACCGGGACCGGTCCTCCTCCCTCGAAAAGGTGGACTTGGTCGTGTCCGCCGTGAGCCATTCGGTAATCCGTCCGGTCGCGATGTTGAGCCTGATTGACCAGTCGAAGCGCACGGTGAGACGAGCCTTTTGCACTCGTGCTGGGCCCAAGCAGTCGTAGGAAAACGCCCGCCCTCCGCTAACGTGCCGCCTGCTGCCTGTCGTCTGCTACTGCAGGCTGCTCGCCAAGCCGTGGACGAGTACGTCCAGAGCGGGTTCGTCGTGGGCGTCGGCAGCGGCTCAACGGTCGTCTACGCTGTCGAGCGCCTTGGCGAGCTCGTGAACGAGACGAAGCTCACGAACATCAAGTGCATTCCCACGTCCTTCCAGGCCAAACAGGTCTGTATGTAGCTGCTGAGAGGATCTGGTGGTCTATCATTGGTCTCTCTCTCTCTCTGCTGTCATGCTGACCGATTGTCGCTCTCTCTCTTCTCGCTTCTGTCTTGACCACAGCTGATTACCGAGCACCGGCTCACGCTCACGAGTTTGGACGAGAGCCCCGTGATTGACGTGACTATCGACGGCGCGGATGAAGTGGACCTGCAGCTGAATTGTATCAAGGGTGGCGGTGGCTGTCAGCTGCAGGAGAAGGTTGTGGCGTTTGCAGCCAAAAAGTTTGTGATCGTTGCTGACTACCGCAAGGAATCGAAGAAGCTCGGCGAACGGTGGACCCAGGGCGTGCCCGTTGAGGTTGTTCCCATGGCATACGTGCCACTCATGCATTATCTCGAGCAGGACTTCGGTGGCAAGTCCGTGCTGCGTATGGGTAAAAGCAAGGCTGGTCCAGTGGTCACCGACAACGGCAACTTTGTGCTGGACGTCAAGTTTGGCGAAATCAGCGACCCAAAGACACTCTGCAATAGTCTCAAACTTCTCCCTGGGGTGGTAGAGGTCGGCCTATTCTGCGGCATGGCTGAAAAGGCCTTCTTCGGACAGACAAATGGCTCAGTTACGACTCGAGTTGCCCACAAGTCTGCTCAGTAACAATAACACCTCTCTGATTTTTCATGTGGCAGACGAGGGCTTCCCCCATCTCTCAGCTTGCCGGCGTCAACAACCGTAGGTTAGGACTTGCGGTATTGCAATCGCTGTTTGCATGAGAGTGAGCGAACCATCATATCGTGTCCAGCTGTCGTTTGGTTTCGTCTGCGCTACCTGATCGCAGCGCAAAAAGAGACAGCGACAGACTCGGATCGAAATCTCAATCTGCAGCACAAAATGAACGAGGTAAAAAGCCTTCGAGCGCTTGGTGTACAAGACGTCTGGGCTGACATTTACTAAAAGCTAACACGGAAGCAGTCACTCAATGCTTTCGCTTTGTTGGAAATAATGCTCGAGTCGAACTTGTCGAAGAACGTCATACTGACCATCGGCATCCACCGCGGTCCGCACTTGACGTGTGTCCAAAGTGCCGTCCGGGAAGCGGTGTGCATAAAAGCAGCTAGTGCCGAACGGACATGTTCCTCTGAGTTGGATCAGCACGGATACAACACAGGGTTACCACAGGTGATGCAAGCATAATCAAGGAACGGCAACAGCGCTTCACATACCTTCCTTCGTCGAAGTGACGACACGGAATAGCCGATAGATTCTCCTGCTCACGTACAACAAAAGGTCGTCAGAGTTTGCAAGTTTCGACATCCTTTCAAGCAAACCCACGCACTCGGTACACGTCGATGAGAACTTTCTTGCGCTCCGGCTTCGTAACCATCCTGCTAGACGGGATAATGAAGGTCGTCTCCACACGACATACTGGGCACTGGCGAACCGTTTGCTTCGGTTGATCGGCATTACCCCTCCAATTTCGCAAGCACGTGAGACAAAACACGTGGTTGCATCCAGATAGCAAGCCAAACCGCTCGTCCTTGTCAACTACACACTCGTAGCAAATGCCGCACTCCAAATCTTGCGAGAAACGAATTTCCTCGTCCCTCGCTAGCATCTCCTCCTCGCTCTGAGCACACTCAAGCAGAGAATGTGCGTAAAAGCACGTATTGCCATACCGGCACGATCCTTGCAAAAAAAATGTACAGATTTTGCTGTGACAGCAACAACAAGTCGATCAGTCGCTGACAGCCAACAGGACGATCCACACGTTGTTTTGCGAACAAACGTACGGGGATGCAGGCACTTCCTCGTCAAACGAAAGCGGTCTGTCCTTCACGTTCTTCTTGACGACTCCCACGTACGATTCTTTCAGCATCGGCAGCACGGACTCAACTGCCGCGTCTATAAACTCCCCAGGTGCTCCATAATAATACAGTTCTACAGTCACTCGCACAGCATGCATTATCGCAGCTGGACATCAGACGAACGTCATCACGAAACCACAAGCAAGAGCCGCGGCACCAACCTTCCTCCTTGGAGATAAAGTCCGTCATATCTTCCATCATCGCTGTCTCCTGCTTGTTCCCATAGGACGCCTCCGGCGCCACAATCGATGCTTCTTTCTCCTCTTCCATCGAATTATCAGCTCCAGCATGTTCCTTTGCTTCGACTGAAGCCTCTTCTTCCTGCCAGTTCTCCTTCGTCTTCGTCTTGACCACGTGCAGGTACGGGCATCTGTCGCCGTTGGAGCAGTCGCCGTATGTAAAGAACTTGCATGGAACCCCGTAGGCTCCTGGCGCTATCTTCTTTTCGCCCGTGCTAGCGCTCACGACCGTAGCTGCCACCTGCGCCTTAGCCGAGTGGAGGAACTTGCACGTCCGTCCTGCTTTGCACGTGCCTTGAAGAAAGAATTTGCACGGCAGCGGACTCACTGCAAGATCTTCGCGTGCTGCGTGAAAGAACTTACAACTGCTGCCGGCACGGCACTTGCCAGCCGCGAAGAACGAGCACGGCGTCATCTTTGAGGCTCTCGAGCTGCGCGAAATGCTGCCGGACGTGGTCGACATGTGGATGAGCAAGTTCGCTAGCCGGTATACAGGCTGTAGCGGGTGTATACACAAATGGCTTGCGCTCGCTGCTAAGTACGATCGCGAAGGATGTAGCCATCGGTCAATCGACCTCCGAAAAGGGTACATTTTTCTCGATTCGAGAAGAATGTGCCCTTTTTACGGTCAATGGACAGACAAGCGTGACGGGCGTGTACAAGGAGAAGGAACTAGCCGAGTCAACGACGAACATGCCTTCTTTTGATAGACTGCGATGATGCGAAGTGAAAACATCCAATGGGAGTTCAAATTGTTGTGTTGTTTTGCGTTGCATCAGGTTTACCTTTATTCCGCTAACTGCTGACAGCATTTTAGTAGGCACACGAAAAGTAGTACAAGCCCAGAACCATCGCTGCTGCTGACAAAAATGATACGATACGCAGAATTCGATGGAGAGCTCGAGATCTGACGCCGTAGATGGCTGAAGCCGAATCCTGAGCTGCGTCCGGACCTAAACCTCAGAAGATATGTGCTGCACGAAGCACGTTGATGAAGCCCACGTCTAGACGCTCAACGGGTGCATGGACTCGCTTTCCCATCGCAACATACCGAACATCGACTCGTTCGCCAACTGGTTCAGCACCTTGTCGTCCTTCTCGCCCTTGACATCATAGTGGCCCAGAAAGTGAGCCTTCCAAGGCGATGTCTCATTGTCGCCGCCCACGAACATCCATCCCTGACACTCCTCGCCACGAGTGCAGTTCTCAGCGGCCTCAGTCTGGACGGTGATGGATTTCAGCCCGATGTAGTAGTTGTCTCCATCGCGCAGGCGAAACGCCACAGAAATAAACTCTCGATCCGACAGGTCCGACGCAACGGACGCGATGCGGTGCACCACCACAATGTCGTCCGTCACCTTTTGCAAAATGCGGAACTGCTTCACGTCCGGATAAATGCGCTTGCACTTCTCCGGAGACGTGATGATGTCCCACGACGCGTTCGCCACTTCGCGAATGTTCTTGTCGCTGATCGAGCGGACGGCGCGGAAGTTCAGACATGTGCTCGCGGCCCACAACTCTGTCTTCCAGCCCATCGCGTAGCACACGTTCGTCTTCGAGTTCACGGTCGGGCCGAACGTCTTGAGCTCATTGTACGCGTGCCGCACGGCTTCGTGGCACAAGTTCAGATCCACTACCAACGTCGGACCCTTCAGAGGGTTCATCTGGTCGCTGATCCACATCGGGACGCCAGCGATCTTCTTGCGGTCCACGTCGCGGCAGTCGCTTGGCAATGCGTTCAGACCGTACTGGATCATGCGAGCAAAGTTCTCGTGCTGCAATAGCTGCTCCTTCAGCTTGTTGTTGTCCTTGCGCAGCGTCTGCACCGTCACCATCTGCTTCTCGTACGCTTCCGTCAACGCCTGCTCGCTCATGCCGGCCATCTGCGAGCACTGCTCCGTCAAGTCTCCACCAATGATCCGAATCTGCTCCTTGAGCTCGGCGATGCGGTCACGCAGGAAACTCTCCTCGTCCTTCTGTTTCTTGCGGCGACGGCGCGACGCATACCGCACCTGCTGACGACGGCGCTCCTTCTTCTTCTGAGCATCGTCTCCTTCGCCCATGCCAATGTCCTCGTCACTGCTTCCCCCATTGTTGCTCGACGTTGTCAACGTTCGGGAGCTGTCGCAATACTTGGGCGTCACCAACGTGGGGACAATCGCGTTCGGAGCGACTGGAGCCTGTGGTCGGGGCGCAACGGAAGCGGGTGCTTGAATGCTGATGCCGAGACCTCCGTGGCCAGAAGAGATGGCAGGAGCTGTGCTCATATTAGGCAGTTGATGAACGCCCGCACCGATACAGCCGTTCGCGCCGACTCCCATTTGGTTCATGTGCATCGAACCGGACAGTCCACTCTGCTGCATGGACGACGATTGACTCGTCATGGGCATCGTCGGCACCCGTCCCGAAAGGAGGTTGGACGGCTGCGACGGTGGTACCATCAGGTGCTGCTGTTGATTGTACACGTGACTAGCCATCTGGCCCAGATGCTGTGGCTGCTGAGGCTGGAGACCGACGGGGTCGTTGCCGAGCACACCCAGCAGGTCGTCGACGAAACGCGGATCGTCTTCAGGTGCCACCATGTTGGACTGCTGCATGAGACCCATTCCCGTGTGCTGCTGCTGGTGCAGTGGAGGCGGTGGATGGTACAGTCCGTTGGTCATCGGCAGCGGGTCGAACATCATGTCCTGCATCGTATAGTGCTGCGGCGTGGACGACAGTTGAGGCGCGCGCTGCTGCTGCTGCAGGGGCATTCCAGTCGGCATTCCCGTGGGCATTCCCATGCGACCGACAGGCAGACCGTACGGATTCGTGCTCTGGTCCATTCTTGCCGTCTGACGACGGATCGTCTGGTCCTCCTCGCTCGCTCGCTCGTGGCTGGCAGATTCGTATATGCTGTGCTGCTGCTGCTGCTACGGCTGTGTCTTCCCTCTCTCCCTGCTAGACGGCTGCAATGCCTCAGCGTCGGCCAATGAGAGAGTCGGAGAGCTCTCGAGCCTCTTCTCTCCCTCCTCCTGTCTTCTCGTACGAACAGGCGACGGGCCATCTGGCCAGTTTGACGGCGGTCGAGCATGCCACTGACCGGCCGGTGTTAGCTACGGCCGCACGCACGCCCGCCCGCCCGCACGCACGCACGCACGCGGGGACAGCGCATCCTATCGACCTCTACCTCTACTTGTCAAACCTTCCTGGCAACCTGACGCCACTTTTGAGTCAGCGCGGTGAGAAAGGACGTGGCCGTGGGGGCAGGGAGGAGGCGGCGACCGAAGCCACTGCATGCGCCAAGGGAGCCTTCTGGACAATAAGAGAGCGCTTGGATTCAGAGACATGTCCGTGGCCACGCAGACTGCGCCCGTCTTGTCGAAAGCGTGGGACGATCGCACCCCCCACTGGATCATCCACACTGGACTGTGAGTGCACATGGGACGGGTTCCCTCCCTCCTGTTCCTCTTCCAGCGGTTGCCACAGATATGCTGCAGTGAGTGTAACTATCAACACTCGTCACGTGGGCCTCCTCTGTGGTGCTTTCTGGGCATCTAGCTAGCCCGGTAGATACAACGTGTGTCTCCTTCTGATACTGGTGGGGCACGCATCCGCTCGTAAAGGCCGATGAGGGAGCAAGCAGGTAGAGCAAAGTCCGACTACCCAAACAGTAGACGAAAAAGAGCTCGTTATGCTACCGCCGCCTTCTGTCTCTGTCAGCGCAACGAGACAAAGTTGTGGATTATTTCGCGCATAGCACCCGCCCCTCGGACACACCACCCGCATGGAACTGCTGCTGCTCACCGGCCTCATCAACTCTTCGTCCGTCCGTGCTCAAAAGCGCTTGAGCGACTGACTGCCTCGGAGGATCCACTTGACTGTCTCAGGTGCTCGACAAATCCCTTTTAACGCACTTTGAAAAGTATTTCGCTTTTTTTCTTCTCATATATTGAACACAAAAAGCATGCATCGGTGGGTATGTATGTACCTCTTGGCCAACGAGTGGTGCACAACAGCAGTACAGCAGTCCCTAGCTGATCACCAAACAGTGGCAGTCCTCGTCGATGAGCAAGGAAAGCCAGCGTTCATGTGCAAGAGCCACCACCGCTTTACGCGCTCAGCGGATGCATGGCCTCGCTTTCCCATCGCAACATACCGAACATTGACTCGTTCGCCAACTGGTTCAGCACCTTGTCGTCCTTCTCGCCCTTGACATCATAGTAGCCCAGAAAGTGAGCCTTCCATTGAGGCGTCTCGTTCTCATCGCCCAAGAACATCCAACCCTGACACTCCTCGCCGCGGATGCAGTTCTCAGCGGCCTCAGTCTGGACGGTGATGGATTTCAGCCCGATAAAGTAGTTGTCACCGTCCCGAAATCGGAACGCCACAGAAATAAACTCTCGATCCGACAGGTCCGACGCAACGGAGACGATGCGGTGCACCACCACAATGTCGTCCGTCACCTTTTGCAAAATGCGGAACTGCTTCACGTCCGGATAAATGCGCTTGAATTTCTCCGGAGACGTGATGATGTCCCACGACGCGTTCGCCACTTCGCGAATGTTCTTGTCGCTGATCGAGCGGACGGCGCGGAAGTTCAGACATGTGCTCGCGGCCCACAACTCTGTCTTCCAGCCCATCGCGTAGCACACGTTCGTCTTCGAGTTCACGGTCGGGCCGAACGTCTTGAGCTCATTGTACGCGTGCCGCACGGCTTCGTGGCACAAGTTCAGATCCACTACCAACGTCGGACCCTTCAGAGGGTTCATCTGGTCGCTGATCCACATCGGGACGCCAGCGATCTTCTTGCGGTCCACGTCGCGGCAGTCGCTTGGCAATGCGTTCAGACCGTACTGGATCATGCGAGCAAAGTTCTCGTGCTGCAATAGCTGCTCCTTCAGCTTGTTGTTGTCCTTGCGCAGCGTCTGCACCGTCACCATCTGCTTCTCGTACGCTTCCGTCAACGCCTGCTCGCTCATGCCGGCCATCTGCGAGCACTGCTCCGTCAAGTCTCCACCAATGATCCGAATCTGCTCCTTGAGCTCGGCGATGCGGTCACGCAGGAAACTCTCCTCGTCCTTCTGTTTCTTGCGGCGACGGCGCGACGCATACCGCACCTGCTGACGACGGCGCTCCTTCTTCTTCTGGACGTCCCCTTCGCCCATGCCAATGTCCTCGTCACTGCTTCCTCCATTGTTGCTCGACGTTGTCAACGTTCGGGAGCTGTCGGAAAACTTGGGCGTCATCAACGTGGGGACAATCGCGTTCGGAGCGACTGGAGCCTGTGGCCGAGGCGCAACAGGCGTCACGTTGCTCGCCTCGAGGCCACCGATACCTCCCATCGAAGGCGCGCTAAGGTTGGGCTGCTGGTGCATCCCCACTGCGCCCATCCGCGCAGCAGCTCCAATGTCGTTGGACGGCATTTGATTCATGTGCATGGGGCTCACCATGCCTTGCTGCATCGATTGCATCTGCGTGGACATGGGCAGGCCCTGGGTACTTCCCGGCTGCAGCCCCAGCGAGCGCGGCTGCAAGTGGTCGTACACGTGACTCGCCATGTGCTGTCCCATGTTCTGCTGCTGCTGCTGTGTCATGCCGACGGAATCGCCGAGAGCGCTCATGAGGTCGTCCAGGTCGTCCTCCGGCGTGCCCATACCCTGTTGACTTGACATTAGGGTCCCCAGGACTTGCATGCCCCCCGGCGCACGCGCCCCAGGCTGGTGTGGGTGCATCATGTGTCCACCGCCGTTCACGGCTGCGGCTGGATGGTACATGCCGTTGCCCATCGGCAGCGGGTCGAACATCATATCTTGCATACTGTAGTGCTGCTGCATGGTCGGCTGTGACACACGCTGCGGCGGCGGCGGCTGCGGCTGTTGCGGCGGCGGCATTTGCTGGGGCATGCCGCTGCCGGGGAGGCCCTCGCGGCCCGTGAGCATGCCGTACGGGGCATTGCGCTGGTCCATACGCTCGTCACTTGAGTGCGAAGAGGGTCTTTTCGGTTGTGGAGCAGCTGCTGGCCGCCAGAAGTGGAGAGGATGCACGTCAAATGGCGCAATTCCTTCGGGATCGCATGAGAGTCAGGCCCTTACGACCTGTCATCTCGCAGCTGGCTCTCGGCCTCCAATGCCCGACGTGGAAAGGTGACGCTCGAGAACCTCTGGGCGGCAGCAGCGAAAGAAGCAAAGACGCGCACGGCTGAAGAGGAGGGGGGAGGGAGAGAGGGGCTCATGTGCATAGCGCACTGGCAGTTGGTAATTTTCGCGCAAGGGCTCTTTGAGCAGGAAGGCAAGAGAGTGCACAAGGGCAGAGGTCGTGCGGGACGGGTGGGTGGGAGGGCGTGTAACATTACCGCGAGCACCATTTGGTTGCGCGCGATGGGGAGGAAGGCACTGCTTGCGGTTTCGGCGTGTTAACAGCGGAGGGGTATCACATGGCCACGCGCGCTGTGTGTGTGTGTGTTTACGGCGCGTTTCGAGTCGCTTGACAGCCTGCGTGCGAGCCGACTCGGACAGCTTTGGTGGACCTGTCGATGACACGTGATCGTGGTCGCCCAACGGTCTGCATCGCTTCCACAAGGCCCGCAACACCTCATGCGCGGGACACGCCCCTGCGAGCAGCAAGTGCAGTCCTACTTACTTCCCAAACGGACTATCTGCCCGGCGAATCACGTCGCGCGTCGTTCCGCTGACGTCGGAGCGACACATCGTCACGCTTAATTATTCCTGCGGGCAACGCACGCGCAACGGGCGTTTCATTTGCTGCCCTGTCAATCACGTGGGCAGCGTCCTGCAAGTAAGTGTCGTGCGTGCGAGTCGACAATAGCCATGCCACGAGATGCCACCATGGCACAGCCACGAGCTCGTCGAGCTTTCGGGGCGTCGGGGCACATCGCAATCGATAGCACACATAGTCTGGCGTGCGCTTGTCGAACCACGAGGAAATTACGAATGACGATAGCGTGGGGAAGTCAGGTGATCGTCGCTTTGATCAGAGCAAGTTCGAAGTTACAGATGAGATCTCATGAATCCAGCGAACGGTCAGACGCAGCACCCGGCTGCTCAACTGCTCGACACGAGGGGGCCTGATTCGTGTGGCAAGCGAGATCTAGAGACCAGTGGGCCTCATCAACGCTCGCGACGTAGGTCACGGCGATGTGGCGGCACGAGACCCCTCTCGGCATCGCAGAAGACATTCCGTCAATGAAGAAGTCCAGCGAGAAGGATACCGCAAGAGACGGGCTGAGTCCAGATGCAAGATGAAGCATAGCAGTGGGGAGGAAGCGCCCATCCTACTGAACTGTGAAGAAAGATGTGAAGTCTGTTTATCCATGCAGTGCAGTGGCGCTCTCTGAACAGCACGAACTTCCCGCGTCCAGCATATCCTCGACAAATGTTCCTGAGAATCGAGACGCTTTTGTGGAAGCATTCTCTCGAGGTCTTTACTGGAAACTTGGACTAAAACGACACACGCTTGAATGGCGAACAAAGCCAGTCGAATGCTGGTAGCGCTTGTGGTGTTCTGGGGCTTTGTACCGTAGCACAGGACGCGTCAGTGATAGAGCCTTGTGGCCACACGAGTGGTGATCTCCTCCTGGACGACCCCATCTATCTTAACGAATGCGGTGCAGCCCAAGCGGCAGTGTAAGGCGCAGGACACCCGACGACTGATCGCCTTTTGTTGGCCTTATTGCCATGGAAGAGTTGACACGGTGTTTCTTGACCTGTAAGATTGAGTCAGAAAATGGAAAGTTTAGAGTAAAACTAGAGGTGTTTGCAGTAAATGGCAATGAACCGCGACACTTTCGTTCTTGGGTACCGGATCATTTCGAGGGCAAGGGATCAGCCACTGCCTAGTGAGCGCGTCGCAATGACTGTGCTTCCTTTCTGTCAAACTCTATGTAGCGCATGACTGAATAGCATCTGATTGCCCGGTAGCATCGCCACATCGATGGTTCTCCCGGCAAGGCACTACGCCAATAACAGAGGAACGCCGTTTGTGATTACACAGGAGATTGATCGGATGCCATTCATCTTATCAGCAAGACAAAGCACACGTGCTTATTGCAGCTCAAGCTTCTAGGAACGTTATGATAATTTTCTTCTCTCATTGACCACCTTGAGATAGCTCGCACGTCAGCAGCGGCGCATCGTGAGTGACCTGTCTGTCATGAGTACGTTTGAGTTGGTCCGTGCGATTGCTGCGAGAAGATTGAATGACGCAGTGAGCGGCCGGTTTCGTAAACTTATACAAGATTGGGTCCTGTTTTAGACACTCTTGGCAACTCGAACGATAATTCCAACCAGACCCTATCGCAGCAGTTATGGTCGACATCAGTCGTAAGAGAGGTCTTTTCTTCTTGACCGTAAGTTTGACGTCCGAGCAAGGCAAACTATCGCACCGTAATGAGGGCTTTGCCGTATCAGGCCGTGTCAGCACGGTTCCTGCTGCTTGCACTAACTTTACAAGCGGAACTCTGATCGAGGTATTAGATACAGGCGTTAAGTGTGAGGCGATATCATAAGGACCATCGATCTCATAAGGACCATCGATCTCATAAGGACCAGAAGATCATAACAATCCGAATCGCGCTGAACAGTCAAAGTGACAAGTCCCAATGCACACTCGTATCGTAATCGTCGGAGGCGGCGCAGCTGGAATAAGCACGGCACAGGCGCTGGCCAAGAATCTGAACCAATCGGATGATACAGACGTCGTTCTTCTGGAAAAATCCTCCTACTTCTACCATGTCGTGGGCGCCCCGCGAGCCTTTGTAGACGCTGACTACACGAGCAAAATGTTCATTCCGTTTGACAACGCTATTCCCAAGAGTGCAGCCAATTATGTGCGTGTCGTGCGTGGCGTGGCCATGCGCATATCAGTCGACCCGAACGAGGTGTCGTACCACGCAATTGACGGCAACGACAAGGAGACAGATGAGACGGAAAAACTGCAGTTCGACTACCTCGTGCTGGCTACCGGGAGCACCTACTCCGTGCCGGTCAAACCTGGCATCGATGACTTTGCTCGCCTGGCCGTGGAAGTCAAGCTGCAAGAAGTCCGTTTCCATATCGAGAAAGCAGAGAAGGTCGTAGTCGTGGGCGGAGGCGCCGTGGGCTGTGAAGTGGCAGCTGAAGTCAAGTCCAAGTGGCCGAACAAGTCCGTAACGATTGTGCATGCAAGCAAGAGACTCGTCTCCGGGAGCAATCTCAATGACAAGTTCTATGTCAAGCTGAACAGCTCGCTGCACAAACTCGGTGTGAAGGTGATTTTAGGAGAACGTTTGACAAAACGTCTTCATGGCAATGTGTTCGAAAAGTGTACGTTGCGTACCGATAAAGGCACGGAACTTGAAGCAGATGTCCAGCTTCTTTGTGGTGGATTTAGTCCTATTGTCACTTTGGTTCAAGAGCTTGATGCGTCCCTGATCACGCAACGTGGGGCAGTCAAAGTAAACAGTCAGTTGCAGGTGGAAGGTGAGAAATACGCGCATCTTTTTGCGCTAGGCGATATGTGCAGCCACCCGGCACCGAAGATGGCCTTTATCGCTGGGGAGCAGGGCAAGTTCCTAGCTGGTGAGCTGGCCGCAGTGATCCGCAAGAAGCAGCCAGGATTTACGAACCCGTTCAAGGTGCCAGCGGTTGCCGCAATGATCTTGCCATTAGGTCCATCAGGAGGTGTATCGCAACTGCCGGTGTGGGGTGGTGTCGTTGTCGGCGACTGGATCACATGGTTTCTTAAATCCAGAGACTACTTTGCCGGCCGCATCTGGGCTAGTGTAGGCGCGACAGTCTCAAACTAATGAAGCTAGAAGCTACCTACCAGGACAGGTAGCCTGAATATCCGAGACCAGTTCAATCTCCGCGACTTTTGATAAACGATATCTCGTGCTTGGCAGATCAGCTCTCCGCTCTGTGTGTAAGACAGCTTTCACTTCTTACCGAAATCTATGCTATCAGGCCCAAAGATACCGTGATTGTCGTACCTGCAATCTTACAAGGATGCACAAAATTTGCTACTTTTTCAGATTGATCGCGCGCTCTGGATAGTACAGACAAACTCAGCAGCTTGCTGAATTGCTTTAGCGACCACGTGGTGTCGTTTGAATACTATCCTGATCTTCACTTGCCTTCAGTTGTATCCGTGATGCCTACGACAACAACAAGCGGGCTTTGCGAACACGCAAAACGCTTTCATTAGTCTCCTGTTGACAACGTATCTGACGGTTGTCGCAAGCCTTTGGTACGATATACGTGTATGCAACCCAAACACTTCCCTTCGTATCTATATCATCTACAAGCCCGCGCATGGCTTGGTAATTTGCACGTGAATATGAAATAGCACCTTACATGTTGCATGATTTCAGTTGCAGAGAAAGGCACGGTCAGATCCTGCTACCAAAGATCTCAACTTCCGTTGAACAAATTTCGCTGATGGCTGATTGCAACCATCATCTTCGGTTTTACCGCGGTGTCAGCACTAAGAAAAGGACATATCCTGATACAAACTAACTTTCTTTGCGCTTGTGTGGTTGTATCTACATTTATCTGCTGAATATCGATGGCGTTCATACAACTGCACGGTCCTTCTCGATGTGGAAACCTAGAACTCGACGGGCATAAAAATCCTTCGTCTGCGCAATGTTTACTGAATTTGATAATGTTGTCATGAACATGTTCAATGCGGCCAATCTCAGTAACGCTAAATCGTACATAGTCGAAACATGTTGCAGTTAATACATGGTGCCCACTACATGCAAAATAGACACCAGATTGGCTTCATGTCGATATTCTCACAACCAATAATAGGCTCCAAAACTTTTTTGTCTGAGTAAACATCAATGGATCATTTTCGTTGAAGGTAGTATTCGGCACCGCTCTATGTATCGGTTGGTACAGGCCATTACATATCCAGCTCAACAATCATACGTGTCTAGCTATACCGCTGCTAGATGCGCGCAATCGATGGCAAGTGAGTAGCTGTATTTGGAGTTTGTAATCCGACATAGTCAAAGTAAGATCAAAAGGGGTTGTATTAGGAGACTGATCTTTATTAAATACAGTTCTACTTTTTCCTTCTCCTACACGAGTTCGCTCAGGAGATTAAGCCTTCATCTGCACGTACAGTGTACGTGAGAGTTCGATCCATCTACTACACTGTGTCAGTGTAGATAGTTTATACTGTGTTCAGTACAAGCGACAGATACCCCGTTTCACCCGGTAACACTCCGTGGTCCGTCTAACGACCACGGACGTTCCATCCAACATTAACATGTTGGATGTGATGAGGATAGCTAGTTTTAATGCATGGCTTGAGGACTTCTCCCATTCACATGATATAGACTCGGCGGCAGTCGAGCGGATGGCTTCGACCGTTGTCAGGCGTGCCATCAATGCCATGTTGTTCACTCTGAAAGGAGGCGATCAACATACAGCGATCGCCAAGTCCGTCTATCATGAGCTTGATGAGGCGAAGGATAAACCAATTTTTCTTCACCAGCAAGGTTCTCAACAGGCAGAGTTGTTGAGAGAACAGGGTGTTCAACAGTTCGTTTCCATGTTGAGATAGCAGCGAGACCAGGATGCTGATACCGGTCGACGCACGCAAGTCGTCCCGAAATCTTGAAGATATACATATCCAAGTAGATAAGAGTCAAGGGAGCATTCCTGTTACGATGTTTCGTCGAGTTGGACAACGCCAGGATAGCTCGTCGCATCATCGACTAAGGTTTGACGGTTGCATTCGCCGCGTCAAATTGACAGGACGTGCCAAAAATTGGGTCTTGAGGTCTATGCTTCACAACTCATATGCGTTTCGGTCGTCAGATGTTTTCGATAACCGGCTCAGATAGACTGTTAGGCAGCCGTAAGCCGATATCGGGCTCTATCCGAGATATTGAAAGTCATACAGTGTAAGCGTGAGATGCACACTTGCGATCAGCACGCTCACCGCCTCACGACCGACCCGATTCATGAACACATGTTGATTACGTTGTTCGTGCTCATGCAGGATCAAGCGAATGATCCCGTCAAGATATATCGATTATACCTTGGACTTAATACTCTAGACCAAGCGATAACCGTTGCCGAACAGAAGGAAGTCCGTATGAAAAGGCATCACGTTAAACCAAGTTTATATCGTATCCCAAGGAAACAGAGTGGAAGAGGTATATAATCGATGGACCTATACACGATGGAGAATGAGTTCTTGCTCTCTCCTGGACATAAACAACTGAAAAAGTGCAATTGATGTCAAAGTACTACAGATAAAAACGGTGTCAAAATTTCAGTGTTGCTTACGGCAGTGTGATGAAGTGCTCCCAGAGAACAATAGACTTAGAGGTTATCACAACGGACGGACAAGTGGCCACCCTTCGGGAAGGGGGTTCTCGAAGGGGAAGGGGTCACGAAAATAGTTTGGAGATTCGTGGGAGAAGGACCCGCAGGAATAATTAAATGGAAGACCGTTACTAAGGTACAGGCTAAGCGGTTTTGACGGAAGACGACCGCGGTCCCTCATTTGTAGACGCGATCCTACAAATCTAGCAATTCCTGAATCGTCACAAAAAGGAATCAGTTCACCTGGCAAGGATAGAAAAAGACGTTAAGGATAGGACTTAATCGAATACTACTTAAGTTGCGATCCATGTGACACGTCGCCGTCGTTCTTTATAGTAACGACTTGTAAAGTCTGCCCGTCTGTTCCAGGGATAAAAAACACCTTTGCCCTCCCCTTTAAACACAGTTCCGTGGCGAGACCAAATGCGAGTAGAACCTTAGGAAGTTTTCATCCTGTGGGTACGTCAAAACCTGTGTAGAAGCGCAAGGGAATAATGATGGAAAGTGTGGATTGCGCCTACCGCAATAAGTGCGGGATCGATTTGATTGGTGGAGTGCGTTCGGAGATAGGCCCATTGGCACGAATGATGGGATCAAACGACTGAGTGAAAGAAAACAACAGTGAAAATTATGCGGATTGGTCTGCCTAACGGCCAAGAAGGAGTATAGTCAAGGATCGACGACTTACCGATCACGATCCGCGATCAAGGGCTTGGATCACCAAGCTACAAGGACCGGATCGCTCAAGGGGTGAACATCAACTGGAGTACTGGATCGCTAACGACAATGGAAGATAGGTAAACATGGAAACGAGCTGGAGGAGTGGATCGTCAAGATCATCGAACATGCGAGGTCTCAGAAGTAACGGCGATTCGACGGTGGATGCCTGATCAGAGACTCGAGAGATTGATCACGATCCACCCTGGGTGTGTAATGCTTGATTGTGTCGACACATGAATGTGCGGACACATAATTGGTGTGTACCACATTCCGCGATCCACTACCCAAGCGATCCACCACGGAGCAATCCACCACCAAGAGATCCACTACGGAATATCTGCTGTGGATCACATGATGCACGAGGTGGATTACATCGACAGGCGATACGCAGTAGTGATCCAGCGAATAGATAGGCATATTCATATGTTCTGGATTTGGTTGGTTGACATTAAAAAGAATTGAGGTTGCAACGAAAGACACGCGTCAACTTCTACCGGGCAGGAAGTTTGGCCTCCCGTCGAGTTGGGAGTGGCCTGTGTCTATCCAAACGTCGCCTTTGGATTGTTTGGCCAGGCGGAACATCAGTTCTTACCTCCCCCCAACTGCGATCGAACGCAGGAAACTTAACGATTCGGATTCAAGATCGCAAGACGGCCCAAGTGGTCAGAAGGCTCGCGGATCGAGCATCACCTTTGGATACAGGCGACTATGGGAGAGCGTCCAAGTGTACTTGCGATCTAGTGAACAATTTACGCTCGATCCGCCCCACGTTTGACCGGGTGATGAGTTTCCACCCGATCAACCCCTATCCCTAAAACGATCAAGTTCAGCTTCAACTCAAGTCCACCAAGAAGAGCGCAACCCGCCCCGCCGACGGGTCACAAGGTGAGAAAGAAGACACAAAGTATGGAATCGGGGTACCCCCTCCGTTAGTCGGTCGTCCGGGCTCCATTGGGTAGTCGAGATTACAAGGAACTCGTGATCACCGCCCTACTACACAGCAATTTCTATGTTTCATTCTAGGAGCTTCCATACTACTGCGCTATATACCCCGCCTTTCCTCTGGATTCGGAACAATCCATCAAAACAGACTACCCAAAGACTTTAACCCTCCTCCACCGTTGGTGGTGGCATACTTATAGTATGTTTCGGCTGTTTGTGAGTGGCGGCCGCGATCAACATCTCGTCAACATCTTCGCGCGGGGTTATGCTGGGGGCGAGTGTGCCCAGGATTTTACCTCCTCCATTTTCACACTTCTTGATCTCTAGCTTTCAATTCGATAACAACGCCGCCCATCTTCCTAGCCTCCCACTCAGTTCTGAAGATATTATCAGCCAGGCCAACGTCGAACGACGCGTGAACATCTTGATTTCTCGTGAAACCAACATAGCATAGCCGATATAAAGGATGCGCGTCAGAGCTAAAAACCCTTTTCCACCATTCCAAAGTTGAACTCGTTGGGTTTTTGCGTTCGGCTTGCAAACGTTACGGTCCAGTATGTTCCATCGTGTTCTTGTAGCAAAGCTGCAGATACTGCCCATTTACTAGCATAGACCACAATCACTGGCGGACGATCCGAATCGAAGTGTTTAAAAATCGGAGTTTTAGCGATCTTATCCTTCAACATGGTGAACGAAATCATCGCCTTTTCCCATCGACTTCTGTCCGTTGAGATCAGGTCGCCCCTTGTAACACAAAAGACGCTGGGTCGCTCCCTGCTACACAGATATGATCTAAATTGCTACAACCTTGATCTTTGCGATCGTCCACTTTTGGATCGCCCTCTGCTACACCGATAAGATCTGGACCGTCCCCTGTTACATAAATACGATCTGGATCGCTGTCACCTTGATCTTTGCGATCGTTCACTTTTGGATCGCCCCCTGTAACCCAAATACGATCAGGATCGCTATCCCCCGACACTTCCGATTGCCAAATCTCTTTTCACTCTGTATAAGCGACTCCATCTTTTTCATGCGGCGGATTTCGTGAAAATTTGCTTCGCGTAGTTCGTAGAGTACTGATGCTTGTATTGCAAAGTCTTCAATGAATGGGATATAGTAATTCAAACTTCCTAGGAACGACTGCATCGACTGCAGCGTTCGAGAAAACGGGATATTAACCAGCGACCCGAGATCCTTTGGTGTGCGTCCAGTCCAGCAAGACGATACTTGACGACCGAGATAATACACCTTGCGCCGTCCCCAAAAATATTTGGTCAGGCTGATCGACAAATAAACTTGTCGCATACACGTAGCAATCTTTCTACTCTTTCATATAGAGCAGTTCACGATGTAGCTGAAATCGATATGTCATCGATGTACGATCTTAGATCTAGCACAGAAGGTGTCAGAATGGTGTCAGTTTCTCCTTCTGTGAACACGTCGATCCGTTTGGACGACTCCATCGAGGAGGCGTCTGGATCAGCACCGATCGTCAAATAGGCATACAATGCATTGTCAGTCAGGCGTTGGTAAATCGGCGGAGCACTTTTTAACCCAAACGGCATCCGTTGCCACTGAAAAAAGCCTGGTGGCGTAATGAATGCGGAAATACTTCTTGCTCGTTTCGTCATCTCCACCACCCAAAACCCGCTTGCCATATACAGTTAGCAGTACCACATCGCTTTGTCTATGTCTTGTAATAGTTTGCTGATCAATGGCATTGGATATACCATTAGCTTTGTTAGCTGATTTACTCGTCGATAGTCGATATATAATCGAATGTCCTCGCCATTCTTCTTGGTAATCAAGACGATCGGCAAAACCCAGGGTGATGTGTAAGGTTGAATAATATTGGCTAATAGCAGTCCTTTGATCAAATACGCTAGCTTTTCATGGAACTTGGGCACTACCGGCCGTACTCTCTGTGCGATCGGGCTCGCTCCTTCCACGTCAATATCGCGTATCGCCCCCGTGCGGCTGGAGGGAATGCGTTCCATTCACCAATGAGAAGGTGCTTGTTTCTTCAGATCAGTTGTCTCAATCGTTTCTGGTCTTCAGTCAGCGGTACGTCTGGATCGCCTACCTGAATATCGTCGATCGTAACTTCGGCAGTAGGCGTAACAATGTCAGGCAATACCTCCATGTGATGATCCACATCTTCGGCGTAAAGCTCCTTACTTTCATGACGATAGGTAGATACATCCGGCTCTCCCGTGATTCGATCATCCTCCAGACATGGCTCTTCATCGATCTTTACATCTGGCGAAGGTCCGGCCTCGTTCTTGGACTGATCGCCTGCTTCGTCGTTCGTCGCTTGTTCTTAAATCATGTTAGCCACAGGCAGCACGCCTGTTGATCGATGATCCACTTGCAGGTCGCCGATCACGTCACGCGATCCGTCATGCGATCGATCAGTATTCCTGTCCTTAGTCGTTCCACCTCCTTCCATTGGCCCCTCGGGTGCTCGGTCTCCTTCGCCCTTCTTCTCGATCGTGTTAACGACACATGGTAGTGGCCCCACACGTGGAACAACTTTCTCGTCTCGAATCGGGCCGTCTGTTGATCCATTATTCTCTTTCGGTCGACTTAAAAGCTTCTTAGGCGTAGGTTATGGTGGGTGATCCACAAGCGGACCAGCGTAATCGGGCGACAGTCCTTCCTCTTTTTCTGTCTTTGCTTCAAAATCTAGAGTCTGCTACTCGTTGTACCGTCGCGATCCAACCGAGACGTATCCTGGGTATCGAGGCACCATATTGGCAGCCATAATGCAAACCAAAGCCGGTCCGCGACCGAGGGTAACTTCTGTATCGCTGAGATTTGTCAGATGCAAGTACTTAATTCGATCCATCCCGGTGGTCACCGTGGTTACCCATGTTGGAACTCGCCTCACCCACAGCTTGGCGTTGAAAAAACTGGGTATTGCCGATCCTTATCGCTATCGATCTACCAACCGGTAGAACTACATGATGTTCTAAGATCACGGTCGGCTGCATAGACGACCCGTACAGAGGTCTGCGTCCTGCTAGATGAATCATCACTTCATCCGGCAATACCAGCGTCCCATCAGCTAAATCCAGACGTATACCTGCGGGTACCATGAAGTCCAAACCCAAGATCGCTTCTTGACCGACTTAATCACACACCCACACATCAAAATAGTACACCAGCGATCTATTTAGGGTGATCTTGATCTTGGTATGTCCTTCGGTCATGTACGTATTTTCACCTATCCCCACACACTCTTGTTTTTGATTCTCGTCGATGACACATCCAACCTAATGAGGAAAGGCAGTGTCCACGATCGAGATTTCTGATCCCGAGACAAGTATCATTGTGGCATTTTTCGTCGTTAATCTTCCAAACCACTTTAACTTGCTTGAACCGTTTTCCTGGTGTATGGTGCTTACAATATCCCCTCGACTCGCCCGGCGCTAAGACAAGTTGTATCTTGGTGGGCGATCGGGCGTACTCGTCATGTTGTCTAGCACTCGAAATGGAACGCAGACAGTTTGAAGAATCACCTGTATTATGTAGATCATCCTGCTTGTCATCGCTTCCGTCGACCAACTTCCTCTCCACAAAGGCATATATGCAGAGCCTAGAAAGCTCGGCTCATGCCAGATTCCAACCTGGTGAGCGTCCTAATTTCTCATTTTCTCGGCTTGCCCCGGCAACATCCCTGCATTCTTGGTAGGAACATACCACTGGCGGATAATGCTATAACACTGTTCCATTGGGCACTTTCCTTCATCGTGGATGTTCTTGCATATGGATCTCACGTAGTAGCACTTGTCCAAAGGATGATCTTTGCGTCCGCACTTCTGACACGTCAGTCGCTTCCAACACCCGCTACCGTCATGTATCTTCGACCCAAAGTGCGTACACACTTTTTGAGGGTTCCCACTATCGTAGTGCCTCTCTTGATCAAAGCTCTCATTTTGGCCTATCGGGTTTCCTGGATTCTGAGCGCGATCCGTAGCTGCAGCCATGTACACATTGCGTCGATCCGAGTCAGTGTCCGATCCTCTAGAGTCAACTTCTGATCCACTGCTCTCGCTTTCCACGTGGATCGGTCTCACATCCCGGGCCGGTTTCACTGGCATTCGGACAGCCTGTGACGTAAAACCCTGTCGAAATTTAATTCGTCCCCATAGAGGCGTGATCTTGTCGGACTTCCATATTTTCGCATTCTTGCAAAGTTTCTTCAAGATCGTCTGCATTTCCAAGGTGTAATATTGTCAACATTCTCGCCAGATCGCGATCGTCCAGGGTACCAATGTAATGATTCACATGTTCCTTGCGGACAGCAGGCGGTCCATCTCGTATTGGGATCTTCGCCCGGATCGCATCCACATTCTTACGGTACAAGTACTCCAATGGAGTCTCGTTCGATCGCTTAAGGGGTTGGTAGTAGAGTCTCCCAACCGAAATGCCGTTCTTCCCTCCGTATTTGACCACGGAGCCTTCCAGGGGCGCCTTCCACGAAGTCCGCGTCGAGAGACTGAGCTGTTTATACCAATCACGCGCCAGTCTTGTAAGAAGATTGCTGAACACCAGGCACTTCTCCGCACCAGGCGCCTGATCGCGTGGGAACGCTAACTTCACCTTACTGATCCATTTTCTCGCTCGTTCTTCATTCTTCTCCCGTCCGGCAAACTCTTTCCGTTCGTCCATGGTAGACATCCGAATCCTTTGGTTAGAGAAACCACCACCATCCGATGTTCCTGCCGTCGTCACCTGTGGTAATCTCTTATTACCTCGGTCCCGGCGCGCAAGATCATGGTCGTGCGATCTACTAAGACGCGATCCAACCGACTCCATGTTTACATCTGGCATATCAATCTCCGTTTCGGGTGGGTGAATAGCTGATCGTCCAGCGTTTATACGGGCTTAGTTCTAGCTCATATTTCCTCATGGATGTTCGAAAATAGGAATTAACCTGGTCTGATTACACCATGTTCATGAATGAACTGCGTCGCCGGTGGCTTTCCCGCTTGCGCCTCTGCCTTGTTCCGTTCAAATTTCTTCCGCAATATATCCGCGCCCCTTGGTCCTGGCGACATCCGTTGGATCTCGAACGAATTATTCGAGTCCTCTTCCGACTCATCTGAATCATAACGGAACGATCCAGTGTGTTCATCCTTGGAGAAATCGTTGATCGGCGTGAGAACTTGACTTATCGTGACTCGCAACGTGGTCCGTTGATCCGTGGTGTCGATCGGCGGGGTCGGGTTGTCTCCAGGGTCAAGTATGACAATGAGTGGACTCAACCTGTTAAACAGCGACTGTCCGGCAGCGATCACTCGATCGTGTTGTCACTCTAGTAGCGTTTGCGCATTGAACGTTTCAGTAGTGAACCCCGCCTCAGTTAGTAGGTTAATTAAATACCGCAGCGCCTCTAACACGTTGGGAGTTGGTTTGGGTTCTGATATCGGTTCGCGTAGCGATCCGGTCAGCTTTGGATTGATCGTCTTCAGCACTGCACCACTCGACAACAGCTTCTTCAGCTTCTTTAAATGGTAGTCCTGACTGATGTCGTCTAATCGCTAATCTTCAAACTTCACTTCAAGATCCACTGAATGTGAGGCTTGATCCATCTTCTCCGTCTTGAACTTTTCTCCGTCTTGCCTGATTTTGTAGAGGTCTCTATCTTTTATCACCGCAGCCAGCTTCTTAAATTCGTCCGAACTCTTCACTTCTTTCTTTGTCATTTCTGATGGTTCGTCCGATATGAATGAAAATATTTTGGGGACTCCCCTAAGATTTTCATCCTACAGATCGTACTTTGCAGCGCGATCTGCAGTGGCCCCCAAAGATACCTCATGAGGGGGTTGAGGTTTTTCTTCAAGACCGTGCGACCGATCTTCCTCTTTTATTTTCTTATCGTCAAACCCCCTCCCAAAACTTTGACGATCTGTAGATCCTTCATTCTCACGCGTCTGCGACGATCCCTTTTTCGCTGGTTCTTCTATCCCAGGTTCAGTCTTTAGGCTGCCTTCTTCTCTCAGGGACTCACAGTGAAATCCCGAGTCACCAGAAGATCCGGGATCGCGCACCATTGTGATGGAGTGTGATCACAAATTCCTTGTGATCCCGAATCTCCACTGGAGCCCGGACGACCGACTAACGGAGGGGGTACCCCGATTCCGTTCTCGGTGTATTCTTTCTCACCTTGTGTACCCGTCGGTGGTGCGGGATGCGCTCTTCTTGGTGGACTTGAGTTGAAGCTGAACTTGATCGTTTTGGGGATAGGGGTTGATCGGGTGGAAACTCATCACCCGGTCAAACGTGGGGGGGATCGCGAGTAAATTGTTCACTAGATCGCAAGTACACTTGGGCGCTCTCCCATAGTCGCCTGTATCCAAAGGTGATGCTTGATCCGCGAGCCTTCTGACCACTTGGGCCGTCTCGCGATCTTGAAACTTAACCGTTAAGTTTCCTGCGTTTGATCGCAGTTGGGGGGGTAAGAACTGATGTTCCGTCTGGCCAAACAATCCAAAGGCGACGTTTGGATCGACACAGGCCACTCCCAACTCGACGGGAGACCAAACTTCCTGCCCGGGAGAAGTTGACGCGTGTCTTTCGTTGCAACCTCAATTCTTTTTAATGTCAACCAACCAAATCCAGAACATATGAATATGCCTATCTGTTCTCTGGATCACTACTGCGTATCGCCTGTCGATGTAATCCACCTCGTGCATCATGTGATCCACAGCAGATATTCCGTAGTGGATCGCTTGGTGGTGGATTGCTCCGTGGTGGATCGCTTGGGTAGTGGATCGCGGAATGTGGTACACACCAATTATGTGTCCGCACATTCATGTGTCGACACAATCAAGCATTACACACCCAGGGTGGATCGTGATCAATCTCTCGAGTCTCTGATCAGGCATCCACCGTCGAATCGCCGTTACTTCTGAGACCTCGCATGTTCGATGATCTTGACGATCCACTCCTCCAGCTCGTTTCCATGTTTACCTATCTTCCATTGTCGTTAGCGATCCAGTACTCCAGTTGATGTTCACCCCTTGAGCGATCCGGTCCTTGTAGCTTGGTGATCCAAGCCCTTGATCGCGGATCGTGATCGGTAAGTCGTCGATCCTTGACTATACTCCTTCTTGGCCGTTAGGTAGACCAATCCGCATAATTTTCACTGTTGTTTTCTGTCACTCAGTCGTTTGATCCCATCATTCGTGCCAATGGGCCTATCTCCGAACGCACTCCGCCAATCAAATCGATCTCGCACTTATTGCGGTAGACGAAATCCACACTTTCCATCATTATTCATCTGCGCTTCTGCACAGTTGTATGAACAGCTCAAAGTGATAATCACGTTTCTACCTCGACAGCTTATCTGTTAAGAGCCTTTTATGTTAGAAGGTACCTTTTCTTTGGTCATATCGAGTTCAAGTTGCATGAAACTGACTATAGAGGCATGCTGCTCGTCATTTTCGAGGCATACAGCATGGCGCTGCTGGTCGGACCACTTTCAGTCCAAACCATGTGTTCGACCGCTACCTATCTGACATCGCTAAAATAAGCTCTTGGCGTGGCATGAAAGCTGTACTTTACCATTTCATTCATAGTGGGAAGGTATGTGGCCAATTTACGGACTACGCATTACAATCAGGTGTACCGAGGCACCGCGGACTATACCGATCTACGGTAAAAATTATCGTACACGTTAAGCAGTGTAAGGAGATGCCACAATACTTACATGCACTCGTCGAATATGAGGTAGCGATATAAATGACTATCACAAATCTATATTGAATGGTAGTAGAAGAGTCTTGACATAGTACGTTGTTTTGTCAGAAGTCTTTCCATACTAACCTAAACATGGGTGATGGAAGATGCTTGTATACAGTATCGCTGATGACCTTCCATTGCGGGCACCAATATTTTTTGTAGGCCTTGTTGGGTAATTCTATCACATTAACAGATGCGGAGAGATTCTTGATCATCACCCGCTGAGGTATGTATCGCGAATAATATCCAGGTAAATATCATTCTTGATTGACATGTGCGAATGTAGATTTGATGTAAATGTTCACCCCGTTACAGACGACAGTATTGATCGGTGCCCCGCTGTCTCACGTACGCTATTTTTGTTAAAGAAACCGTAAATCGACTGCACTACAACGCATCGTTATAATATCAAAGATCCGTGATCGTTAGTCAACGTCATTCGGTACAATTGAATGTGAACCTGTGAAGATTGTGTCTGTACACCAAAGCTATGAATTAACATTGTGCACAATTCATTGCACGCGTCATTAATCATGGAAGACATATTGGCTTATACGATGGTCCATGTTAGCCGGAACACGGTGCGTTAGCAATCACTGGTGGACATTTATTACTAATCTCGATATTACTTTCAGAGGTAAAAGTCGTATACTATTACTGTCAGAGGTATAACTTCTATATTATAGTTAGAGGTAAAACCTTAAAACATCACCCTTCAGAGCACACATGTCGGATTCTATTCGTTCAGATCTCATATCATGAACGATATTAGGTAAGGTTATACTCACATTGACTTTTCATAATTGTTAATGTCATGCAACAAGCCTACGCTACCAAGTCCATCTAAGTTCTTCCTTGCCCAAGCACACGGGAAAAGTGTTCCCATGAAGTCGGCCTTCTTGATGACATTCATGTAGACGATCTGGTTCTAATAGTCTCCAGAGTGTCGTTTTCGGATGCATCCTGAGCTCATGGTTGGACTGGTCTTGCGTCTCGCCAAGTGGTCTTCACAGAATGCGTGGGCGTGCGAAACCGCCGAGTCATTGCGCAGCAAACGCCGTCACGCGCCTGAGGCACGTGAACTTGTCGCAATTGCCACCCACTTCGGTAGCTTCCAGCTACGACTTTGCCGCGCAAAGACCCCCCCTTCGCTTACAGAGGTGACGTATGTCGTAGCCGGCATGACAACCATGTTCGACTGTCGTAAGACGAGTAATGAAGTAGCGACAACCTCGACTCTATCCCTAGAGCCTATGTCGACCCGCGCATGCTCGTTGGAACAACCCCTAGAAGTGCGCTGAAAGATGTGGCACTGTGTATGATGGTCGGACTTACGAGCACAGTCGAAGGGCAGTTGGAGTTGATGGAAAGAGCAGCAAACAGGTACAAGAGGTTTGCATTGGAATGCACGAACAGAGGCGGCCTCGAGTCCTTTAAATGATTAAAACTTGCGCGCATGACGTCGTCTCGATTCCTTACTTTGCTCTTGAACGCATTTGCGTAGCTTCGGTTCCGACCGCATCGTCCGCGTGTGGTACTGTATCTTGTAGCTCTACGCACAAGCAAAAGGCGAGCGGTGTCTACCAATGGAACGTTCTGGAACGTACTTTGCTCACTATTCGCACTCGGCGCCCGCTCCATCCACAGCAGTCGCTCAAACTTGAATTTTCTCGACACCTTCTCCCGCTATGGCAATTCACGCAGACGAAGTCGCCGAACTGCAGACGCTGCTGGCGCAAGCCAAAACTGCCGGCAACCGGCGCGATCTGGAGCAGCTCCTGCATCGCAAGCAAAAGGCGCTCGAGGTCGTCGAGGTGGTATCACCACCGCCACAGACGGTACTGGCTCCCGTCACGACCGTCGGTGGTGACGTCGCGACGTTCTCGGAGATCGGTCGCTTCGGCTGGGAGGACGAGGGGTACGGCAAAGATAAGGTGGCGGTCTACGTCATGTCGGGGATCGATGGCGTGGGCCTCGTGCCCAAGGAGAACGTCACGTGCGACTTTACCAAGACGTCGTTTGACTTGAAGGTAGAGGAGGTGCAACGGTTGGCTGCGATCCAAGTGGTCGCATGAGGGGCACGTCTGATGAGTGACTGGTTGTTGTTACGTGGGCAGATTCTCGGGCTGAACGGCAAGAACTATCGGTGGGGACGTAGAAATACAGTCGTACTGAAACTTGGAGTAGTGGAACCAGTAGTACTACTTGTAGTTGTAGTTGAAATCGTCGTCGTCGTCGTCGTAGCTGTAGTAGTAGTGCGTCTTTTTTTCACTTGCAAGGGAGACGGGACGTGGACTGACGCGGTGGTGGCTTGTGCAGGTTGTTCAAGCAGCCCTTGGACAAGGAGATCGACCCGACGAAGAGCTCGTTCCGCGTCAAGAAGAATCGCGTGGCCATTTCGTTGCACAAGGTGGACAAGAACGCAATGTGGACGAACCTCACGGCCAAGAATCCGCTCAAGACGAGCAAACCCGACACAAGTGACCCGAGTGCGAGTATCATGGACATGATGAAGGTGCGGGTGGAAACGTTGGGGGATGGAGGAGTCGAGAACCTGTAACTGACTCACGTTTGATGTGTACTGACTGGACAGAACATGTACGACGAAGGGGACGACGAGATGAAGAGTACGATCTCCAAGGCGTGGTACGAGAGCCGCAATAAGACGGGCGCAGCTGCTAGTCCGTTCTGAGCGTGCGTGCAGGCATCTGCCTGTTGCAGTTAGTTGCCCACGACGAAGACGGACCGACGGACAGACGGACGATGCAGGTCTAAACTGTGTCTAGTGACGACTTTATTATCCATGTTACTCTCTTGCTGTATCGCTTCGGTCGTCTTCATGCTGCCTAAGTGTCGCACTGTCGCATGCGCCGTCGCAATATCGACCTGATCGCCCTTCCACGTCGGACACGTTGCTTACGCAACTGACAGTAGACTGCCTCCAACTATCGCCTGGTCCTACGCAATGCCTTACACTGTGTAATGGACGTTTGCGTGCAGCGTCACTGGTCCTCTGCACATCGTCCGCTGGAGAAAACTATGCGCTGCAGTTGGCTCATCCCAACCGCAACGAATGAGTGCAAATCAGTCACACGAGCACGAGCACCTGACCGTCATTTCTCCATCAAGAGTCGATTGCACTCGAAAGGCACAAAATCCCTCGATGCTCTTTGAATCGAGCGAATAACAACTGGACGTTTGTTTGTCGATCGACCAGTATCGCAATTGGCCATGGAGGACCTATACGGAGACTTGGACACGTCCACGAGCGCGCTCGAGAAGAGAGAAGCAGTACAACAAAAGACGCAAGTCGAGCAGGAAAACGCGCGACTACGCCGCGAGTTGGCTCAATTGCAGGCACAAAATCGTCAATTAGGCGCCGCGCACAAGCAACTGGAGATCAACATCTCGACACTCTTTGCCACGGCGCAACTGGAACTCGGACGTAAGGACAAGGAGATCCAACGGCTGAGAAGTCAATTGGAAGAGCAAGGACCGGCTATGAGACGATGAAGGGAACAGGAGAGAACACGAAAGAGTATCTGACCACTCTCTCATTTTTTCTTGGTGGGTGGTCGTTGCATAAATAAAGAGAGAGAGATTCATGACTATCTATTGCACATGATGGTTACGCGCTAGAAGTCTGAAATCTTCTAAGCCTAGAATACAGCGCCGGTCGCGGCGGTGGATCAAGGCACCCCTCTAGTGGTAGCGAAACTCCGCTAGCCTCAAGAGTAAAAAGTTCAAGGGAGGCATGTAAACGAGCCCCTCGAAGAACTGTCGACGCCCCTCTATGCTCACGCATAATCGTTGCATAAATAAAAAATAGCCATGCACACGCATGCGTTCGTCATCGTTCGGAGCACTCCGTAAAATGTCTATCGCCTCATCTGTTGGCTACTCATTCCGTCTCCGCCTCTCTTGGCCTTGCGTCGCAATGTCCTCACTGTCTCAGAATCTTCGTCTGTCTACTGTCCGGACAAAAAGGCGCGCAACTGCTTGTCATTCTCCTGGGAAGTGTACTGTGCAACCCCTACCAGTAGCAACAACAGGTGGAGAGCGGGAGCGCGCTCGACATGTACTTGAATATGCAACTCTTCAGCAGTGCGTCGGCGTCAACACCTTCGCCAGCGCAACACACGCACGGCTGTTCAATGTCGTGGTCGGTTTCACCCATATCGTGGCTCTACGCATCCTGTGGCGACGAATTCGTTGGGCCGACGACCACCTCTTCTGAATCCGGCACAGAAACGCCGGACAGTTTGACTCCACCACCGCTTTTCAGCTGCTGCAACAGTGTGTCGAGGCAGCTGACGTCGTATTCGTCCAACAGCGACGTCTCAAAGTCCTCGAGTTTCTTCATTACTGCCTGCTAATACGCCGCAAAGCACAAATTGTCAATGATCCACTCATAAGAAAGCAACTATCAAAGCAGACAAGACCATTGGACGGGCTCAACTACCTGCTCGCCTTCCGTGAAATTGTAGTGGTCGGAGTCAGGCAATAGAGGGAGGTCGTCATCCAGAAACGCCAATTGATTGTTCACGTCTGCGACTGATGTGCTGTCGGAAGCGGCAGCGGTCCCGCGAAGCAAATCGCTTGTGTTACCCACAGCAAGCGTACTTCCATGTGGAGTCGACTCGATCGGTGCCGTCGTCGCAGTCACCGGCGGTGTCGATACAGAAGGCGTCGACGCAGTCGATACCGGCGTGCTCGTAGTGACGGCTGCTCCATCTTTAGGGTGCATGCCCGGCACAGCATCAACATGACCCGAGCTACTGCTCAGAGCATTGAGCGGCGAGAAAATGCTCAGCACGTTATTCTGTTCTTCATCTGAGTGCAAAGAAGGAGGCGTGCTGGATGGCAACGACATCGCGAACAGGTTCGGGTCACCCAAAGGGTTCGGCACTTCGAGAACAGTAGACAATCCTTTCGCTGCCAAATCGCATACAGTTAATTCTCACGTTCACGACATATGCCATCACAAAAGACAAACAAACGTACGCAATTTATATGCGCCATCCGGTGTCGAGAATACGTCGCCGACATCAGATGGTACCTCGACGAACTTTCGCTTCCGTGCGCTTGACGTAGACGTCGCAACTTCAGGAGACGATTCCGGCAACATCGGGGGTTCATCCATCGCTAGAAAACGCAGTACATCTCGAAACTCTTTCGGCCCAAGCATACTACCGTTCGAGTAGCTGTCAATAACAAAAGAACAAAGCCGACGCGAAGCAAGCGCAATGAATCATCATACACAGCAGCCATTCGGTTAGTGGCACATCACAGTCGCAAATATGCACGGTGCTACGATCGCATGCCTACGGCACTCACTCTTCGCTGATGAAAGCGCCAGCTGCGTCGTTGCTAGACAGTTGGGGAAGATTCTGCTGTTTTCCGCGGTAGATCTGGAACAAGATCCACATGATCTTCTTCATTTTTTCTTGCATGACCAACTGCTTATCCTTTGCTGCTTCAAGATGCTTCCACAACTTCACATTATCGCTGCGCACAATCTGGTTCAGCAACAACGTGTCAAACACAGGCATCTATCGTGTCCACATATATAGACCACACTACGTCATGCCAAACATCCGTACCGCATTGTCGACCTCCACCTCGCGCAAACGTTTCTCCATGGCATCACCACGTTGACGCAGCTCCTTCATCTCCCGCAGCAGTGTATCCGAAATCTCTCGGTGCGCATCCAGTCGCGAGTTCTGCTCACAATCACGCAAAGTATAAGACCCTCGTCACCATCTCGCTCCATCCAGTCAATCAGTCAGTAAGTCAGACGACTGGCCTCTCTGCACGCCGCACCTGGATGGACGTGCTGACAATCTGCTGCTGACTGTGGTGGTTACTGTGATTGGAGACCTTGCGCTTAATCAGGTGCAGCAAGTCAGGTCGACCGCGCTTGAAGTAAGGGTGCTGGAACTCCAGCCGCTTCGAGTCCAGCACCGTCTTATGGAAGCCGTAGAGGTTGAGCTGGCGCACAAACGACGGGAAATTCCGGTGCTTGAAAAAGCGCGGGAGCACCATTGCCACGAACGTCTCGAGCTGGGCCACAATGATCGTATCGCCCGTGGCGTTCCAGCCGCAGACGTGCGAGAACTCCGGCATACTAAAGATCTCGTACGTCTTGGACAAGAAGGCGGGCAGCATCACGTGCTTCCCTTCGATGCTTGCAAGTCCGGCCGTCTTGCTCTTCGACGGTGCGTCCAGTGGCACTGGCAGCGCCTTGGCGACGTCTGGGACATCGGTAGGGGTCAAATCTGCGGCTCCCTGTTTGGCCACTCGAACGCGCTTTGCCATGACGTTTGACTGCTGAAGGAGTTGTGTGGGGCGTGTGATGGAAGAGCAGTTCTGTACTCAGTCGGTATCCCCCTGAGGTACCTGCTGTCTGGCACACGGGCGAATGACTCGGGAGAGCGGGCAGCGGCGTCGACGCTCGCTCTGCTTCGTCCTCTGGCTGTTCTTCTTCCTTTCCCTGACGATTGGCTGAACGACCGACCGACCAGTCCGCCTTTGTATGCTCGCCAATGTCTCGCGTCCCGTCGGTCGAGCCAGTTCGTCGTGATTGGCTGCGAATATACACCAATCGGGTCGTGCGAAACACCCCCTTGTCGGACGCGTTTCTATGGCGTATCGGTCGTCAGTGGGAGAAAAAACGAACCATTAGGCCGCAATGGTCGACACTGTGTAGACGAGTCGTTGGTGGCCAAAGTGGCCGATGCGATTTCAATCGCGGGGTCGCGAGTATTCAAACTATGCGTACTCGGGCGGCTGGGTGGGTGGACGGGTGGACGGGTAGACTATGGCCATTTGGTATGACAATTGTCTGCCGTCGCACTTGTTCCACGCAGCCGACCTTGTTCGCAGAGCACTTTGAGCCAGCTGCTTTTTTACCCTTGGAAACCGATAGAAGGCTAAGTGCGCGTGGGTGTTCGTGCCGAAGTTGGCTCGGCCTGCCCATGCTCAGTATGTCGAGCCTTGTGCATCCTCGGTCCAATGCTTGGACATAAGGTGTCCATTGGTAATATTATTGACGATACGCTCAGCCATGACAAGTAGGCATCTACTTGTCGCACGTGCATTCCCCTTTGATCTCATTCTCTCTCATGTCTCCCGGCCTTTCGATGTACGAGGGAAAACGCTGAACACACACTATGTCGGTCCTCCTCGATGCTTACTTAGTGAACTAGGCATTCCTCTCGTGTTGAGGCGAGTGATTGGATTGTGTTGAGGCGAGCGATTGGATTGTGTTGAGTCTTTGGACATCTGACGTCATGGGCGTGCAGGTCACTGGATTAGACTGCGGTGCACGTCAGTTTACTATCCGTTCTCACCATTGCACTGGATGCAAAGTAGCTTGACACGCTGAGAGCTCATTCGCAGCTGCAAACGTCTTGAGTAGTTCGGAACAAGACAGAAAACATGTGTGACTCGAACGCAGTTGCCATCGATTCTTTTGACGTGAGGACCAGTGCTGAGCATAACTGTGGAAAGAGCTGCAACAGTTAGGTATTGATAGATGAAAGAGGTAGTATGTGTGCAGTGGCTTGTGGTGAGGAAGGGAAGTACGATCAGAAGAGGTCTGACGTAATTGCTCTTTGTTTGCACGGTACCCACCATCAACCCTTGTTGTGCATCAACCTTCTGTATCACCAGCGCTGTATGATGTGGCACCATGATGAGCGTTTGGAGCACTGTAGAGCGTTTCCATAGCGGCGAAGACTGCAATTACAACAAGCTTGTCGGACAACATATGATGACTTTGGCGGTGAAATCTGAACGCAGTGTCCTGTTGCCAACGGGTGTTGCACAGGATGCAGAAGAGCGATTTTGGTCGTATCTTTTACAAACGACCCCGGCGCATGGACCACATATATCGCATCTTTCCAAGCGAGAGGGTCGAGCGTATATCTGTTCCAGCGACATAAGTAGCACGTTGTGTCAGTAGACCCTCGCACGACCTGGAAATGGCTGATAGCGAGGAAAGGCGCCAAAACGAGGCTGCACTTCGGTTCTGTCGACCAAGTGGCACAAGCTCTTGCAGCTCGCTGGTTGTTGCAGGGCCTGATACTTCTGAACGAGGAGTCCGTGCGTGCAGCTTCCTGTAGCCCGTACCATACTCTCCTCGTCACCGACCAACACCTTTCACAACCTGCATCCATACTACGTCCGCCCGCCGAATTTCTGCAACATTTTAGGCCCTTTCGACACATTCTTGGAAAAGCGTCCTCCCAGACGACTGGCCTTCCCCGACTCGGACGAGTCTGTGCTTGCTGAAGAGCTCTGCGACATACAAAGCCCTGTCAGCACGAAACGACACTTCACAAGGCCATTGACACTTCATAGTCACAGGACACTTGACGTACCTGTCGCGCTCTCTTGAAAGAGTCTTTGGCCAAGTTGCTATGACGAGCGAGTGCGTCTCGCGCAGCCACAGGCCCGTGGTCGCGGTCGCCGCTCTTTTTTCGCTTCAAACTGCGATTCTCCTGCTCCTGCTGGTGATGGTGCCGCTTGTGGTCTTCTTGGCTCTCCACGAGCGTCGTCTGCCACAAAGCGCTCCACACGCGCTCGACTTGCGCGGCGTCCATCGACTCGTCATGAAAGAGCGCGAGGATCTCGCGAAAATCTTTTCTCTTCTTGGGCTTTTGCACCTGACCAGAGCTCTGTAGCGGTCGCCTGTTCGGCTTCGAATCGTCTTCCGATCGCGCTTGTGGAGGAGGAGGGAACGGAGGCGGTGGCGGCAGCGGCACGTCCGAGTCGTCGTCGGCTGGCGGCATGGGGACTGCGAATTGCGTGTGTCCGAAACGTCACGTCCCAAATTTTGTCCATGGACTATATTCCAGCGCTGGCTTCGACAAGTGCCCTCCATCGAGTCATACGTTTTGGTAAGCTGTTGATATGGCGTCTACCGAGCTAGTGAAATGATGGTCGCAATGTTATTGGTCGTAAGTTTTAGCCAAGAAGGGCATTAACACAAGACGAGTTTTCTCGCTTTTGGCTCGTGGCAATGCGCGTCAACAATGACGACCGTCATGGGTGATCTAGGTTGCCAGAAAGATACCGACTCCCATTACAGGTGATAAAATGCATTGAATGCGGTGCGTGTTGCGATGTCAGGCTCACAAGTCGCGGAGAACGCGATAAGGAGCCCAGTGACGCTTCTGCGGTACATCGGGCAGGGAACAGGCATCACGTACAACTTACATCTTTTCAGTGTTGGCAATATTCTGCGATGAGTACCCCATTCAAGCTGATGCACTGCTCCTCATCTTCTGCCTGTATGCCCCTCCAGCAGAAAATTGCCTTCAGTCAGCTCTGGCATACCATTCTCACTTATCGCATCGATTTGGTCGAGTACCTTTGACAACATAACGTGGGGTTTCTAACACGCAGTATTTCAGCGCATTTCCTGTCTTGTTCTGGGCGTTTGGTTGGCTTGGTGGAGGAAGAGATGTGAACACGTTGTTTGCCACAGTCAAAGTATTATTGAGTAACCTGATATGGTTCTGTGCCCGTACATTACGAAACAATTCGACGAGCAAAACCCTTGCAGGGTTGTTGAATACCTTATGACGACACAATCTATCGAAGATGATACGGAATACGCGATGAATGATCGGAAGCTGTTACGAGTGAGCTGCTGCCATCGATCATGATTACATTAGCTCGGTCTTTCGCCACGCTTTTTATCGTGAGCCCCACAATCTATTTATGGCAATAAAGGTCCCTCTCTGATTCGCAATAAGTACTCCGCCTAACGCACCCGCAATCCCCTCACTGACGCAGGTCAAATTTACGGTCAGAATCGATAAAGCGCGCTAACCATTGACTGCTGGTCCTCCTCATCGATCTAGATCCCGCGTAGCCATGTCGCTCCTGCGCTGTCCATCGCTCATACGCTTGCGTTCGCGGCCGCAGACGCGTCGTCTGTCGACACATGGCCACCCGTTTGTGTTCGAGTCGCGTCACGAGTACATGGAGTACCTGCAGACGCACCAGAGCCGTCTGCCGTGGGGCTTCTCCGTGGCCACCAGCAATTTTGACTTTGTCCCGCAGGAAGCGCCCCACCTCCCGGCCAAGATGACGCTGACGCTCATCAAGCCCGTGAAGCCCACGTCGCTGTTCGCTGCTGTCTTCACGCAGAACGCTTTCCCTGGCGCGCCAGTGCTCGTGGGTCGAAAGCGGCTGCAGGAGCCGAAACTCGGCGCTATTCTGATCAACAACAAGATCTCGAACGTCTGCGCCAGTGGCGGTGGGATAACGGACGCTGAGGAGGTTTGCGAGAGCCTGGCCAAGCACTTGAGGCTGGAAGCCGGCTCGCAGGTACTGCCCTGCTCGACGGGCGTCATTGGCTGGCGCATCCCCGTGGACGCCATGGTGGCAAATCTCCCGAAGCTCGTCAATAATCTTCAGTCGGATTCGGTGCTACCTGCTGCGGAGGGGATTATGACTACTGGTGCGGGCAGAGATGAGGACGCGGTGAGCTGCTACGTTTGTGCACTTTTGAACTGACGGGAGATTGGATCTGTTGCTGTCAGATCTGTACCCGAAGGTGCGCTCCATGGACGTCTGTGGCGGCCGAATCGTCGGCATTGCCAAAGGAGCCGGTATGATTGAACCCGACATGGCTACGATGCTGTCGTACATTCTCACGGGTAAGCAAAGTGTTTGACACGGTATGAGGTGATGCAGTTGGTGACCGGAGGTGTCATAATGGTGTTACACAGATCTGTCGATTCCTCGAGACGTGTTGCGCCAGTTGCTAAAGGAAGTGGTCGGAGATACGTACAACTCCCTCAGTATCGATACGGATCAGAGCACGTCGGATACAGTAGCGCTTGTGTCGTCGGACATGATCCCCTTTGACATGAAGCATCTGGACGAGGTCAAAAAGGCACTGTACGAGGTGTGCCTCGGACTTAGCGAAGATGTCGTGCGGAACGGTGAGGGTGCGCACCACGTTATTCGGGTAAGCGTGGGTGGCGCATTGACGAAAGAGATGGCCAAAGGCGTCGGCAAGTCCGTGGTGAACTCGCCTTTGCTCAAGTGTGCAGTAGCTGGCAACGACCCGAACGTGGGCCGTCTTGTTATGGCTGTGGGGAAGTACATGGGTCTCCACCACAAGGACGTAAACATTCAGCGCCGGATGAAGGTCTATATGGGCGGCGTGCTTATTTTCGAGAACGGGGAAATGGTGCTGAACGACGACATCGAGGCTAAACTAGTGGCCCACATGCGTGACGCCATGCTGATCGAGCCTACGCGCGGCGGACTCGACGCTAGTTCGCACAACTACCCGCCACACGGAAAGTTCGTTGAGGTGTGTGCTTGCTGATGTTGCTGTCGATGCTGGATGGTGGTACCAACCGACGTTATTTTGCGCTCGTGACAAACGGCAGGTTGACATTGACTTGGGCATTGGATCGGAAGCGACGCAGGTACTGGGCATCGACCTTACCCACGAGTACGTGGCCATTAACGCCGACTACCGCTCGTAAGAAGGAAGAGTGTCGAAGCAACGCGTGTTCTGGAGGTAAACCATGGAGTTGTTGCATATCTGCTGTCAGACGAGCTAAAAGAACACGACCTGGTGTTATCTGAAGACATTCTTGTATTCGTTCGTTGGACCTGTTGTGCGTTCACATCCATGGCGTTCCCGTCATGCTGTGCGTTTGTCATTGTCCAATATCGGATGACGGATGACTATGGTTTCTGTAGCTCTGATCTGCAGTGGCATGGTCTGCGAACATTTGGTGTAAGCCAAATTTGGAAGATCACTAAACTGTAAGCTTGCAAGCTGTTTCATTCCCCTAGCTACGATGAACTCGTAACGAAGTGACTGAACAAAAAGAAGACAGTCTGCTATGACCAGTCTAGTAAGATGCAGCTAGCGAATCAAAAAGCTTCGTCCAGATACCAGAAGCTCGAGTCGTTTCTGTAGCTTTTCAAATAGTATACACATGGGCCAAACTAAATGCAATTCCTTAGGACCACTTTGATAGAATCTACCCATTTCACACAATCGTTCGTGCTGTCAACGAACCCATTCGTCTCGACATTTGCTTTTAAATCGTTAAGTAGCACTTAGCACACCATTCGACGCGAGTGATCGACCCGGCACAATGGCGGACAAGGCCGACATCAAGACTCCGCCTTTGGACGCCGACGCCAAGGAGAAGCCTTCCTTTGTCTTTCTAAGGCTCAAGCGCAAGCGCACCGACGAACGGATGGATCATTTAGTGGTGTACAGCGAACCGGACGCGAAACGAGTCAAATGTGGGTCTACAGACCTTTTGCAGGCGTTCACCAATCTGTCGACGACCGACCAACGCTTTGTCTTCAAGCACATTGACACGATGGATGATCCAATCACTTCAGGACGTGGCAAGTGGACAGAGCGACTGAAACGCAAGGCGAGATCTCTCAAAGACGAACACGCCGCGATGATGGCCAAGAAGGCCGTCGCGTCGGCGTTCCAAACCGATCTGACAGCTTCAAAGCCGACAATACAACTCGTCAAGCAGCAGCAAAGTCGATCTAAAGCGCTACGCAATGAAGAGAGGCTCAAAGCAAGAGGATTGCGCCCAAGGGTGAGGATTACGGAGAAACAGACGATAGAAGTACATGGCATTCGACTGGTGGATCTACAGTTATCAGCTACTTCGGGCGTAGAAACGAATGAGCAAGTAGACGCAGAAGTGGAGAAAAGCGAGACGGATGTCGTGACAGTGAACGGCACGCGGATGAAAGCCATGCGGGTGTTGAACCCATACGAGCGCGAGCTGGACGAAGCGATTTGGGCGGCTTTCCGCTCGAATGAATTTGCCTCGTTTTTCCAAATTTACCACGCCCAACGATCAGATTTCGGTGCATCCCCGACGGCGTTTCAACGGCCAGCAGATGGAACCACGGTGCTGATGGCAGCGGCACTGCATGGACGTAGTGATGTGATCGAAGTGCTGCTGCGCTCTGATTCTACCTGCGTTTTGCAAGAAGCCTGGACAGGTGCTACTGCGACCGCGTTTGCAAAGCATGGCGGTCATCGTAACGTGGAGACAGCGCTGCTTGCGTGTGAAGACGTGGAGCGCGAAAAAGACTACGTGTACGACGTATACTGCGTTGACACCTCTGCGAGCAAAGAACTCAGCATTGCGAGTGGCGCAGCGACTCCCTCAGAAAATGGCTTTGAACGAGCCAGTGTGCATGGCGTACCAATTGTCAGCGTAAGTTCGGAGGTGCAACAATGGCTCATGGAAGATGTGCCGAGTGATGAGGTAGTAGAGGAGTACATGCTGGAATCCGACATTGACAGCAATGAAGAAGACGACGGGTACGCAAATTTGTACCGATATCTATCAAATCGCTATCGTGTGTGCGTGACGTTCGCACCTATCCGGAGCTTGCCACGCCGCGGGCAGCGGATGTGCATTACGGTTGCTCATTCATGACTTATCTGACACTAGCTATTGCCGATGACTTGCATTGTGTGTAGATTGAGCGAGGATTCGAATGACGAGGACAATGCAGCTAATGACTATCCAGACGAAGAGTCGTCAGACGAGTCTCTGGTCGACAGTGACGACCTGAACGAGGTACGTCATTGCAATAGGAAATGACGCTTTCTTCCTAGTGCCTTCAAATTCAATGGAACAGCTCACGTATGTCTTTTTCACATTCGTAGATTGGAGCGCGGCGCCATCGGCGAGAATCTGAAGACGACCACACGGAGCGAGACGAGTTTGACTACTAAGTCGCACTAACGTGGAGTTCATGTCAGTTGACTGACGATGAGACTGCATTGACGAGCACGCGTATTGTGCTGCAATACGGTGGGGAGTCAGCCGCGGCAGTAGTTTGTGGGTACATCATGCCTGCAATGGCAACCGCGTCGTCTTGCCAAGTAGGCGGGCGGTACAACAGACTTGATATTGATGTCGATATTGCTGTTATTAAGGCTAAAGCGTTTGATTTGCTGTCGTCTGGGAGGAGATCAATGTGTAACACCGGTGCAGAAAGTTTGGGTATGTGCTGTCTTCGAATAACGCTCGTCGGTAGTACACGTTTATCATAACTTAAAGCAATACATGTCGTTGCTGTTGAGAGGATATGAGATGCAGAATGAAAAGGTTGCGTTGCTGACCGAGGCATGTAACGGGGTGAGCCTGTTGCAAGCAAAGTTGACACCAGATTGGCTTCATGTCGATATTCTCACAACTAATAATAGGCTCCAAAACTTACCTGTCTGAGTAAACATCAATGGATCATTTTCGTCGAAGGTAGTATTCGGCACCGCTCTATGTATTGATTGGTACAGGCCATTTCATATCCAGCTCAACGATCACACGTGTCTAGCTATATCGCTGCTAGATGCGCGCGATCGATGGCAAGTGAGTAGCTGTATTTGGAGTTTGTAATCCGACATAGTCAAAGTAAGATCAAAAGGGGTTGTATTAGGAGACTGAGCTTTATTAAATACAGTTCTACTTTTCCTTCTCCTGCACGAGTTCGCTCAGGAGATTAAGCCTTCCTCTGCACATACAGTGTACGTGAGGGCTCGATCCATCTACTACACTGTGTCAATGTAGATAGTTTGTTCTGTGTTCAGTACAAGCGATAGATACCCCGTTTCACCCGGTAACACTCCGTGGTCCGTCTAACGACCACGGACGTTCCATCCGACATTAACATGTTGGATGTGATGAGGATAGCTAGTCTTAATGCATGGCGTGAGAACTTCTCCCATTCACATGATATAGACTCGGCGGCAGTCGAGCGGATGGCTTCGACCGTTGTCAGGCGTGCCATCAATGCCATGTTGTTCACTCTGAAAGGGGACGATCAACATACAGCGATCGCCAAGTCCGTCTATCATGAGCTTGATGAGGCGAAGGATAAACCAATTTTGCTTCACCAGCAATGTTCTCAACAGGCAGAGTTGTTGAGAGAACAGGATGTTCAACAGTTCGGTTCCATGTTGAGACAGCAGCAAGACCAGGATACTGATACCGGTCGACGCACGCAAGTCATCCCTAAATCTTGAAGATATACATATCCAAGTAAATAAGAGTCGAGGGAGCATTCCTGTTACGATGTTTCGTCGAGTTGGACAACGCCAGGATAGCTCGTCGCATCATCGACCAAGGTACGACGGTTGCATTCGCCGCGTCAAATTGACAGGACGTGCCAAAACTTGGGTCTTAAGGTCTATGCTTCACAAGTCATATGCGTTTCGGTCGTCAGATGTCTTCGATAACCGGCTCAGATAGACTGTTAGGCAGCCGTAAGCCGATTTCGGGCTCTATCCGAGATATTGAAAGTCATACAGTGTAAGCGTGAGATGCACACTTGCGATCAGTACGCTCACCGCCTTGCGGGTTGCTTCGCGACCGACCCGATTCATGAACACATGTTGATTACGTTGTTCATGCTCATGCAGGATCAAGCGAATGATCCATTCAAGATATATCGATTATACCTTGGACTTAATACTCTAGAACAAGCGATAACCGTTGCGGAACAGAAAGACTTCAGTATGAAAGACATCACGTTAAACCAAGTTTATATCGTATCCCAAGGCGACAGAGTGGAAGATGTATCGAATCGATGGACCCATCCACGGTGGAGAATGAATTCTTGCTCTCTCATGGACATAAACAACTGCAAAAATGCAATTGATGTCAAAGCACTACAGATAAAAATGGTGTCAAAATTTCAGTGTTGCTTACGGCAGTGTGATGAAGTGCTTCCAGAGAACAATAGACTTAGAGGTTATCACAACGGACGGACAAGTGGCCACCCTCCGGGAAGGGGTTCTCGAAGGGGAAGGGGTATCGAAAAAGGTTTGGAGATTCGTGGAAAAAGGACCCGCAGGAATAATTAAAAGGAAGACCGTTGCTCAAGAAACCAGCTAAGCGGTTTTGACGGAAGACGACCGCGGTCCCTCATTGGTAGACGCGATCCTACAAATCTAGCAATTCCTGAATCGTCACAAAAAGGAATCAGTTCACCTGGCAAGGATAGGAAAAGACGTTTAAGGATGGGACTTAATCGAATACTACTTAAGTTGCGATCCATGTGACACGTCGCCGTCGTTCTTTATAGTAACGACTTGTAAAGTCTGCCCGTCTGTTCCAGGGATAAAAAACACCTTTGCCCTCCCCGTCAAACACAGTTCCGTGGCGAGACCAAGTGCGAGTAGAACCTTGGGAAGTGTTCATCCTGTCGGTACGTTGAAACCTGTGGAGAAGCGCAAGGGAATACTGATGAAAAGTGTGGATTGCGGCTACCGCATTATGTGCGGGATCAATTTGATTGGTGGAGTGCGTTTGGAGATAGGCCCGTCGGCACGAATGATGGGATCAAACGACTGAGTGGCAGAAAATGACTGTGGAAATTATGCGGATTGGTCTACCTAACAGTCCAGAAGGAGTATAGTCAAGGATCGACGGCTGACCGATCACGATCCGCGATCAAGGGCTTGAATCACCAAGTTACAAGGACCGGATCGCTCAAGGGGTGGACATCAACTGGAGTACTGGATCGCGAACGACAATGGAAGATAGGTGAATATGGAAACGAGCTGGAGGAGTGGGTCGTTAAGATCATCAAACATGGGAGGTCTCAGAAGTAACGGCGATTCGACGGTGGATGCCCGATCAGAAACTCGAGAGATTGATCACGATCCACCCTGGGTGTTTAATGCTTGATTGTGTGGACACATCAATGTGCGGACACATAATTGGTGTGGATCACATTCCGCGATCCACTACACCGCGATCCACTACCCGAGCGATCCACCCCGAGTGATCCACTATTTGAGCAATCTACCACCTAGCGATCCACTACGGAATATCTGCTGTGGATCACATGATGCACGAGCTAAATTACATAGACAGGCGATACTCATAAGTGATCCAGAGAACAGATAGGCATATTCATAGGTTCTGGATTTGGTTGGTTGACATTAAAAAGAATTGAGTTTGCAACGAAAGACACGCGTCAACTTCTCCCGGGCAGGAAGTTTGGCCTCCCATCGAGTAGATAGCGGTCTGTGTCTGGAAGACCTTCGCCTTTGGATTGTTTTGCCAGGCGGAACATCAGTTCTCACCCCAACTGCGATCGGACGCAGGGAGCTTAACGGTTCAGATTTAAGATCGCGAGAAGTCTCAAGTGGTCATAAGGCTCGCGGATCAAGCATCACCTTTGGATACACGCGACTATGGGAGAGTGCCCAAGTGTACTTTCGATCGAGTGAAGAATTTCCACCCGATCAACCCCTATCCCCAAAACGGTCAAGTTCAGCTACAACTCAAGTCAACCAAGAAGAGCGCAACCCGCACCACCGAGGGGTACACAAGGTGATCAACTTTACACAGAGCACGAAATCGGGGTACCCCCTCCGTCAGTCGGTAATCCGGGAGCCGGTGGAGAGTCGGGATCACAAGGGACTTGTGATCACTACTCCACCACAATGGTGCGCGTGCCCGGATCTTCTGGTGACTCAGGATTTCACCGTGAGTCCCTAAACTAAGAAGCCAGGATCAAGACTGAAACTGGGATAGAAGCGCCAGCGAAGAAGGGATCGTCGCAGACGCGTGAGAATGAAGGATCTTTAAATCGTCAAAGTTTTGAGAGGGGATTTGACGACAAGAAAATAAAAGAGGAAGATCGGTCGCACGATCGTGAAGAAAAACCTCAACCCCCTCATGAGGTCTCTTCGGGGGCCACTGCAGATAGCGCTGCAAAGCACGATCTGCAGGATGAAAGTCCTAGGAGAATACCCAAACGATTTTCATTCATATCGGACGAACCATCAGAAATGACAAAGAAAGAAGTGAAGAGTTCGGACGAATTTAAGAAGCTGGCTGCGGTGATAAAAGATCGAGAGATCTACAAGAACAGGCAAGAAGGAGACAAGTTCAAGACGGAGAAGATGGATCAAGCCTCACAGTCAGTGAATCGCGAAGTGAAGTTTGAAGATTGGCGATTCGACGAATTCAGACAGGAATATCATTTGAAGGAGCTGAAGAAGCTGTTGTCTAGTGGTGCAGTGCTGAAGACGATTAAGCCGAAGCTGACCGGATCGCTAAGCGGACCGATATCAGCACCCAAACCAACTCCTAACGTGTTGGAGGCGCTGCGGTGTCTAATTAATCTACTAACGGAGGCGAGGTTCACTACTGGAACGTTCAATGCGCAAACTCTACGTGAGTGCAACCACGATCGAGTGATCGCTGCCGGACAGTCGCTGTTAAAGATGTTGAGTCCACTCATTGTCATACGGGACCGTGGAGACAACCCGAACTCGCCGATCGACACCACGGATAAACGGACCACGCCGCGAGTCACGTTGGATCAAGTTCTCACACCGATCAACGATTTCTCCAAGGATGAACACACTGGATCGTCCCGTTATGATTCAGCGGAGTCAGAAGACGACTCGAATGCTTCGTTCGAGATCCAACGGATGTCGCCAGGATCAAGGGGCGCGGATCTATTGCGGAAGAAATTTGAACGGAACGAGGCAGAGGCGCAAGCGGGAAAGCCACCGGAGGCGCAGTTCATTTATGAACATGGTGTAATCAGATCAGGTGAATTCCTATTTATGAACAGCCATGAATAAATATGAGCTAGAACAGGCCCGTATGAACACCGAGCGATCGGCTATTTACCCACCCGAAACGTAGATTGATATGCCAGATGTAGACATGGAGTCGGTTGGATCGCGTCTTAGTAGATCGCACGACCATGATCGTGCGCGCCGAGACCAAAGTAATAGGAGATAACCACAGGTGGCGACGGCAGGAACACCGGATGGTGGTGGTTTCTCTAACCAAAGGATCCGGATGTCTACCATGGACGAACGGAAAGAGTTTGCCGGACGGGAGAAGAATGAAGAACGAGCGAAAAAATGGATCAGTAAGGTGAAGTTAGCGTTCCCACGCGATCAGGCGCCTGATGCGGAGAAGTTACTGGTGTTCAGCGACCTTCTTACAAGACTGGCGCGTGATTGGTATAAACAGCTCAGTCTCTCGACGCGGACTTCGTGGAAGGTACCCCTGGAAGGCTCCGTGGTCAAATACGGAGGGAAGAACGGCATTTCGGTTGGGAGACTCTACTACCAACCCCTTAAGCGGTCGAACGAGACTCCATTGGAGTACTTGTACCGTAGGAATGTAGCTGCGATCCGGGCAAAAATCCCCATACGAGATGGACCGTCTGCTATTCGCAAGGAACATGTGAATCATTACATTGGTACCCTGGACGATCGCGATCTGGCGAGAATGTTGACAATATTACGCCTTGGAAATGCAGAAGATCTTGAAGAAACTTTGCAAGAATGCGAAAATATGGAAGTCCAAGAAGATCACGCCTCTATGGGGCCGAGTAAATTTCGACAGCGTCTTACGTTACAGGCGTTCCAAATGCCAACAAAATCGGTCCGGGATGTGAGAGCGATTCACGTGGAAAGCGAGAGCAGTGGATCAGAAGTTGACTCTAGAGGATCGGACACTGACTCGGATCGACGCAATGTGTACATGGCTGCAGCTGCGGATCGCGCTCAGAATCCAGGAAACCCGATAGTCCAAAATGAGAGCTTTGATCAAGAGAGACACTTCGATAGTGGGAACCCTCAAAAAGTGTGTACGCACTGTGGGTAGAAGAGACATGACGATCGCGGGTGTTGGAAGCGACTGACGTGTCAGAAGTGCGGACGCAAAGATCATCCTTCGGACAAGTGCTACTACGTGCGATCCATATGCAAGAACATCCACGATGAAGGAAAGTGCCCGATGGAACAGTGTTATAGCATTATCCGCCAGTGGTATGTTCCTACCAAGAATGCAGGGATGTTGCCGGGGCAAGCCGAGAAAATGAGAAATTAGGACGCTCACCAGGTTGGAATCTGGCATGAGCCGAGCTTTCTAGGCTCTGCATATATGCCTTTGTGGAGAGGAAGTTGGTCGACGGAAGCGATGACAAGCAGGATGATCTACATAATACAGGTGATTCTTCAAACTGTCTGCGTTCCATTTCGAGTGCTAGACAACATGACGAGTACGCCCGATCGCCCACCAAGATACAACTTGTCTTAGCGCCGGGCGAGTCGAGGGGATATTGTAAGTACCATACACCAGGAAAACGGTTCAAGCAAGTTAAAGTGGTTTGGAAGATTAATGACGAAAAAGCCACAATGATACTTGTCTCGGGATCAGAAATCTCGATCGTGGACACTGCCTTTCCTCATTAGGTTGGATGTGTCATCGACGAGAATCAAAAACAAGAGTGTGTGGGGATAGGTGAAAATACGTACATGACCGAAGGACATACCAAGATCAAGATCACCCTAAATAGATCGCTGGTGTACTATTTTGATGTGTGGGTGTGTGATTAAGTCGGTCAAGAAGCGATCTTGGGTTTGGACTTCATTATACTCGCAGGTATACGTCTGGATTTAGCTGATGGGACGCTGGTATTGCCGGATGAAGTGATGATTCATCGAGCAGGACGCAGACCTCTGTACGGGTTGTCTATGCAGCCGGCCGTGATCTTAGAACATCATGTAGTTCTACCGGTTGGTAGATCGACAGAGATAAGGATCGGCAATACCCAGTTTTTTCAACGCCAAGCTGTGGGTGAGGCGAGTTCCAACATGGGTAACCACGGTGACCACCGGGGTGGGTCGGATCAAGTACTTGCATCTGTCAAATCTCAGCGACACAGAAGTTACCCTCGACCGCGGACCGGCTCTAGGTTGGATTATGGATGCCGATATGGTGCCTCGATATTCAGGTTGCGTCTCGGTTGGATCGCGACGATACAACGAGTGGCCGACTCTAGCATTTGAAGCAGCGATAGAAAAAGAGGAAGAACTGTCGCCCTTATACGCTGGTCCGCTTGTGGATCACCCACCATACCCTACTCCGACGAAGTCTTTAATTCGACCGAAAGAGAATAATGGATCAACGGACATCCCGATCCGAGTCGAGAAAGTTGTTCCACGTGTGGAGCCACTGCCATGTGTCGTTAACACGATCGAGGAGAAAGGCGAAGGAGACCGAGAACCCGAGGGGACAATGGAAGGAGGTGAAACGACTAAGTACAGGAATACAGATCGGTCGCATGACGGGTCGCGTGACGTGATCGGCGACCTACAAGTGGATAATCGATCAACAGGCGTACTGCCTGTGGTAAACATGGTTCAAGAACAAGCGACGAACGACGGAGCAGGCGATCACTCCAAGAACGAGGCCGGGCCTTGGCCAGATGTAAAGATCGATGAAGAGTCATGTCCGGAGGATGATCGAATCACGGGAGAGCCGGATGTCTCTACCTATCGTCATGAAAGTAAGGAACTGTACGCCGAAGATGTGGATCATCACATGGCGGTATTGCCTGACATTGTTACGCCTACTGCCGAAGTTACGATTGACGATATTCAGGTAGGCGATCCAGACGTATCTCTGACTGAAGACCAGGAACGATTGAGACAACTGATCTGGAGAAACAAGCACCTTCTCATTGGTGAATGGAACGCATTTCCTCCAGCCGCACGGGGGCGATACGCAACATTGACGTGGAAGGAGCGAGACCGATCGCACAGATAGTACGGCCGGTAGCTCCCAAGCTCCGTGAAAAGCTAGCGTATTTGATCAAAGGACTGCTATTAGCCAATATTATTCAACCTTCCACGTCACCCTGGGTTTTGCCGATCGTCGTGATTATCAAGAAGAATGGCGAGGACGTTCGATTATATATCGACTATCGACAAGTAAATCAGCTAACAAAGCTGATGGTATATCCAATGCCATTGATCAGCGAACTATTACAAGACATAGACAAAGCGATGTGTTACTGCAAACTGAATATGGCAAGCGGGTTTTGAGTGGTGGAGATGACGGAACGAGCAAGAAGTATTTCCGTATTCATTACGCCACCAGGCTAGTTTGAGTGGCTACGGATGCCGTTTGGCTAAAGAAATCCCCGCAGATTTACCAACGCCTGATCGACAATGCATTGTATGTCTATTTGAAGATCGGTGCTGATACGGACGCCACCTCTATGGAGTCGTCCAAACGGATCGACGTGTGCACAGAAGGAAAACCGGACACCATTCAGACACCTTCTGTGCTAGGTCTAAGATTGTACATAGATGACATATCGATTACAGCTACATCGTGGACTGCTCTATATGAAAGAGTAGAAAGATTGCTACGTGTATGCGACAAGTTGAGTTTGTCGATCAGCCTGACCAAACGTTTTTGGGTACGGCGCAAGGTGTATTATATCGGTCATCAAGTATCATCTTGCTGGATTGGAAGCTCACCCAAAGGATCTCAGATCGCTGGTTTACATTCCATTTTCCTCGTACGCTGCGGTCGATGCAGTCGTTCCTGGGAAGTTTGATTTACTATAGCCGATTCATTGTAGACTTTGCAATATAAGCATTAGTACTCTACGAACTACGCGAAGCAGATCTCCACGAAATCCGCCGCATGAAAAAGATAGAGTTGCCTATACCGAGTGAAAAGAGAGTTGAAGATCGGAAGTGTCGAGGGGATAGCTATCCGGATCTTTTCTGTGTTACAGGGGGCGATCCAAAAGTAAACGATCGCAAATATCAAGGTGACAGCGATTGAGATCGTATTCATGTAACAGGAGATGGTCCAGATCGTATCGGTGTAGCAGGGGGAGATCCAAAAGTGGACGATCGCAAAGATCAAGATTATAGCGATCCAGATCATATCTGTGTAGCAGGGAGCGATCCAGCGTCTTCCTGTGTTACAGGGGGCGGCCTGACCTCAACGGACAGAAGTCGACGGTAAAAGGTGATGATTTCTTTCACCATGTTGAATGATAAGATCGCCAAAGCTCCGATTTTTAAGCACTTCGATCCGGATCGTCCGCAAGTGATCGTTGTTTATACTAGCAAATGGGCAGTATCTGCACCTTAGCTACAAGAACACGATGGAACATACTGGCCCGTAACGTTTGCAATCCGAACGCAAAAACCCAACGAGATCAACTGTGGAATGGTGGAAAAGGTATTTTAGCTCTGTTGCGCATCCTGGATATCAGCTACGCTATGTTGGTTTCACGAGAAATCAAGATGCTCACGCGTCATTCGACGTTGGCCTGGCTGATACAATCTTCAGACCTGAGTGGGAGGCTAGGGAGATGGGCGTAATTGTTATATAAATGAAAGCTAGAGATCAAGAAGTTTGAAAAGGGAGAATGTAAAATCCTGGGTACACTCGCCCCCAGCATAACCCCGCGCGAAGAGGTTGACGATCTGTTGATCGCGATCGCCCATCATAACCAGCCGAAACATACTATAAGTATGCCACCACCAACGGTGGAGGAGGGTGAAAGTATGTGGGTGGTCGGTTTTGATGGATCGGCCCGAATTCATAGGAAAGGCGGGGAGTATAGCGCAATAGCATGGAAGATCCACTAATGGAACATAGTGACTGCTGCAGCCGAATATACTACGGACTTGACACTAAACGAGGCTAAATACCGTGTATTGCTACTAGTTTTAGATCTCTTGGCCAATCAAACACAGGGCGTATCATCATTTGTGGAGATTCTAACTTAAAGATCAAATAGATGCGCGGAGAAATAGATTGCAAAGCGCCTGTGTTGCAGTTACTACGTCATAAGGCAATGGAGAAACTCCGATCGTGGCCAATCCATGAATTCCTACATATGAAGAGGGACTGGAATCAGAGTGCCGATCGACCGGTAAGCAAGGCTTTGCAACAACAGCAACGCTCGATCGCTTTATCCGATCAAGACCTCCAGGATTTATGTTCGTTGAACCGGTTGGACGAGTTGTTGACACCCAAAAGTGTCGATCAGGTCGTGAAAATAGAGGCCATCACTAGGTCAGCCGTAAGGAGACGGCGATCGCCTGAAGTACTGCAAGAGGAGCTTGTTCGGCAGGTCAGAATTGTGGTGGAGTGGCGATCGCTCAATTTATGAGTCGATCCCAACTCTCCACTGGCGCCCGGACGACCGACTAACGGAGAAGGTACTCCAATTCCGTGTTCTTGATAGCTTTCCTCACCTTGTGTACCCGTCGGTAGGGCGGGTTGCACTCTTCCAGGTGGACTCGTGTCGAAGGAAAATTTGACCGTGTTGGAGATGGGGTTGTGATATTGCGAAAATCTTCACGCGATCACGGGGTACTCGTGGGTACTGATATAAGTTACCCTGATCTCAACGAGATCGTCTTGTCCACTATGTGGTAGCTTGATCCGCGAGCCTTCTCGCGAATCTTGCGCCTTGCATTTACGTGTCTTGTTGCTTTCGATCGCAGTTGGTGTTGCTTGAGAGTTCTTGCACACACCTGGACAAAAAAATCCAGGTGTGACACTCGCGTAGACGTGTAGCGCGACTCTTTATTCGAATGGGGGCCAAAGATCCTACCCGAAAGAGATAACGTATGCCTTGTAAAGTAATGGGAAATCTGTTTAATGTTAACCAACCAACCTAAACCCTGCCCATATGCCTATCCGTATATCTCAACCAGATGACACGCGTCGCCTTTCCAGGAAGATCGTTCCCTCGCATTAATGTGGTCCACACCCAGTATCTCTACCGTTCTATTTTCTTGTGGCCCACCCAAGCTATCCTCGGGATCCTACTAGCGGATCGGGATCCCACTTAGCGGATCGCAGCCGGAGATCGGACATGCGATCCTGGGTTAGGATCGCGGTCTTCCAGTGAGATTGAGGGTCTTGTATTGCCATATCTCACGACTGATTGCGTAATCAAAACGGGTGTGACTACCCTATAGCCTCATACCAGGCTGGGCGATCCTGTCCACTTGGGGTTTGGGTACGCTATTGCCAGCCACCCATCCCAGCTTGTATACACCAATCATGGCATTCTTGGCGTAACTGGATCGTGTGACCCTTTAAATCGCCGATCCCAGTCCCAAGGAGATTTCCTTGTGACCGCTTTGCCACAACCGTCCCCTTAACCGTCATTCAACATACGGTGTTGATATGGCTGTGCAACGTTGTGCGCTTCATTTATTTTTCACGCACTTTCGCATCTTCCGACACGATGTCCGATCCCGCCCATCCGGCTCAGGTATCTCCTCCGTCTTCAGGATCGGGGCCCCTCGGATCGCCCTCTGCGATCCCAACTCCAGACGTCGAAACCTCGACGCCTACCAGTCTTGCGATCTCAGACGCCTCCACAGTGTCGGTGACCGAGTGTGATTGCTCGGCTGTGGTTACGTCGGCCCAGATTGGGAAAAGCTCTGGTTGGTCTTCCACCGCGATCCTTCTGTCGCGATCCTCTTCGATTTTCGCTCCAGACAGGACCTCCGCCGGCCAATATGTTCCAACTCCGGATCCGAGTGAGCCCATCTTGCTCCCGGTACTCGGATCGAGGCCTCGTGTTCGGTCGATCAAGCCACTTTAAACGCAGAGATTGAATTTCTTTACGTTCTGCTGAACCTTCAACAGACTGTCGTCGACCGGTACCAGAGTATGGACGCTTCTTTGGAGCGGCAGATGATCCAGAATCGCCAGCTGAGTGAGGATCTTCAGGAGCTCCGCACCTCCGCGTCCCCTTTCGTCCAGTTCGTCCAGTCGATGTACTACCGCTTGCGCGTTGGCTATGACGACGAGGTCAAGCAGTCCGAGGTCTATAGGGAGGCGTTGGACGACCGGGTCGACCAGACCGCCGTGATCGAGCATCTGAAGTCCGAAATTCTCCGGACTGCGCTAGCGCGTCATGCCGCACAGGAGAAAGCCGATCGTGAGATCGCCGGAATACGCAAGCAGATGAACGAGGCGGGAGAACAATTGGTGGCTGAATGCGACAAGTTGTCCCACATCCTGGACAAGGCAAAACGCAAGAAGTCGAAGTACAAAAAAACCGGCCTTCAACTTCAAGAAAAGATGTGTCGCGCGGTCAAGCAGGTACCGGGGCTTCGAGCCGAACTGGGCGAGGCGTAGGATTCTCTGTCTGCCCGATCCGCTGAGTGCGATCAATTGCGTCGCATCGTATCGGATCGTGACGTTACGTTGAACCAGATGCGAGTTCAGCTCGCGTACGTGGCTTCCAAACGCGATCGCACAATACGAGATCACACGACCCATCGGGATCGCATGGCGACGCTGGTGTCTGGGTGTACTTCAGCCACACCTACAAAGGTGGGATCGTCTACCCACACGCCCCTTCCCGCGAATCCTCAAACCGATATCGAACGTTTCAGGATCGAGTCGCAAGCGATCTCGCGATCCCTTACCATCGTCAACTTTGCCGCCTTTCAAGAAAGTGGCTCGATCCGCTGCATCCAATGCCAAGCCGTCCCCAGTTTGCGATCCCAAGCCTTCGTCCGCTCCCAAGGGAACCCGCGAATCTAAGGGTCGTCGCGTTCTCAAAAGTCGCCACGATCCAGTGAAGCCTGCAGCTACCCCAAAACTGGGCAAGCAAAGGCGGCGTGGTCCGAGCTTAACCTCGTCTGAGGGGAAGGATACATCGGCAGGTGAGGATGAGACTTTAGCGGCTTTATCCGGTTTGAGATCTTCCAGTCGGCGTAGAGCGTCCAATCCGGCGGCACAACCTTCGGCTGGGCCTTTTCTGGATCAGATCGTCATAGACATGCCGATCCCTTCGCGCGATCCTCCACCTCCGGTTGATCCTTTTATTCCTGCCGTAACCAAAGTATCTCGCGCAGACCTTTTCGAAGAAGCGTCTAGTGACTCGGATGGTGCCATTAGCCTTTCTGATTCGCCTCAGATCAAGTCAATCCGATGTCATCTCTGGCGGAGTATGATAACTTGCTCCCCACCAAGGTCTCTCGCGATCAGCGGATCCCTGGATATCGATATCGCGTACCGCGATCCTTCACTCGGGTTTCTCCATGGTCGGCACGCAAGGTTAGTTGGTCGAGCGTCGCGGAGATGGACACTGACTTCCTGTACCGCCACTTATCTTGTCCCAAAGGGTATGTATTCCCAACGGTAATGGTGTCCAAATGCCCTCCTCCCACATCTGAGTGGATACCTCGGCTGGTGTGGCAGGCCCAGATCGCGGCCTTATATGCTTAAGAGCCTTGGGAGACAGCCACACGTCGGATTGCGCCGATCTCCTTCTCTCGTACCGGCTGGTTCGAACAGCTCGCCTCTCTATACTTGGAGTTCGAGGATCGTAACCGACAGGCTTTGTGGGAGTCAACGCACGCGATCTACCTTTACAGTGAACAGCGGGCCAGCGATCCTGAGCTGGGCCAGTTCTGGAAACAGCGGAAGCAGCGTCGGTCGCGAGCTGGACCCCACTGGAAGGCGATCCTTCGATTCATCTTGCAAGGTATGATCGCAGGTCATTGTGATCTGAACCACCTGTTGGATCCCTTCTTTCTGCACTTCCCTTCTATCAAAGAGGTTTCGCCTTGGTATCCTCTCCTGGGATGAAAACCGAAGTGCATCCTCAATTTAATCTCTGCTCTCCCGTTGCTAGATACCGCAGAACCTTGGTGTTCCCAGTATCGATCCTCTATCGCCGACCACCCCGGATCGTCGATAGCACGATTGTTAGATAAGTTCTTTCCTGCTTGATCGCTGAATTCGATTCAGATAATTCCGTATTTCATTAAAATCTCGCTTGATCCTTCATCTTGTTTTTCATTTTAAGATCATTTTCTTTTTTCGGCTTTTCAACCGCGATTGGATCCTTTCGATCCGCTATCGCCACTCATTTTACATATAGCCCCGATTCATCATTTCATACAACCTCCTTGTACAATTGCCATTCCACCATTTCACGTCCACCTTTTAACATGCGCCAACCGCTCATCGCTTCGATTACCCGTTGATCTTCGGTTTTCTCCTCAAAGGACTGCATAACTTCAAACCGGTTTTGACTCACATGATTGTGCTCGAAATCTTGTAACAACGCGCCACAGTTCAGGTCCGCTTCGTCTATCCAGGTCGAATCGTCGTGTTGCTTCCACTGAACCAAAAACTGTCGATGCACTCGACCATAACGAGTTTTACGCCCTGATCGTACATCCAAGATTTTCTCCTTTTTGTATTCGTCAGCAGCCAACTCGTTTTCTCAACTATCTTCCGGCAACAACGACTCATCGAAATCCACACGATTCTCACAGTTAGTCACTAGCCCACTGCCTGGGCGATCGGGAAACTGTAACACTGGCTTTAACTTGGAGACGTTCACTATCGGGAACAATCGGTATGGAGTTCCTGAAATCTCCACCCGAACAGCATGTTCCCACAAAACTCCGCCACTAGGAACGGTCCATGCAACATATCTGCAAAATTCCGAGCTTAGCCGTCTTTGACTCGGTCCAAGTAGAGCCAAACTTGCGATTCGCACTTAATATCACACACTTCATTATTGTCATTGTGTCGACCCGCTCGATCTTAGATCGCGATCATGAGACGTTTGTTTACCATTGCTCTTGCCCTCTGATATTGACGTTGGACGTTATGTCGCCACCTTCTAGGGTCAGCATCGCGTGTTTTAGTGCTCCCCAACGGTAATGTTGCTTCCAATGTCGATCTTGGATCCTAGCCATGGATCAAATAGAACGAAGTGTCTCCACGGAGCCGATCTTGTGCCGTATTCATAGCAAATGTCAATCTTTCTGCATATTCATCCCAGTCTTCCTGTTCTACGTCCGTGACGTACATCTTAATCGACCGGGTCAACGTCTGTACCATACGTTTTGTAGTTCCGTTTGCTTGCGGTCGGTACGCCATGATCGCAAGTTGCTTTTGCCCTGCGATCCGATTGAACGCTCGAAAAAAGTCGGACATAAATCCAGGCTCCCTATCGTGACGTATAGCTTCACTGGCTCCAAATCTTCGAAGCACACATTCTTCATATCCCTCAGAGATCGTTTGCGCGGTCCTCGACGAACTTGCTCTCGCGGTCACACATCCTGAGAAAAGATCCATCCACAGCAGCAGTGTTGTGTTTCCTTTAAATGACCGCGGCAACGATGGGATATGATCCATCGCGATCACCTGAAATGGGCATGTAGCCTGTATGTTTTCCGAAGATTTGCCGCGGATCACGGGTATACCCTTCCCGGTTGTACAGTCCACGCATTCGCCAACATAACGTTGTATACTCCGGTACAATCCTCTCCAATGAAAATTGGATTTGATCTGCTGATAAGTCCTCCCGATCCCCTGGTGACCACCCTCCAAGCTTGTGTGGTAATGGTGCATTAAATCTTGCTGCAACAATTACGGTACAACCAGACGGACCACCTCTAAACGATCGTCCGATTCCTTAGCGGATCGGGGGCTGAAGAACATCAATCTGTTTTCGTCCACTTCGTAGTCTGGAGCGATCCGAGCGCAAAATTTTGCATCCTCTGCGTTTAATTGGGTCAGATTGCCCATAAGATATTCCTTCAGGTTGGAGATCCAGCTCTCTTCCTCTTGAGCTTGTTTTATCCTCTTGATCCGCATCCGTTGTACTATTTCTTCTTGTAAAACTTCGAGTTGATGACGCCTTCGCTGCGCGGATCGTGTGATCGCTATCATTTTGCCACGCGATCCTTCCTTTCCGGCAGGAGCAACTCGTGCAGCCTGTTGATGGATATCAAATCTTGCAATTCTTAATCTTACTTCACAATGACACATTCCTCTTGCTGCAGAGCTGCACTGGCTAGTCGATCCGCGCTTTGGTTCCACTCCCTCTTCATGTGTAAGAACTTGTGTTTTGGCCAAGATCGAAGTTTCTGCATTGCTTTATGACGCAGTAACTGTAGCCCAGGCGCTTTACAATCCATCTCTCCCCGCATTTGCCTGATCAGTAGGTTCGAGTCACCACATATAATGACTCGTCCCCTAGTTTGGTTGTCCAGCAGATCGAGACCCAACAACATGCCACGATATTCTGCTGCATTCACCGTCAGATCTGCCGCGTACCCGCAGCGGCTGAGATGATGGTCCATTCTGGTAGCTTCCACACGATCGCACTATATGCCCCGCTCCTCCGTTTAGTCCGTGCCGATCCGTCGAAACTGACCACCAACAGGCATTCATCCGTGCCTACCGTGGGAGGTAGCATAGTTACCAATTATTCAGGTTTCTTCTGTGGAGCGCAAGCTCCAATCACCCACTGCCCTAGTGTAATGGGGTAGCCCGTCACATGAAATTGTCATTAAGAGGAAAATGACAATAAATAATATTACGTTGAATATTCTTATTAAAATATCACGAAGGACAGCGATTTTGTTGGGATGAACGAAGGGTCTACTCATTGTTTAAGATTGTCACAATATCAAACCACCAATCGCTGCTAGACGCGCGCAATGGGTGTTGAGAAGGTGTCATCATACATTTCGTTATATTGATATAATTAATTCTGGATAAACAAAGAACAAGAGTTATAGCACATAATTTATCTGAATTATTATTTTACTTTTCCCACATCTAGAGTCTTTAAGTTAATCGCTTACCTTCCTCTGTATTGGTTTTATACGTATCAGGGCACTTGCCTTCACTGTTGTCAGTGAAAGTTAACTACGTACTGGCAAACCAGTACGTAGTTGTCGGTGCCTCGTTACGCAATGGGTGGCGAGCAACAAACCCACATAGGCGATTGTAGTTTAATATATTAGGACGAAGACAAAGAAGGTTTATTCAAATAACATAACTTTATAAGATACGATTCTGATTTTCCCCTCAAACAGATCTTCCGAGATCTGGTTACTTCCTCGCGCTTGCTCGCGCCACGTGTACGTGACGTCGGGAGTACACAGTCTTTTGTTCGAATACCACAAGGTTTTACTAGTCATCTGGCAAGAGCGTGCCCCTTTACGATTGCAGTACATTCAATGATGACATGTAGACGGGACTCGCATCCAATACATATGAGTTGGTGCACTCGCTACCGTTGAACAAGCAATACAATATTCTCGATCCGATACATTTTTTCACTCTGAATAGGCCCGGAACGGTGTAATGATGTCTTAAATCTTGGTTGCAATCTTTGTTAAATCTATGATAATATGCATTGATCCTGATTCAGCTTGAAAAAGGACGCCAAAAATTTAAAAATTCGTGAACCGGTGAGTCCGAGGCCTTATTGTTCGTAAGTAAAAACGTAGTTCTGACATAGATCGATACAACCATTTCCTAAGATGATATCTCCTGACGGGTGGGATCGCATAACTATGCAAATGAGACAGCAAATACTTATCCTACGGATAGTCGTGAATTTTACCTGACCCGCCAGTATCATTTTGTGCGCAGGTACGTTCGTGCTTGCGAGGTTTGTCGACGGGTGAATCCTATTCCATATTCACGTGCACCATTACAGCCTCTTCCTGTCCCGAAAGAGTGCTGGTAGTCCGTTTTGTATGGACTTCGTCTTCGGGTTCCCCGACCACGCTCACAAGAATAATAGTATTCTTGTATTTGCTGACCGTTTCAGCAAGATGGTTCATCTTGCTATAGTTCCAGAGTTGATCAACGCTCAAGGATGGGCGAGTGTCTTTATCGACACAGTGTTTCGACTTCATGAGTTTGATTCGTGGATTAGCATCCGACCGTGACCCTTGGTTCACGGCAGAGTTTTGGCAGTCCGTGTTCCGATCCCTTGGAACGCGGTTGAAGATGTCAACATCTGACCACCTTTAAACAGATGATCAGACAAAAAGTGCCAACCGCGTTCTCGAAGAGATACTCCAAGGATGCGTCCACAAGTTCTCGAGTTCGAGCGAATTCCTAAATCTGGTGGAATTCGCCATCCAAAATCTTGTGCATGCTTTAGCTCGGCACACACCGTTCTTCGTAAATGGATTACGTCACCCACGTCTGCCCTTCCTGTTAGTGTGTGACTTTTGGTTGAAGGGGGAGGGACGCGCTAGAGCACAAACCATTCTGGCTCTTGCTCATCACGTGTCGATGCTAACGTCGTCACGTATGATGCCGATATCGATCGGGTCGACATCGACGAAGAAGATTACCTCAATACTAGTGTCTTAGCTATTATTTAATCAGATGATGACGACGATGATGTTATTTTAAGCATCGACAACGAGTACTCCGGCGAGGATGATGACACCCTCGCTGATTAACAGAAAGAGGAAAGTACAATTTCTGCACTTCGCACAAGACTTATTGATCACAAAGATGCCGAATCACCAGAAAGATTTCTCCTGACTCGTAAAGCAGTAATCCGTTTTATGCAGGATTCCATCGCTCACGCGGTGAACCAGCACAAACGGAACGCTGACAAGAATGAAAGAGAAAATGTTTTTATTTATTTATTGAAGGCGAATTAGTTCAACTATCTACCTAAATTTACCTGGATATTTAGTAACTAACGTGGGCAGCAGCAAACTACTGCCCAAGTATAGCGGTCCCTTAAGTGTGCTGCGCCGACAAGGCAACGCATAAACGATCGAGCTGCCACGTAGGATGCGCACGCATACTACATTTTACGTGGGGAGGCTCCGTCCGTACTGTCAGTACAAGCCCTCATCCGACGATGAAGATACCCCCCAAGTTCAAGAACGTCCATTAGGTTCTTGCGCTCGCACTCCAGACGACCAATCTGGACGCGTCCTGAAAAATACCTCTCTACGCAATTCAGATATCTCTCTGCGAGCTGTCCCCAGATCTTCCACTAGGGTGCGAACATCACGCTCAACTTAAAGTTGTGCAAGGGCGTAATTGGCACGATCCTTCGCCAATCAGTCTCCCGATCCTTGCGGTTCTGCCGCACAGTGTCGGTCAGAGCGTAAAGCCTGTCCCGCTCGTGCTCCAAATCATCGCGCAATTCAACGATTGCGCGATCCAACTAGTATTTGTCAAGATGGTGAGCCGAACGGCTTCTAGGAGGGTTTCCTTCCTTCACATCCTTTGGTGGACTCACACGGTGGTCAACGCTTCCTTGTGGGGCGTATCTTGAACCACCGTGACGATTCAGGATCAACGACAAGTTAACTCGTCCAGTGGCGGGGGTATCCCCCCGTAAAATATCTGGGAGCCCCGCTCCCAGCTGATGATGTATGTGGTCGGTCTCGTCGATCAATACGATGTGAACCACCCTTTGGTGGAGGACCTTCGTCGAATGAACGCCCGGCGCGTTAGTAATAGGATTGTATAGTATCAATCCATTCGTACATCTCGGAAGAAATACGCGCCCTCCAGTAGGGTTATTAAGGAAGGAAGGCCTCCCTAGGGCGCGAACATAGCCGTTAATACAACTTAAAAATTCTCTCTCCACGAGTGGCAAGGTAAACCTCCTATCGAGACAACCGGTGCAATTTAAACCAAGCACCGGTTTGAATTATGATAAAACTTATTGTGAGCTGCAGTAAATTTGTCCAGCCATGATGCACGGCCAACATTTTCAATGTTTCCGATGAATGAATTCCACGCCTGAGCCAACGAGAAATCGTCTCGCGTGTATTTACCGTGGTACCATCGATGTATGAACAAGACATCGATGTCAAAATCATGCTTAGTATGATAAAATTTCGCACTGGGATGAAGTCCATGTATCCTTGGCGAGTAATTGAGTGAGATTCGACAACTCCCAGTGGTATAATCATACCACTTTTTCAACTCGCTTAAGGTAGGCATCCATAGCTTGTTCTCAGGAGCAGATCGCAATTAGTTGCGATCCTGATCCTTATACGTGGTGCCAATATGAAAGCTAGCACCACGATCGCCGCACAGCTAGTGTTGCTGCCGCTATGGCTACGATTGCTCCGCGAGTGGTCATCGATATTCGCATGAGGATTTACGTCCTCATGTTTCGCACTCGCCTCGTACGAATACGAGCGCAAACAGTTCGATCCCGGTGACGAGTCTCCAGACTCGTCGGATGAACCGAACATCTCATGGCGCAAGTCTTTATCGAGACTAACGCGAGGCGCAGCAGTCGTCGATTCAGCAACCTTACGGTCAAGCGCTGCGCACAGCTTCTAGTCGAATGGAGAGGCTCCGAATCGCCCAAAAAGAATACCTCTGTCTCGGGGTCTTGGGCCATAAAACTACCTCACGCAGCCGAAACTGCGGGTGAAGAAGAAGCACGTGGATGACCACGTGCTCCTGCAATTACAATAGTTGCAGACTGCTTACTGGCAGCAGCAGGTGACTTAATGCCTGCTGCTGAGTCTTGGACAGCTTGTTTTCCGGCTGCACGCATCCGTGCAGCCGCTTCACTGGCAGCCTTGTTCGCGCAGAGTTTGGACGAAGTTGGAATGCGCTGAAACGTTAAATGCGTTGGGCAGAATCAGCAAGTGTTTCTTTTCCCACAAAGCGACGCAACGGTGGTCGATCTGCTACCATTCAATCAATTACTCACTCTAGTGACTAATATTTATGGAGGTGGTTGATTTAACGATGTGAGCCAGTCACATAAAAATTGATATCTTTGTATCAATTATAACAATATCTCCTTAGATAATGTTCAATTGACATTATTCGTAAGGAGTAAGGTTGAAGGAACATTACCCCCTAGGGTAATATTTCTTTTATGGGTTGCTCCACCTGATGGTTGATGTTCACGGTACATCAACCAGATTAACCACCAATCGATGCTGGACGCGCGCAACGGGTGGTGAGCAAGAAACCCATATAGGAGGTTGTAGTTTAATATAGTTAGCTCAAGACAAAGATGGGATATCAAGATTCATAGCTATATATAATACATTTCTACTTTTTTCCTTATACAAAGCTTTCGAGTTCTACCTACTTCGCTTACTCACCCTACGTGTACATGACGCCGGTTGAACACAACATTGTATTGAATTGACACAAGGCGTGCCCAGTTACACCGCCATTATCACCGCTTGTTTTACGGCAGATGCAGAGCACGTGTGTGCGGGATACTATGGAGGCTTAGGTACGGCAATAGAAATGTGTGTGGTGGGTGTCCGGTATGCACCACGACCCTCTAGGTTCAGCACAATCAGGTAGTTCATGAAGGCATGGCCGTAACTCTGGAGGGATGTATCCAAGAGTTCGAACTCAAGTGCTTAGCGATTATAAGCATTAGCGACGCGGGAGTGCAGAAAGCCACACACGCTTAAAGGTGGAAGAGACTCGTTCCATGCAATGCATGCGGCTATTCACCCTCGCACCCTCTAGATCATCGCACACAACGGTGAGTCTCGTGCAGCCAATGGATCATTCGACATCGGCGCTGCTATTCTTGTAGGCGGGCGCTTTTCATGCGGCTTGCACTGCCTCAGCCTACACCTTCTGCGCACAACGAGGAAATGGTTTGACCCGACTTCTCTTGAGTGTCGCGAGGGTTCCTGTGCAGTCTTCCTTAAAGAGGGACCTCGCAGTAACTACTTCTAAGCTAAGTGCCGCGCGAGTGCTATTTACTTCCTGCGCACACTTACACGATAAAACGTAAATGTAAGACTGATTTATATTTAATATGTTTTGATATAAATCTAATTGACTATTGTCTAGAACACATTGATTGGACGCGTGCTCCTGTTAAACGCTGTTCCGACGTGGCGATCTTGTAAAGATGGGGGATGACGTCGATCAATGACGTCAGACTGATATGTCTTGTGTATTCACACCAAGCACAATATCAGTGTGGTTACACTTGTGTGTACCACACACACTTAAGTAAGTCCGCCTTGGCTTTACCACTCAAGTGATAATTTCAAGTGCATCTGCGCACTTAGGACCCCACTTTAGTCCACGATGGACTTAAGTGGCCCACACTTTTGTGACCGTATGACCAAAGTGCGTGGGACGGTGTTATCTCCGTTACGATCCTGGTTTAGGACATCCCGTACGTCTTGCACACCATTATAATGTTCAATAGACTGTCTGTTGCTCTCTCAAAGCATGAAGTCACTGCCTGCTCCAGCGTCTCTGTGCGTACGAAGCGTGACATCGAGGAGGAGTGTTAGAAAATATCGTGTTTGACAAGTTTTCAGGTTCAAGTGCTATACCATGGGACGGTGTCACCTGATTGGCTGATTACCGTGCGACGTGACATGTGGGACCACGACGAGATGATCGACAAATGGGACGTGTGGATCGATGGGACTGTGAGAGACGGAAGTCATGTGACAGGGTGTCACTTGGGACAGGAAGAGACGGACACCATGTGTGACTTGACATGGTCAAGTTGCAGTTGCCGTTTCTCGTCATGCGTATCGTAGTGTTGAAGGAGATAGTTCTTAACACTCAATATATAATACTTTTACTTCCTACTTCTACTGCGCAAATGCGCCTACGTTCTAATAGGCTATGAGCCCATTTAACGTGACGATGGTCCGGCTAAACGAGCTGCACACGTCGTGGTTGTCGACGATCAAGGCAAGACCGGTGACGACGATTTTGAAGAAAAGTCGGCAGCGTCATAGGCGGCGATAAACCAAACGTTGGTAATGCTTGCGGACCTCTCGGAAAGAATGAATCGGATGGAGGTTTTCCAGAGATAGCAAGCCAACAAGCATTAGGAGAACTCACCCGACTCGAGTGTCGCCAGTATTTAGATGGAGGTCGGCGCAGGGTTAAAGCTCCGGACTCTGGAGCACACCCGTCCTAAGGTACCTTCGAATGTGTCGCTAGCTACCTATTTCGGTGTTCATCGACAACAACAGGCAGATGTTGAGATAACCTCAGCAGGATATGCAGGTCTGGCAGTCAACATGGGTCAGGCACCCGATTCTGGTGCATACAGGGCGGATTTACCTGCGGGACACCATCATGGCATGAGAATCCCTAACCAAGGATATATGCACCTAGGGTATCCGAGAATCGACATGCCAGACGCACAGCAACGAAAACTCGCGTTGCAACCTTTCGATGGAAAGGAACTCTACCACGGCCTTGGCTGTGGATTCATGGAGTAGAAAAATGAATTTGTTCGACAAGTCGGATTTGCAGAACGTGCATGTGGATTTGTGTGGCCGGAGGACATCAAGGTCGATGTTCTAGGACAGCAGCTAGCTGGAAAGGCGCAGATCTACTATCGTCATCAGGTGGAAACATGGTGGTTTGAGAGCCAAACCCCCGAGCACGCAATGCAGAGACTGTTACAGACCTTCACAACGAAGATATCACCGGCACAGAGAATGAAATTGTTCACGGCACCTAAGACATCTCATCGAAACTTTACGGACCATTTTCGATACTTGAAGGCCGTCAGTGATGCCTGTGGGGGTGCAGATAGTCTTGTGCTGGACAACGTCGTTCACTATGCTGACCCACACATGCGAACGACGATGTTGTCCACATTGGACATCCATCGCACTGACTACCAGCGGCAAGCAGAAGAGTTGGCGCAATTCTCTCAATCGACGGAGGTAGACACTTACGCGAAGAATTTTGGGTGCGATGTGGTGAACGCTGTCGAGCCTGAGAAGGAGTTTAAGGACAAGCCCAAACCAAGATCATCGCCTCCACGGAACGATTCCCGGACTTGCTTCAGATGTGTAAAAGTGGGACATATTAGGTCGCGGTGCCCGAAATCGAGGAAGAAGTCCTCGGGTGCAAACTCTGTTTTCACAGTTGGCCATGGTTCGAATCGTTCGCCTGGTCAATGGATTCTCGACAGCTGTTCAAGCAGGCACTTGGTCAATAATCCGAGTCTGCTCACCTACCCGATAGAATTTCGAAGTGAGTGCATGACGGCCGCCAAAGATGGCAGTGTACTGCGGATTACCCTGCAAGGGACCGTGGACATCCAAGTTGTTGCACTTGGAGTCGTGAACACAGTGAGACTCCTCAATGTTCAGTACGCTGAGGGCCTCGAGCGTAACATCATTTCGTAAGGATTGCTTGAGGCCAAAGGTTTCGTACTTGAATATCGAGGAGGGAGGCGTGTGTTGTCATCTGGTATGGGTGAAACGCTCATCATGGATATGGAATGTTGCAACAACGTCTTGTTTGTCGCTGTGACGAATCGCAGCGATCGTAATCTCAAGCTACCAGGATATACAATGATGACTGTCATTAATCCACCTGAACATGAACCCGTCTCGGACGTTCAGTGTGGTACGTTGACGGACTTTCATCGGCACCTAGGACATCTTTGTTTCGACACGATTGTCAAGATGACCAAAGACCCGACAATGGGTATACGATTGACAGATTCGATGCGTCAAAAGTGTCTGGACTGTGCAAAAGGGAAGCATACCAAGGGAGTTCAGTCGAAGAGAGACACGGGCATAAATTCACCAATCCACGTGATCGGGGGTGTCATTTGTTCGGATCTCAAGGGTCCTATGGCCCCCCGAGATCGTTTGGGAAATCGATATTTGGTCAATTTTATTGACCACCGATCAAGTTATTGTCGAGTGTTCTTGGCCAGAACGAAAGATGCAGCCGCTTTGAAGTTCAAGTTGTTCATGGAAAGCTTCGAGCGCGAGTCTAATTGCAAGATTCATGTCTTACGCACCGATGGAGGGGGCGAATATAAGACGCTTGACATTTTCTGCTCGTTGGAAGGCATCTCGCGCCAAGTAAGTGAGGTGAGAAACCAAGCGAGCAACGGCAAGGCTGCATGGATGCACCGCATCATCATGAACATGGTGCGGAGTATGATCTTTGCATCAAAACTGCCGCTCACGTTTTGGGGGTGACGATGCAGAGTACGCTTCGTACATACTGAACCGAAGCAATACCAATTCCAACTCTGGAGGTGCATCGACCATGGATATCCTGACGAACAAGGCCCCCATGCTGACAGACATCGTAGTTTTTGGGTCGACATGCACTGTGCACAGCGACCCGACAAACAAATCACTCGGTTATCGAGGGAAGGCGGGCATCATCATTGGGCGAGGAAGCGAAAAAAATGGTACAAAGAGTACATTCCGGTGGATAAGGTGGTAGTGGTGACCCAACACGTTCAAAGCGTTTAAGCACCACAGGATGACCAAGATGGAAGAAAGACTTATCCTGACCCGGTACGACGTCAGGAGGTCCAGTACATGATCGTCAAACGGGTGCACGAGATCGTCGGGATGTTGTGAAGGGCGGGAAGAAGGTTCGAAAAGGTCGAAAGCAGACATGGACCAGAGAGAGCCATGACACAAGGTCGACAATGTTGAGTCAAACAAAAATAGCCGAAGCCGATACCTAGGTTGACAGTTGCGACGTGGTGAATGCATTCATCGAGCAAGATCCGAAACACTACGGTGAGGACATGGAGAGTAAGCATCGCAACCAATGGCACGTGACCATGAACAAAGAACAGGACGCACTCAAGGCAAATGACGTCTGGGAGATCGTTGCACCACCAGTAAATGCACATGTTCTACACAACAAATGGGTCGACGAGACAAAGACCGACGCGAACGGGGACATCGAGCGGTAAAGGGCTCGTTTGGTCGTTTGCGGAAACGAACAAGTGTTCGGAGCGGACTATACCCCCACGTACGCAGCGGTCATGGAATTGGGGAAGGTACAGCTGATCCTGGTGCTTTCGAGACGCTATAAGATACCAGCGCCCACGGTGATGTACCCAATGCGTACGTCAAGGCTGAAAAGGAGGAGCACCTGGATATTTACATGAAGGTGCCGAAGGGAATGGCAGTGAAGGAGAAAGAGATGAAGGACTTGAACGCATGACCCCAAATGACCCAGCGTTGCTGTTATAGATGTCGTAACATGGACTTAAACAGGCTGGGGGTGTGAAGCAAATTACTTGACTCCAAGCTACGAAAAAGCGAATATTAGCAACATACCACGGACATGTGCTTATGCTTCAAGTTCAAGGGCACGACATGACCGATGGTCGGTGTCTACGTGGACGATCTGTTGGTCACGGGCACCGAACAGAGCGCTGTGGACGACTTCTTTAAAGACATGACCTCACTATCGATCAAGGGTTCGGGAATTGTAAACAAGTTTCTCGGGCTACGAATCGATTTCGACGACTCGAATGGCTATGTTCTGGATCAAGAACCGACTCTCGACTTGTTGTTGAATGACTTCAAGATGGAGTCATCCAATGGGGTTCGCACCCCTATCGGAGACGAGTGCAACATGAATGACGAAGAGGACGCTGAGTACCTACCAGCAAGAGGAGCGAAGAGGGACCCCAGTGTGAAGTCCTTTCATTCATTGATTGGAAGCTTGCTATGTATTGCAAGATGCACACGCCCAGACATTTGTTTTGCTGTGCACAAGGCAACAAGATAGACTCACAAGCCTTCACTCAAGGATTGGAAGACCGCGAAGCGCATCATGCGATACCTGAAGATGTCCAAGGATTTGAAGCTGCACCTGGATGGTGATGGACATGTGTCAGAGGATGTGCGGGTCGAGTGCTGGAGCGGCGCGGATTTCGCTGCGAGCAAGGTCGACCGTAAGTCGATGTCAGGGTGTGTGCTAACTGTGGATGGTGCTGGGGTTCTGTGGCTGTGCAAGAAGCAATCGGGTGTATCGCTGAGCACGATGGAGGCTGAGTTTATCTCAGCGTCGCAAGCTGGTCAGGAGCTGCTGGGCACGAAAGAACTACTGAGCGAGTTGAAGCCACGCGTACGTGAGACCATGCCGATGTGGATTGACAACGAAGCGGCGCCAAGCAACTCGAGTCAGAGAAGAGCACCTTGAGCACCAAGCACGTGGACATACGTTACAAATTTATATGCCATCACGCACAGAAAGAAACTGTGGTGCCAAGATTTGTGCGATCTGAGGACATGCTAGTAGACATACTGAAGAAGTCGTTGCCGGCGTTAAGGATGGAGGAGTTAGTGTCCATGCTCAAGTTGAAGGCCAAACAGCCTAACACCGAGGAGGAGTGTTAGACACTATCGTGTTTGACAGGTTTCAAGGTTCAAGTGCTATACCATGGGACGGTGTCACCTGATTGGCTGATTACCGTGCGACGTGACATGTGGGACCACGACGAGATGATCGACAAATGGGACGTGTGGACCGATGGGACTGTGAGAGACGGAAGTCATGTGACAGGGTGTCACTTGGGACAGGAAGAGACGGACACCATGTGTGACTTGACATGGTCAAGTTGCAGTTGCCGTTTCTTGTCATGCGTATCGTAATATTGAAGGAGATAGTTCTTAACACTCAATATATTATACTTTTACTTCCTACTTCTACTGCGCAAATGCGCCTACGTTCTAACACAATGATCATATTTAAGAGCGAAAGGACTTATGATCTTGTTGGCGCAGGGGAAAAGACCTAATGTTCATTAGCATGTACGCTCTTTTGTTCACTTTTCGGTACGACTATGCTAACTCCTGATAAGCTGCGGGAGCGCCAAAGAGATCTCATGCCCCTCGCGCTTCCACCCGACAGTTTTGACGACTCTGTTCGACTCGGATGTCTGTTTGCAACAATGATAGAGCGCCGTAGAAAATTATGGCGTGACGCAACGCTTCATCAGGTGACGTGTGGGAGCCAACGGGGTCAACCCACGCAACCGCTGAAGTTTGCCACCGCTCAGTCTCGCCGTCATCTTGATTACAGCCACAACTAGGAGCGTCTGCGTCCGGGCAAGATACCGATGTAGCACATAAGCGTCAATAATCGACGCCTGGTGAAGATTGATGGGCAAAGAAATTTCTGCGGTACAAGCTGCGATCGATCGGCTAGTGGGCAAGGAGCTACCTCAGTACATCACAATAACTCGATACGGAGTTCCCATACATACTGCAGTTTGTGTCTAGATTTGCAAGCCTGTGCAAATGTCAGTGTGGGGAGAATAGAGCAGGTCTTGAGAGTCTGAACAAGCTCGATCTCATGGTGGTCAGTCACTTCTCCGAATTTAGAGAGAGGCAGACCAGTCTATTTAACTGTTCAACGTTGCAAGATGTCTGTAAAGTTCCTAAGCCCGGATGGCAACGCCTGTGCTCATCCGAGTCCGGTGGATTTACTGTAACGGGGTAGCGCGTTACACGAGATTGTCATTTTAAAAATATGACAATAAAGAATATTACGTTGAATATTCTTTTAATAATATCACAAGACCTAGTGATATTGTTGGAATGACAGAAGGGTCTACTCATTGGTTGATATCGTGATGATATCAACCCACCAATCGCTGCTAGACGCGCGCAATGGGTGGTGAGTAGACGTCATCATACATATAGTTTTATTAGTATAATTAAGTCAGGACAACAGAGATTCAAGGAGTTATAGGACTTAATTATATCAATACGGTTTCACTTTTACCAAGAGACTCGTCTGACTACTTAGTCTCCTTTCCTTCCTCTGTGTTTCCTTAAAACACCTAGCGGGGCACTGTCGACCACTGTCGTCAGTGGAAGTATACTCCGTACTGGTCAACCAGTACGTAGTCAACAGTGCCCCGTTACACCTGGTAGCACTTTGTAGTCCGTCCAAGGGCCACAACCCCATCGCCCAACATGAGCATGTTGGACGATGTAGACGGCGACAGCTTTCACAGACCCGTATGAGCTACTTCCATTTGAGTGACATCAAATGAAGTGCGATCGAACAAAGAGTTCGACCGTTGGCGAGGAATCCATATGGGCCATGCTATCCTCAAGGGATAGGGACCAGCAACATGTCGTCATTAGCAAGTTCTTGCAACGAGAACTTGATGAGTCGCGAACGCAGGTGACCCTGTTACAACGACAAGATCACCAGAGGGCCGAAGCATTGAGACAACAACAGTCTTAGTCCGCAGATCCGACGCGTGAGCGTCGACGGGAGTCTCTAAAACTAGAGGTCTCTCAGTATCGGGGAGTCAAGGAAGACTCCCTGTTGAGGTGGTTCGTCGAGCTAAACGATGCCATCGATGCTCGTCGCATCGATGGTGAGCGAATGCAAGTCTCATTCTCCCAGTCTAACCTGGCAGGAGAAGCCAGAGCTTGGGCCCTGAACCTCAAGTTGCACGACCCACATGTGTTTGGTTCGTTAAGGATCTTCAAGACCATGCTCAGTGAGACGTTTGAGCCGCCCAGAGCAGAGTTTAGGACTCTTTCGGAGCTCCTATAACTCAAGCAGGGTAAGCGTAAGGTTCACGCTTACGCCCAACATGTACGCTACCTTGCAAGCGGCATGGTAGTAAACCCTGTGAGTGAGTTTGTGTTGATCACAATCTTCATTCAAGGGCTTTCAGACGGTCCCGTTACGGACCACCTGTTCCGCGGAGAGCTAAAGACGCTCTCAGAGGAAATCTTCGCAGCGGAGCAGGAAGATTATAGTGTGAGACAGTCTCACGCTACGTTGACCCCGCATCATTCACAGAGACGATTAGCAGTCGGAGGTCCAGAACTCATACACCTCTGTAATGTCGGGGGCGAGAAACCTCGCCCTGCGAATGACAAGCCAATGGTGAGATGCCATCGCTGTCATAAACTGGGACACTACGCATATAAATGCAGTATCCCGCGCTCAGTACCTCGCGGTGCTGAGCGCAGTGTTCACGCACCAGCAAGAAGAACTGGAGGGCGAGGGTCTGTTGCTGTTGCGAAGTCGCAACAGCAAGGTGGACCATCAAAAAACGGTCGGGATTAGAAGGGGCGGAGCGCCCTACTGATCCAGTAACATCAAGAGAATTTGAAAATCTCCTGAAGAAGTTTGCTCCCGACACAATTTCTGTGTGTCTCTTCACCTGGTAATGAGGTGTCACTCATCACCTTGAAGTTAGAAGTGACAAAAGACTTGTCACTTCGCGCCCTAGTTGACTGTGGGGCGTCGAACAATTTTGTTCGTCGCCAGTCACTAGAGGCAGGAGGTTTTAACTTCGTGGAGCGAGAGATCCCTCCAACGAAGATGATGGTGCGCCTAGCGACAGGCGCATCGATCACTGTGAAGAAACGTGTAGTCGGAATCTACTACGCGTTAAAAGGCGAACAGTACGATGATGATTTCATCGTTCTTGACCTAGATAATAAGTTCGACGTCATCATAGGGTTGCCGTGGCTCAGGAGATACGAGCCAAAGGTGAGTTGGCAGTATCGATCAGTTACGATACCTGCTACTTGTGCCTCAGATAACCACCTGACGAATATCTTGGAACGCCCACACTCACGTGGGTGTACTACGAGTGAGTGCGATGGCCTCACTTGTGGTACGGTAGTTAGCACGACTGAACAAGAACACAATGTAGATGATCACTACATTGTGGAGAAAACTCACCTGGATTCTGTGGAAGTGACTTCCCAGGAAGTAATCGAGCCAGTGAATGTCTTGGTTAATGATGGATCAAGCGTGGGCGCTTACTCGCTTGATCTGATTGTGCCTCCGAAGTTGACTTCGGAGATAACTCAATTGCCGACGGTAGAACCGAAACGGTTCTTGCGTGATCTGCGCAGTGGCAAAGTTAAGCAGACCTGTGTACTCGTCGCGGAGGACGAGTACGTTACCGATATTCGATCGGCAACGGTGTTTTCTGAGACCGAGAGGGTTCTCAGCAGTTCATCGATGGACGAAAGTGTCCTCGATGAGAAGACTCGGATTAAGCGTTACACGTCTCAATCCTGGGAGTCACTTCAGGCAAATTCTTTGTATAAGGATTTGATCGAATTCAGGGATGTATTCCCTGAATCCGTGCCTTACGAGTTGCCTAAGGACAAAGGCACTCGACACGAGATCGAGCTCAAACCGGGCTCGAAGTACTGTGTCATGAAGCAGTGGCCACTGCCTCGTGAACAAGTGATAGCGATCGACAAGTTCTTTGCCGATCGCTTAGCAGCGGGCCATGTGTGGGAATCAACATCCCCTCACAGCTCTCCGACCTTCTGTGTGCGAAAGGCCACAGGAGGGTGGCGGATAGTGCACGCATTCAACAAATTGAATGCTGCAACGGTACCGGCTCAGACGCCGATACCGAAGAAGTACGTCATCACAGATGGTATGTCAAAGAGTAACATCTTTTCGTCCATGGATCTGATTGATGGATTTTATCAGATCCTCATGCGTGAACGGGACATCACGTACACAGCAGTGAGCACACACAGCGGTATGCTGTGGTAGTGGCTAGTGATGCCACAGGGGCTGAGTAATGCCCCTGCAACATTCAACAGATGTGTCACAAATCTGTTGAGACCGGTGCGTGATTTCGCACCGAGTTACTTCGACGATATGCTCGTCCATAGTCGGGCTATGGACGGAAAGACGGACGTTGAAGTCCACAGAACTCACGTTCGTCAGGTTCTTCAACTTATGCGCAAGTATATGTTGTACTCCAACCTCAAGAAGTGTATATTCGCGGCTAGCGAAATACCACTTCTTGGGTGCATCGTGGGTAAACACGGCGTACGCCCTGATCCCGAAAAGATCAAGGCGATCACCGACTGGCCAGTGCCAGTCGATGTCAAGGGACTAAGGAAGTTCCTTGGCTTAGCGGCGTACTTGCAAAAGTACTCGCGCAACTACGCCGAGATGACGGTACATCTTTCTCGCTTGCTCAAGAAAAATGTCAAGTGGTCATGGAAAGCTGAGTTCTAGCGTTCCTTTGAGGGTATCAAGCAAATCTTGATGCAATATCCGATCTTGGAAATTGCAGATCAGGACAGACCATTTCATGTGGTCTGTGACGCCAGCGATTTCGCAATCGGCTGTGCGTTAATGCGGTTCGATACAGATGGCGCAGAGCGCGTCATCTGTTATCAGTCGCGTCAGCTGCAAGCAGCTGAGAGTAATTACCCAGTGCATGACAAGGAACTCCTTGCCATGAAGTACGCACTGGCTAAGTTCCGCGTCTATCTTTTGGGAGATAGACCGTTCATCGTCTATACGGACCATGCCTCATTACGCACGGCCGTAAACAGCCCACACCTCTCGCAAAGAATGGCGAGGTGGCTGTCTTTCTTCGCGGATTATAACTTCTCCGTGGAGTGTAAACCAGGACGACTCGATGTTGTCGCTGATGCGCTTTCGCGCCGGCCCGATTTCGAGCCCGACGCACAATTCAACAGTGAGGGCAAGCCCACTGTTGCGACACTGTCAGTCAGTGTCCCGTCGTCAAGTTTACTTGACGACGTACGAAAGGCATACGCGGAAGATAAGGATCTTCTGCGATTGATGGATCATCTGGTGAATCCATCCAGTAAATCCATGAGGGATTTACCGGCTTTCTATCGATCCTCATCGGATCGGTATAGTACACGCAACGGATTGCTGTAATATACAGCTGTTGCCGACGACACGTCTCGTGTCGTCGTACCCGCTCATCATGATTTGCGATTGCGCATCATGTATGAGTGTCACGATGCCCCAACAAGCGGCCATCGTGGTAGAGAAAAGACTTACCTCACGGTAAGTCGCGACTTTTACTGGCCCCGCCAGTATCAGTTTGTTCGCAAGTACATCCGTGCTTGCGAAGTTTGTCAACGGGTGAAGCCTAGTCCTTCATCCCGTGCGCCATTGCAGCCTCTGCCTGTTCCGACAGAGTGCTGGCAGTCCGTTTCAATGGACTTCGTCTTCGGGTTTCCCGAAGACGCTCACAAGAATAATGGTATTCTTGTGTTTGTGGACCGATTCAGCAAGATGGTCCATCTTGCTGCTGTCCCTGAGTCAATCAAGGCTCAAGGTTGTGCTCGTGTCTTTCTAGACACGGTCTTTAGACTCCACGGGTTACCCCGTGAGCTCGCATCCGACCGTGACCCTCGGTTCACGGAGGCATTTTGGCAAACAGTGTTCCGTACTCTCGGAACACGATTGAAGATGTCTACTTCTGACCATCCCGAAACAGACGGTCAGACGGAACGTGCGAACCGTGTCGTCGAAGAGATCCTTCGAGGATATGTCCACTCGTTTTCGAGTTGGAGCGAATTCCTACCCATGGTGAAATTCGCCATCAATAATTCGGTGCATGCTTCAACACAGCACACACCGTCTTACGTGAATGGCTTACGCCATCCTCGTGTGCCAACCCTTCTAGAGTGCGACTCTTGGATAAGGGGGGGATGGACTCGCTCGAATAAAATCAGTTTTGGCTCTTGCTCATCACGTGTCGAAGCTAACGTCGTCACGTATGATGCCGATTTATACAATGTCGACATCGATGAAGAAAATCACATCAATAATAGCGGCGACGCTACTATTCACTCGGATGATGATGGCGATGCTGGTATATTCAGCGTCGTCAATGATTATTCCAGCGAGGAAAACGACAACCTCGCTGAAGAAGAGAACGATCTCTTAGAAGTGCGCACGAAGAGCAATGAAAGACAAAGCAAAGAGTCAGCATAGAACCTCCTGCTGACACGAGAGGCGGTAGTCCGTTTCGTTCAGGACTTCATCGCAAATGCGGTGGACCGCCAGAAACGGAACGCAGACAAGAATGGAAGAGCAAATGTTCTTTCATTTAAGGTTAACGACCTAGTACTACTGTCAACGGTAAACTTACCTGGACATGCAGTCACTAGTGTCGGCAGTAGTAAACTACTGCCGAAATACATTGGGCCATTTCGAGTGTTGCATCGCAAATGCAATGCATACACACTCGAATAGCCACGTAGGATGCGCTAGCATCCTTTGATTTACGTGGGGCGACTCAGACCGTACTGTCAGTACGAGCCTTCTTCTTCCGATGGAGATAGCCCCCACGTTCAAGAACATCCATCAAGTTCTTGCGTTCGCGCTCCAGACGATCCGTCTGGTCGCGCAGATAAGATACCTCGGACCTCAACCGAGATATCTCCCCGCGAGCTGTCGCCAGCTCGCCGGAAAGGGAGCGGACATCCCGCTCAACCTGAAGCTGCGCTGTGGCATAATCGGCGCGGTCTCTCGCCCGATCAGCCTCGTGATCCTCGCGGTTCTTCCGCACGGTGTCGGTCAAAGCGTAGCGCCGGTCACGCTCGTGCTTCAAGTCATCGCGCAATTCATCGATTGCGCAATCCATCTCGTGAGGATCGAGATGGTGAACCGAATCATCTGGAGGAGGTCTTTCCTCCTCCACCACATCCTTTGGTGGATGCTCACGGTGATCAACGCTTTCTAGTGGAGCGTATCTTGAATCACCGTGACGATTCAGGATCAAGGACGAGTTACCTCGTCCAGTGGCGGGGGTATTTACCCTCTTGGAACAGCTGGGAGCCCCGCTCTCAGCTGTTGATGGATGTTGAAGGTCTCGTCCGCCAGTATGACGAGACTCATCCGATGAGTCCTGTGGCCCATCGGTAAACACGCGCCTTAGGCGCTTGTGGACGGATTGCAAGTTTGCAATCGCGTCACGCATCTCAGCCGAGATGTGTGCCCTTCCCCAGGGCGAATCTAGGGAATACACATCCCTATGTGCACGCTGCGAGTTGTCAACACAACTCGCACAAGGGTCTCCCCATGTGAGGCAAGGAATGCCTGCCTCACTAGATAAACAATGCAACCGGTACCTAGCACCGGTTGGCGTTCGCCTTTCGAACCTGAGGCGTGTCGCCTCAAGTTTCTTGAGCCACCCTTCTCGTCCAAAATTCTTTACGTTTTGGACGAACGCGTTCCACGCAGCCAAAAGCGATGTTTTGTCACGCTTTTGGTTGCTGTTGTACCGTCGATGTCTAAAAAAACATCGAGAAACAATTCTTCTTCAGCGCGAAAGTCTTGCGCTGGAGCTCAAGCCGTGAAGCTCGGCTGCATCGAAAAGGGGTATTCGATGGTGTTGGCCTGTCTCGTGAGACAGGCTATTGATGAGCTGTTCGGGCAAACGCCACGGCTTCAACTCATCACGCTTCACAGTGGTACCCTTGTCGGTACCACGGCTCCCAGATTGACGACGGCTCGCGCCATCGTCATCACGCTCGTGCGAAGACGCACGAGCCGGCGGTGGTGAAGAATAGAATCCTCACCACCCTGATCATCTTCATCATCACTGCCGAACAGACTGTGATGCAAATCACGAGTCCGTTCGTTCGGCAGTGGTCTTGGCGAATACTGAGGCATCGCCGGTGAGCGAGACGCCTCTGGAGCATTGCCCGAGTCAGACACGTCTGACTCGCCAGAGTAGATGACCTCCACATCGGGGTCATCGTGCGCACGCGGCGTGATACCGCGTGCACCTGCAGCACCTGTTGCTGCAGGCGAAGAAAGGGGCGGCAGACGACGAAGCGTCTGCCGCAGAGGCTTGCACAGCACCGGGCTGTGTGGGTCTTGAGTCACCTCGCATAGACATGTTAAGTATGCGAGGTCAAGCGGAAAGTGAATGGAACGGACCCAACAAGTGCTCCCTGTCCCAATGGTGGCCAACGGGTGGCCTCCATATTTTCGATAGTCACACGGTGACTATCAGTTAAGGGGGGGTAATGTAACGGGGCAGCCCGTTACATGAAATTGTCACTTTAAGGAAAGTGACAAAAAAGAATATGAAGTTGAATATTCTTTAAATAATATCACCAAAGTGGTGATATTGAAGGGTCGACCAAAGGGTCTGTTCATTGGTTGATATCGTGATGATATCAACCCACCAATCGCCGCAAGACTCGCGCAATGAGTGGTGACGAGACGTCACCATACATCCAGTTATATTAGTATAGTTAAACTAAGTCAAACGAAGAGACAGTAGTTTAAAGACGTAATTCTATTGATATAACAGTTCTACTTTTACCCTACCTTCGCTTCCTCGCTTGCCACGTGTACGTCCGTCGGGGCACCCAAAACCCTTGCGTTAAGTTACGCAAGGGTGTGCCCCGTTACACGTACCGCTTCGTACATTAACCATGTGCCGCACGCCTTGCGACGATTGAGCTAGAGAGTGACTCGGCTAGAGCCTGCGGGTGGTTCGTGGATTGGTGCGATGATACTGTTTGCTAGCATCATCATTAAAGTTTTCGCGTCTGCCTACCTCGAGTAAACGTTGAATCGATTCACCTCTTAGAGCTGGTAGCATTCGTTGCAGTCCTATCCCTAGAATCTTTGCGCGTACCTTACAACCAGCTGGTAGCAGCGACATCAGCAGACAGTCTAGCGCATCCACCGGATCTCCCTTCTTTCCTGATCGTGGAACGCAGTTTCTGACGACCACAATGGCCTGTTTACTCCTCGCAAGGTTAAAATTTTCATCCCATCACCAGACCGACATCAGTTGGGCAGACGTATCCCTCAAATTGACACGAGTGCTCGCATTGCGCTTGGTAACACAGGCAAAGGCTCTATCGATGCGTCGCACGGAATACCGGCGACTACATGCGGATACAGGGCGTTTTCGTGGTTGGTAGCTACATCGAAACGATAGTCATGAACCCTCACTTGAAAAGGAGAATAAAGCGACCACCGGCGACCATTCTGATGCGAACGTTTCGGCAAGATTCGTTGCTTTTGACGCGCGTTGTCATGCTTGTTGACTATAGTAGTCGCTCTTTGATATTCGTTTCCAATCCTACCCTGTTGGAAGGGGCTACAGACCGTTCAAGGTACTGCCGTCGTCCGACCAGGTGCTGCTGGCGTCCATCTTTGGCCGCGTTTGTCCATAAGTCAGACTGATTTAAACGGTACACAGATAGGGTTGATTGTGTCTCACGACTGCACCGATCACGACTTTAATTCTTGCGACTGCGCTCGATCTTGTGTCGCAAGAGAGGGCTGCACCGTCTTATCATTGGGTCACAAGGGGCTTCACCCCCTTCTCTTCCGTCAGAAGAGGACCTAACCCCATTTGCGACAAAAGGTCTGCGCAGCCGTATCCAGTAGAAGCCAGATGCGTTGCCTGGTTATGCAATGCCTACATCGAGCCGCGTCGAGCCGTGCCATAAGGCCTCAAGAGGTAGCGTTCCAAGCCACGCGTCATCTTCTCCCTTATCGGCATTTGTCGAACGGTGTCGAAAAGATCTCAGCTTTTCAATGACTCACGTGCCTGTACCGATCGAGTGTCCAAGTTTCTCTCACTTTGCAATTCGCATCAGCGACATCAAGTCTACTCCTCACACACCCTCCAACGAAGATGCACGCGCCGGGCAAGCTGGCACTCACTGTAGCAGTCGCGGCCTATCTCCTCGGCGGCGCCATTTCCACGACGGCGGCTTCGACGCTCCGTGTGCGCTCTCCTTTCGACGATCGCATAATCGAAGGCACTCGGTCCCTGCGAGCGTCGCATTCTGTTAAGTGGAATCCCGAACGCGAAGAAAGGGCGGGGAAGCAGGAGGCGATAGAAAAGCTGTGGGAACTGATGCTTGCCGCCGATCACTTGCATCCGGTTCAAGATTATATACGCTTCGTTGCCAGTTTGACCGTGTGGGACCGATTGACCGCGTTTGAGAAATGGCGGTCGATAGTAAAAAAACCCAAGGAACTCAAAACGTTGCTCAAGAAAAGTAAACACAGCCTGAAGAAAAAAAGCCCGCCAGGGTCGTCCTCGATAAGTTCAAAGGCGCTTTAAAAGTTTGGGATGAACCGAAACCGGAGACAAGTGTAGTGTAGAGAAATCCATTTATCTTTCGAAGTATCACACTTTTGCTCTGCTCACTTTCTTCTTGCTTTCATGATGTAAAGAGACTCGTACAAACCTTCTCCAATCATTTGCAACTGGTGTTCGTATCTAAAGCTTACACTCATCTTCCTCGTACGCGCAGCAAAAGATCTGGTCACTTCAGTGTGTTGGAGGGCGATGATGCAAGTGCAACTGCTGCTGGGAAAAGCCCTTGCAGTCATCAAGGAGTAGAAATGTAGATACTGAACGACATGTCGCGTACGCAATTGCGACGCTAACACTGGCTTCTAGCAAGGAAGGCTCGCGTCCTCGTCAACGTTGCTGGATGTAAGTGAGGTGTACAACCACGATGACATCATTCGCCGTAAGCTCCGATCACCCACTGCCCTTGGGTACTACTGCTCTGCTATAAACTTCCGCAGCACGGGTCAGCGACGAAGAACAAGCACGTGATCAAGCGTTTCGATGCGATAAGTCAGACTCATTCATTCAGGTCGATTCCGCATTCCTTGATATAGTACGAAACAAGCCGCTTGTCATGTTCTTATGTCTGTCACTCGATCTGCTACCCAGCAAATATTGCACGAGTGACCCGATCGCTAATCTACACTCGCAACTATCCAAACGATGTGACGGGGCGCCGGACACTAGAATTGACACAGCACAAGTTACTTACACTGACGGCAGTGTAGACAGGTAGATTCCTTGAATACTCACGTTCACTATCTGTGCAGAAGAAGGTGAGTCTACAAGACGAACACGCTCAGTAAAAGGAAAAAGTAGATATGCATTGGTCTATAATTGAAGTCTACCAAAATATTTCTGCTTGATTTTACATTTATCATTCTTTACCTACAACGTCCTAATATAGATATCCGCTCACCACAAATTGAGCGCGTCTAGCAGCATATACTAATTAAGTTGATTGATACAAAGGTATAAATTAACCGATGACTGAATCAGTACCAATGATACCTTCACCGGTAGTATTGTCCAATGCTTACTTAGCGAGGTTAATATTTAAGAATATATTCATGGGAATATTTAAAATTCCCCATTTGATCACAAAAATAAAATAGTAACCCAAAAAATTGAAAATAAAAAAATGCCCCACGTCATAGTTTGACGAATAAGCTTAAGGCATCGCACGTTTCCTCCCTGGAATAGGCCTGCATACGACGAAGTCTGCAGACATTGATGCCATCAATAAGAGCTGAACAGAAGGGATAAATTCATTGGATTCATTGATATTGTTATGTATTTTAAAGTATCAAAACTGGAAAGTAGAAAGGAAATGCAATCCCACTAGTAAATCAACATTAAAAGCAACATCAGCACCTACAACAACAACAGCAGTATCAACATCAGTAGCAATAGCTGTAGCATCATCTAAAGAGCAACACCAACAGCTACCGCATCACCTACAACAACAACAGCAGTAGCAGCATCAACAACAGATACTCAAACAACAACAGCAGCAACAGCAGTAACAGCATCAACAATAGATGTTAGAAACTATCGTATTTGACAGGTTTCTAGGTTCAAGTACTATACCATGGTACGGTGTCACCTGATTGGCTGGTCGCCATGTGACAGGGTGACATATGGGACCACGAGAGACGGTCGCCATGTGACAGGTTGACACATGGGACTACGAGAGACGGACGTCATATGTGACTTGTTATGGTCAAGTTGCAGTTTCGTTTTGTCTGGTCATACATATCGTAGTGTTGAGGAAGGTCATGCTAAAAACACTCAATATATTTCACTTTTACTTCCACCTACTTTGCACCAAGTGCACTACTACGCTCTAACAATAGATACTCAAACAACAACATAAGCAGCAGCAACAGCAGTAGTAGCACTAACAATAGCAGCAACACCATCAACAAGAGCAACTGAAACAACAATAGCAAAAGAAAAACAATAATATCAACAACAATAGCACCAACTGACTGTGTTTACGGCCGCGAACGATGATACAATGACGCGTTTACGCACTTATGTATCGCGCCTCCGCCTGAAACTGGTAGCTGCAATTGCAGCACGCCCGCGGCAGAATCTCTCTGCGGCTTCCCAAACAGGGCGAGGGTTCGTCATGGCCGTAACAGGGAAAAACGAAAATGATTAAGAAAGCGTGGTTTTATGTGTACCACATTAACTTGAGTTTTTTTAGACGTCGGGCACTATTTTAGTCTTCGTGATTATCAAGGGCATTTTTTTTATTTTTTTGATTAGGTGGGGTATTATTTATATTTTCGTAATTAAATGAAGCTTTTTTTTATTTTTTCCTATACATAATTATGATAGGGACCTGTTAACCCGCTAAGGTTTTTGCTAACCACCCCACCCCTTTATATTACCAAAATTTATTTGATTTACGCCTTCTGATTGGTTAAATTAATAATATTACCGTCTCGGAGGTAAATTTACAATCTCATTTACAAATGATAAAATACGGAATCAGAACAATGTATGCATACCTTTAAGTCGGCGCGTTGAAGACAGCCATCAACAAGGTTCTAATCAAGCTCAATTTCAATCCCAGATGCAGGGACAAACCTGATACGCACACGCGATTGCAACGACAGCCCATTCTTACTGTCTTCTATGGTTCTGTTCCGGCACGAAGCGCATGGTAGAGATCTCGTGTTCACAATGCTAAACAGCACGTAAATTACAGACGGGCTGACTCTACTCGCGCGCGACGACATTTGAATGCTCGACAGGCGCAACGACTGTCCCCCACAGCTCTAATGCCCCTACCGGTATCACTCGCCAGCGAAAAAGATCGTGCGAGCTCATTTCCCACGAAATTTCGTTCGTCGTCTGTCCCTCTCGACTTGCTCACTTCTGGCACAACCCTTCGCAGCTCAAGCCCGACAATGCCAAGGCAATACATATTTTGCAGCGCTTTGCACGCCATGTACCCACTTGCTCAGTGCGGGTGAGCAAAGGTCATTCTATGTCGTATCTCTACATGACGAAGAAATATATATACCATGTGCTACGTACTGCATCCAGAAGTTATGCTGTGAACAGCAACTGGCTGTCACGCCTGCAGATTCCGTCTTCTACAACAACAACAGAAGCTGATACATACTACAACTAGCACACATACTTCCCCTCTCTTTTCTGAGAATCCAGCAGCGCATGTAACGCATGCTGAAAAAGGCCCACCGGATTATGCGCTGCAGTGCTATGAGCGTAACCAACTTCCCGTCTATGCATAATTCGACGCATGCACAGCTGACGGAGCGCACGAGTCTTGAAAAGATCACGTCAAATTCACCACGTCGCAGCGCCTCAGCCCGTATCGAACTCGCTACACACAGCCAAAAAACAAACGCGCATTAATCGGAATCAAACTGCCCCCCCACCATACCCCATCCAGCGCGCCAGCCATTCGTCATTGTCGGTGCAACGCCGGACACCCCCCACTCGATCGATCGAAACGAAATCCTCCAACTGATCGCAGAAGTCGGCGCATTTGAAAATGTCTCTCGCTCTCGACATCGAATCCGCTAAGACTCAATCAGTCCCATTGACCGCATAGAGAGCGATAATGGGCAAGCAAACAGTGAACGACACAGACACAGACCGACACTGACACAGACAAAGAGAGAGAAACAAAAACGAGACAAACGCGAGCGACCGCAGAAAACGCGCGCCCCACCCGCCGTCGCACAACCGCCTTCTCCGCCCGCCGCAGTGTCCTTCGTCGCCTCCAGGAAAGACTTCACTGCGGCCACAATGGACGCCGCCGCGCCCTCCGACGTGTGCCACGCGCTCGAGCCGTCCTCGGGCCACACGGCGTCGGGTGTCTCCACCCAACTTGGCGACCACCCGACGCTTTTATTTTTTAAAAATATAGAAAATTAGGTGTAGAGATATCAAATACAAATTCATAAAGGCAATGATGTCAATAAAATAAAGATCTTCAAACAGTTGATAAATGTGCGTGTGAGCGAAAAAGAAAAGGATGAAAATATAGTGTTTGGATTGGCTACCAGTATTTAGCAATACGACCTTCAATTATGACCAATCAAAAATATGGAATATACATGAATATCGGTAATATATTGGGATGGGGGGGTTAACGAGAACCTAGGAAATATTTATCGTTTCCCTTATAATAAAACTCTCACTGACCCAACGAGGCGTCAGTTACATATGACGGGCTCACCCCGTTACATCACCCCACCTTTAATTTGTGTAAGGGTCACCGACCACTAGGTACTCGACAATTATTATGGAGCCAACTCTCACTGACAACAGTAAAGGTCAGTGCGTTGCTAAGTATATATATTGGAAGTAGAGATGTGATAGCGGACACTTGTTTCCGGGTCGACGCCCCAGCTTCCAGGCTTGGTAGTTATGGTAGGTGATTTGTGTGGGTATACTAAGTTCTGGAAGGTTCTTAGTCGTTGAGCGCAGGATAGAGAAATATCCCACTTCTAGATTGATATAGCCACTAACAAGGTCCTCGGTGTGGGGGGCTGTAACGCCTCTGGCGCGCGTTTTAATATAAAGGTCACTAACCCATACTTTCATTATTTCTCACTATATTCTCTATACTGGTGAAGTGTAAACGACAAAAACAAAGAATCAAGTCGTAGTAGAAGTAAAATTGTTACTTAATATTGTAAGTGAGCCGCTAATGAGCCTTCAGGTTTCGCTAATAATCCTTCACCCCCTGCATCAAACAAGTCATTGGAGTTAAAGGTCTGTAAATTATTACATTGTATTATTGTACTTAAAGAAGTAACGTTTATTCATATCAAATTATCTAGTCAAATAGATCCGTGACAATCTTCCTTCAAAGCCATATGAAAGGCTTTAACTAGCTCACAGAAGAGCTGTTTAATTCTGTGGACGAAGCCCGCCACGCGCTTGACGAGCTAACACTGCCGGAAGGGTGTGTTACAGCTATTAAAAGGCAACATAAGGTGGGTAACCGCAAGGACGGTGAGGTTAAAGCAGTGGATCTGAAATACTCATGCACAGGCCACTGAACTTATTCTGGCATTGAGTCAGGTTCAGCGCCTCAATGTCAGCGCATGGGCGCCAGCCGCGCCTTTGGCTGCTCCTTTTCTGCCACTATTACCCGACAGCGACGTCAAGAACAAGTAGACCAGTGGTCGACTTAAGTTACTCATATAGAGTATAGGCATGATCCATTTATAAATATTGAGGTGCATCCACGTGTACGTGCTCTGACGGAAGAACAAAAACAAACGGTGATTGCGAGTCTGCGTGCAGGCATCAGCGCTGGTCGCATCGTTGCCTCCCTACGACAATCTAATATTTTGGGTGTTACTACGCGCGATATACACAATATTCGCGCAATGGAGCGCCGCAGACTGCTAGGAGAAAGGTCTCCGCTTACAAACCTGCTTGCAAGTCTAGCAAAAAGCAATGGCCAAACAACAATGCGCCGTACTACGCGAAATTTGATGCTGAGCAGCAGCTCACGCACCTGTTTATCGTGTCTTCCTCTGCCAGGGAAATTACTTACTGAGTCAGCGCTAGTCGGGTATTTTTGATTGAAGCCACTTACAAGACTAATCGATTTCGACTACCTCTGCTGCAAATTGTGGGCGTAACTGCGATCAACAACAGCTACACTTTCGCCTATTGCTTTATGATAAACGAGAAATAAGGCGACTACATCTGGACGATGCCGAACTTGAGGCGGGTATTCGGGATGTTCTACATCGCTACACCAAAAACATTGGTTGTTGATTGTGAGATGGCATTCATGAACGCGCTTGGTAACTAATTCCCCTTTGCGATGACACTGCATAGTAGATGGCACATAAACAAGAACGTCACTGCCAATATGCGAAGACACATTGACTCCACAAAGAAGCTCAAACAATTACAGCTCACGTGGGACTGCTTGGTACAACCTCAATCTACGACAGAGTATAATCGCCAGCTTGTTGCAATATGGTTAGCTCTACCAATTTACAAAAAAAGGATGGTCTGCGTGATACTTGGCTGGTTTACAAGAAGATGTTTGTGTCTTGCTGCTTGCGTAGTTGCCTACATTACGGTCATGAGACAACGTCACGTGTCGAGAACGCACATGCGGCTATCATGAAGTGGTAGGATGGATCCACAGGTAAAATGCACTACTTTGAAATTTATGATATTAATAGTTCGGCTACTTGAGTATATTTTTGCCCTTATGTGATCTATGGTCGGAAAACACAGATCTCGAGTTGGCTTGCCACGGCCAACTTGCTATATCAAGCCACCAAAACGCAAGGGAACGCGCCATCGTCGATATGCAGCTAGAGTGGTGGAGTGGTGATCGCTATTTTAAGGAGTCGATAGCAACTTTCTTCACCTTGTGTACCCGTCGGTGGGGCGGGTTGCACTCTTCCAGGTGGACTCATTTTAATGGAAAACTTGACCGTGTTTGCGATGGGGTCGAGGTTCGATCACGGTGTGGAAATCTTTACACCGCGATCGGGGTTGGTGTGATCACGTGGAATTCGTCACGCGATCACTTGTATGCTCGTGGGATTGCTCGATATGCGTTACCCTGATCTGTAACAGATCGCCTTGTCCAAATTTAGACCTTGATTCGCGAGCCTTCTGACTACTTTAGCCGTCTCGAGATCTTGAGTCCTCAACCACAAATGGTTTCCTGCGTCCAGTCGCAGTTGGGGTGTTGTTTGACAGCTCTTGATCCCTGTCCAAACAACCCAGGGATATTACTTGATTAAATATGTGACTTTTCCTTGACGTCGGGTGGCCAGTAATCCACCCGGAGGAGAAGTCGACACATGTGATTTGAAGCAAATTGAACTCTGTCTACTGTTCACCAATCAAACTAAACAACCCTGTATCTTTTTCTTGGACATCGTTTGCCACATGTCGCTTTCTCTAGAAGGTAGCGATCTTCTACTTGCGTGGCCCACCTCTGATATGCTTGTCTTATCGCGATCACCTACCTGATCACTGATCACGATCTCGATTGCTCCCTGGTCGCGGAACACATGGTGTGCTCCACACCAACTTGATCGCGATCACCTACCTGATCAATGATTCCGATCCCGATCACTGCCTAATAGCGGTCGCCTTGCTGACGCGGGTCACACGGTGTGCTCCACACCAACTTGATCGCGATCACAAACCTGCGTGGTGAAGACTGAGAAAAAGTCACCACGGAAGCCCACCACAGTGAACTGATGGTGCTCCAGTTATGTCCGAATCAGAAAACGGTTGGTAGCGCCGGTCCCACACCGGGTCAGATTACTTCCATGGTACTGATCGGCAGAACCCGATGTCAGATAAGAAGGAATGAAACCTGCAAAATTGGGTGAAAGTATGACGGACGGAAGGTACGAGTCATGGAAATGGGTTTACTATAAAGTGGATGAGTACGTGGGAGATTCGCATACACCATGTGATCCGCGATCTTTAGAAGTAATCGTGATCAGGTGATCAGCAAAAGTGATCACAACTGTGCGATCGGCAAAAGTGATCGTGATCAGGTTGGTTTGGACCACACCAGGTGATCGCGATCAAAAAAGATGATCGTGATCAAGAATGCAATCACGACGAAGATCAACGACCAAGTATGTAGTCACAATCAAGCTAATGAGGACGACACGATCTGCAACCAAAAAGGCGACTGCAAAAAGACCACTCTATCACGTGTGTGGTAAGTACAAGATCGCTACCTTCTAGATAGGTGACGTGTCGTGTGATGATTACGGTATGATATCAGGGATATGGTTGCTTGGTTTGATTGGTGAATAGTAGACAGAGTTCAATTTGCTTCAAATCACATGTGTCGACTTCTCCTCCGGGTGGATTACTGGCCACCCGACGTCAAGGAAAAGTCACATATTTAATCAAGTAATATCCCTGGGTTGTTTGGACAGGGATCAAGAGCTGTCAAACAACACCCCAACTGCGACTGGACGCAGGAAACCCTTTGTGGTTGAGGACTCAAGATCTCGATACGGCTAAAGTAGTCAGAAGGCTCGCGAATCAAGGTCTAAATTTGGACAAGGCGATCTGTTACAGATCAGGGTAACGCATATCGAGCAATCCCACGAGCATACAAGTGATCGCGTGACGAATTCCACGTGATCACACCAACCCCGATCGCGGTGTAAAGATTTCCACACCGTGATCGAACCTCGACCCCATCGCAAACACGGTCAAGTTTTCCATTAAAATGAGTCCACCTGGAAGAGTGCAACCCGCCCCACCGACGGGTACACAAGGTGAGGAAGGCAATCAAAAACACGGAATCGAAGTACCCCCTCTGTTAGTCGGTCGTTCGGGCGCCAGTGGAGAGTTTGGATTAACTCGTCAAAAGAGCGATCACCACTCCACCATAATGGTGCGCGTGCCCAGATTCGAACCAGGGATTTCACCGTGAGTCTCTTAGTGAAGGTGTGAAGATAAAAACTGAACCTGGGATGGAAGCGTTGAAGGCCAAGGAATCTCCACAGTCGCGTGAGTCTGAAAGATTCCCAGTTCATCAGAGTTCAGGGAGGGACTCTAACGACAAGAAGATGAAACAGGAAAATCGATCGCTCGATTTCGAAGAAAAACCTGAGCCCCCTTCTGACGTCACTTCGGGGGCCACCGCGGATCGTGCTACAAAGCATGATTTTCAGGGTGAAAACCCATCGGTTAAAACGTGCAAAAGTTGCCCAAGGTCACACCCGCGATCTCGAGAAAACATCGATCGAGGACGGTGAGGGTGAAATAACAGCGACCGAGCCCGATCAACGTGATCGAGTTGAGAACAATATCCCGAAGCCATTTAAGTTCTTGGAAGATGAGATCAAGATGGAAGGGTGGCAATATGAAGAACTGGCTAAGATGTACGAGTGGAAGATGATCAAGAACCTACTATCAAGCAACCTAGTACTCCAAGTGCTGAAGCCAGAATGGATCGACGAGATTCAAGGTTCGGTATCGATTCCGGCAAGTGCATCGAACATGCTGGAAGGAATCTATGGGATCATGCGACTTCAGCATGAAGCTGGATTCGTGGCGGAGATGATCGATGTGAAAAGAATGTTGGATTTTGATCAATATCAAATTACCTGCGCATGTCGATCTTTGTACGAGAAGCTGATCCCTCTCACAGGCAAAGCTAAGATTGAAGATCAAGTGAGTACCACGGTCGCGGACATGACGAAGAAGTAACACACCGGATCGTCGCAGTATGCCTCAGCGTAATCCGAGATCGACTCATGCGCCTCGATCGGCATTCATACGGATGTCAAAAAGCCTCAGTGGATCCGCTCATCTGCATGATCGCGCCAAAGGAATCAGGTCTGAGCCGCGATCGGCAGCTATACGCGCCACCGGAGATGACGCAGCGGCCTTACAAGGACATCTGCTGTCTTACATTGATAACGAAATGGAGCAATTCGAACAGAAGCAGCGGAGTCAAGCCTGTCAAGCGAATCCAAGTCAAGCAATAAAAGATGCCGAGAGCTCGAGAGATATACTTTCCGGATGTGGAGATGGAGTCGTTTGGATCGCATCAAGGTCGATCAGACTGTGGTGATCCCCGAAGACATTCCCCGTACGAATCGGATCGGGAGGACTTGAGGCTGCCATTATGGCGCCTGCAGAAGTATCAATGAATCAAAGGCCGAATCCCCAGCGTATTCGTTTCTCGGTGATCGGCGAGCTGAAGGAATTTAATGGCTAAGAACGAGACGTGGATCGCGCCAAAGGCTGGATCAGAAAGGTCAAGTCGGCGTTCCTAAGGGACCAAATACCAGATGAAGAGAAGTGCCTGTTGTTCGGTGATCTACTGACGGGACCGGCACAGAATTGGCACAGTCAACGGATTCGCATTACTCGTCGCACGTGGAAATATCTGCATGAAGGTTTCATGGTGCAATATGGAGGGTACGGTGTTTCAAATGCCAGACAGTAGTACCACGCACGCAAACGATCGGATAAAACCCCGATTGAGTATTTACAACGATTGAATGGGGCAGCGATCCGAGCCAAGGTCGCGATTCGAAAAGGAAGACATACTACGCGGTGTGAACATGTGGAACATTTTATTTTTACGCTGGACGATCGCGATTTTTTGCGAAATAGTTGACTCTACTGCGATTGTCGGACGCCGACGACATACAAGAATTGTTGCGTGCGTATCAGTGGATGGAAAACCGGTACAAGAAGGTGTTGATGGGATCGGGAAAGTTTCATCAGCGATCTAAAGTTAATGCTGATCAGGAGCCGTCAAAAATGACACGAGCCGTACGATTGGTCAGGGTGGAAAGCGAAAGCAGAAGTTTGGAGTCGGATCCAAGCGGATCGGAAGAGGACGTGGACCGACGTAGAGTTTGTGCAACTACCGTCCCCACTCGATTGCAAACCAAGATCATCGTATGCCGCATGAACAATATGATCGGGAGAAGTTACGCGATCACGGAGATCGATCGAAACCGTGCACTAAATGTAGATCGATCAAGCGTAATGATCATGGCTGCTGAAAGCAATTGAATTGTCAGAAGTGCGTTCGTAAGGGACATCCATCGGACAAGTGTTTTTTACGCGTTTGCAGCTTGTGGAAAAGTGCATGAGAGTGGCAAAGCCCTTTGGAAACGATCCACAATCTGATGCGCTAGTGGTATGTGTAACGGGGCAGCCCGTTACATGAAATTGTCACTTTAAGGAAAGTGACAATAAAGAATATAAAGATGGATATTCTTTAAACAATATCACCAAAGTGGTGATATTGAAGGGTCGACCAAAGGGTCTGTTCATTGGTTGATATCGTGATGATATCAACCCACCAATCGCCGCAAGACGCGCGCAATGAGTGGTGACGAGACGTCACCATACATGCAGTTATATTAGTATGATTGAATTAAGTCAAACGAAGAGGCAGTAGTTTAAACACTTAATTTATTAATATAACAGTTCTACTTTTACCCTACCTACGCTTCCTCGCTCGCCACGTGTACGTCCGTCGGGGCACCCAAATCCCTTGCGTTAAGTTACGCAAGGATGTGCCCCGTTACACCTGGTAGCACTTTTCAGTCCTTCCAAGGACCACATCATCCAACATGAACATGTTGGATGAAGAAGACACCTTTCACGCCACGCATGAAGGGTTTACCCATTTGAGTGACATCGAATGGGGTGCGGTAGAACGAATGAGTTCTACCGTAGGCGAACTCGTCGTCTCGTCAGCACCATGTTGGAGTCTCTAGACAGAGACCAACAACATGCTGCTATCGCCAAGTTCATTCACAATGAACTTGCTCTCGAGAGGGAGAAAGTAGCCTTGCTTCACCAGCAAGGCTCTCAACAGGCCGAGCAGTTGAGAGAACTCGGTGCTCAACAGACGGAGCTGTTGAGACAGCAGCAATTCCATGCTGCTGTGGGCGGGACGGCGCATGCGCGTCGTCCCGAAGTGATGAAAGTCGACATCTCCAAGTACAGTGGAGTCCCGGAGGACTCCCTGTTACTATGGTTTGTCGAACTCGACAGAGCCCTAAGGGCTCGTCGCGTCGAAGATGAGCAAATGAAACTCACATTTGCGCAGACCCACTTGGCAGGGCGTGCCAAAACTTGGTCCCTGGGACTCGAGAGTAGCGACCCAAACGTGTTTAGGTCGCTAGATGACTTCAAGTCCCGGCTCATACAAACGTTTGAGCCGCCACGTGCTGAGTTCAGGGCTCGTTCAGAGCTCCTGAAACTCAAGCAGGGTAAGCGTGATGTGCACGATTACGCTCAACATATACGACTCCTTGCGAGTAGTATAACTGCAAACCCAGTTCATGAACACACGTTGATTACGGTGTTTATGCAAGGGCTCGCAGAAGGGCCCGTCCAAAACCACCTGTTCCGCCTTGAGCTGAATACGCTTGAAGAAGCGATATCAGCCGCGGAACAGGAAGAATTTAGCATGATACAGGCTCATGCTAGCTCAAACTCTTACCGTCCACCGAGACGACAAGAGATCGGAGGTCCAGAACCAATGGACCTCTGCTATGTTGAGAGCGAGAGACCTCGCTCTACAAACAACAAGCGATTGCAGAGGTGCAATCGCTGTCAGAAGTTAGGGCACTACGCATACGAGTGTAGTGCTCCACGCCCAGTACCAAACAGTACTGAGCGAAATGGACGACCATTCGCCAGAAAGGGCAATGGGCGTGGGTCCAGCGCTGTTGCGAAGCCGCAACAGCGAGACGGACCATCAAAAAATGGTCGGGGTCAGTAGGGGCGGAGCGCCCTACTGATCCAGCAACCTCAAGAGAATTTGCAAATCTCTTGACGAAAGTTGCTCCAGATACACAATCATTGTGTGTCTCTGCACCTGGTGATGACGTTTCGCTCATCACCTTGAAGTTGGAAGCGACAAATGATTTGTCGCTTCGTGCCCTAGTAGACGGTGGGGCGTCGAACAACTTTGTTCGTCGCCAGTCACTCGAGGGTCGCAGGCTCAAGTTCGTTGAGCGCGACATTCCCCTCACAAGGATGACGGTGCGCCTTGCAACAGGCGTATCGATTACCGTTGAGAAACGTGTAGTAGGAATCCACTACACGTTGGACGGCGAACAGTACGATGATGACTTCATCGTGCTCGATCTGGATGACAAATTTGATGTCATCCTGGGATTACCTTGGCTCAGAAAGTACGAGCCAAGGGTGAGCTGGCGGCATCGATCCGTCAAGATGCCTGCCGCTTATTCATCAGATGGCCATCTGATGAACACCTTGGAGCGTCCACAAGCGTGTGGATGTTCTGCGAGTGAGTGCGATGGCCTCACTTGCGGTACGGTCGTTAGCACGACTGCACAAGATCACAGTGTAGTTGATCACTACACTGTGGAGCAAGCTCCCGGCGGCTGTACAGAAGTACAGGATGCGCCGAAGGTCCACCACTCGAATAAGTCGAGTGGACCGGAACATGAATGCATGCCTAGCGGGCAGCATCTTAGAAGAAAGAAACCTGTTGCCTCCAAAGGGCAACATGGAAATCCTAGGTCGACTGGAGAGTCGACCGTAGAGGATCAGTCCCTTCCTGTGGTTGCACAGCCACAGTCAGAAGACGTCGAGGGAATAAGTCCCCACGTACTTGAGGAAGGAATTCCTCAAGAGTCACTTGCTGAAGGATTAGGCCTTCAGCAACCTGTGGAAGCTAGTTCCCAGGAAGTAACCGAGACGTTGAACGTCTTGGTTAATGACGGATCAAGCGTAGGCGCTTATACGCTTGATCTGATTGTGCCTCCGAAGTTGACTTCGGAGATAACTCAGTTGCCAACGCTAGAACCGAAACGGTTCTTGCGTGATCTGCGTAGTGGCAAAGTCAAGCAGATCTGCATACTCGTCACAGAGGACGAGTATGTGACCGACATTCGGTCGGCAACAGTATTTGCTGAGAACGAACGGGTTCTCAGCAGCTCATCGATGGACGAAATTGTCCTCGATGAGAAGACTCGGATTGAGCGATACGCGTCCCAATCCTGGGAGTCACTTCAGGCAAATCCTTTGTATAAGGATTTGATCGAATTCAGGGATGTGTTCCCTGAATCCGTACCTTGCGAGTTGCCTAAGGACAAAGGCACTCGACACGAGATCGAGCTCAAACCGGGCTCGAAGTACTGTGTCATAAAGCAGTGGCCACTGCCTCGTGAACAAGTACTAGCGATCGACAAGTTCTTTGCCGATCGCTTCGCTACGGTCCATATGAGGTAATCGACATCCCCTCACAGCTCTCCGACCTTCTGTGTGCGAAAGGCCACAGGAGGGTGGCGGATAGTGCACGCGTTCAACAAGTTGAATGCTGCAACGGTACCGGCTCAGACGCCGATACCGAGGAAGGACGTAATCATAGATGGTATGTCAAAGAGTACCATCTTTTCGTCCATGGATCTGATGGATGGATTCTATCAGATCCTTATGCGTGAACGGGACGTCCCGTTCACGGCAGTCAGTACCCCCAGCGGGATGCTGTGGGAGTGGCTAGTGATGCCACAGGGGCTGAGTAATGCCCCTGCAACATTCAACAGATGTGTAACAAATCTGTTGAGACCGGTGCGAGACTTCGCGCCGAGTTACTTCGACGATGTGTTCGTCCATAGCCGGGCTATGGACGGAAAGACGGACGTTGAAGTTCACAGAACTCACGTTCGTCAGGTTCTTCAACTTATGCGCAAGTATAAGTTGTACTCCAACCTCAAGAAGTGTATATTCGCGGCTAGCGAAATACCACTTCTTGGGTGCATTGTGGGGAAACACGGCGTACGCCCTGATCCCGAAAAGATCAAGGCGATCACCGACTGGCCAGTGCCAGTCGATGTCAAGGGACTAAGGAAGTTCCTTGGTCTTGCGGCGTACTTGCACAAGTACTCGCGCAACTACGCCGAGATGACTGTTCATCTTTCTTGCTTGCTCAAGAAAAATGTCAAGTGGTCATGGGACGCTGAGTGCCAGCGTTCTTTTGAAGGTATCAAGCAAAGCTTGATGCAATCGCCGATCTTGGCGATTGCAGATCAGGACAGACCATTTCATGTGGTCTGTGACGCCAGCGATTTTGCAATCGGCTGTGCGTTAATGCAGTTCGATGCAGATGGCGCGGAGCGCGTCATCTGTTATCAGTCGCGTCAGCTGCAAGCAGCTGAGCGTAATTACCCAGTGCATGACAAGGAACTCCTTGCCATGAAATACGCACTGGCTAAGTTCCGCGTCTATCTCTTGGGAGATAGACCGTTTGTTGTCTACACGGACCATGCGTCATTACGCACGGCCGTAAACAGCCCGCACCTCTCGCAAAGAATGGCGAGGTGGCTGTCTTTCTTCGCGGATCACAACTTCTTCGTGGAGTGTAAACCAGGACGACTCGATGTTGTCGCTGATGCGCTATCGCGCCGGCCCGATTTCGAGCCGGACGCACAATTCAACAGTGAGGATAAGCCCACTGTTGCGGCACTGTAAGTCAGTGTCCCGTCGTCAAGTAAAGTTGACGACGTACGAAAGGAACATTCGGACGGTAAGAATCTTCTGCGATTGATGGATCATCTGGAGAATCCATCCAGTAAATCCATGAGGGATTTACCGGCTTTGTACCGATCCTCATCGGATCGGTATAGTACACGCAACGGATTGCTGTAATATACAGCTGTTGCCGACGACACGCCTCGTGTCGTCGTACCCGCTCATCATGATTTGCGATTGAGCATCATGTATGAGTGTCACGATGCCCCAACAAGCGGCCATCGTGGTAGAGAAAAGACTTACCTCACGGTAAGTCGCGACTTTTACTGGCCCCGCCAGTATCAGTTTGTTCGCAAGTACATACGTGCTTGCGAAGTTTGTCAACGGGTGAAGCCTAGTCCTTCATCCCGTGCGCCATTGCAGCCTCTGCCTGTTCCGACAGAGTGCTGGCAGTCCGTTTCAATGGACTTCGTCTTCGGGTTTCCCGAAGACGCTCACAAGAATAATGGTATTCTTGTGTTTGTAGACCGATTCAGCAAGATGGACCATCTTGCTGCTGTCCCTGAGTCAATCAAGGCTCAAGGTTGTGCTCGTGTCTTTCTAGACACGGTCTTTAGACTCCACGGGTTACCCCGTGAACTCGTATCCGACCGTGACCCTCGGTTCACGGCGGAATTTTGGCAAACCGTGTTCCGTACTCTGGGAACACGATTGAAGATGTCCACTTCTGACCATCCAGAAACAGATGGTCAGACGGAACGTGCGAACCGTGTCCTCGAAGAGATCCTTCGAGGATATGTCCACTCGTTTCCGAGTTGGAGCGAATTCCTACCCATGGTGGAATTCGCCATCAATAATTCGGTGCATGCTTCCACACAGCACACACCGTTTTACGTGAATGGCCTACGCCATCCACGAGTGCCCACCCTTATAGAGTGTGACTCTTGGATAAGGGGGGGAGGGACTCGCTCGAGCAAAAACCGTTTTGGCTCTTGCTCATCACGTGTCGACGTTAACGTCGTCACGTATGATGCCGATGTCGATCAAGTCGACATCGATGAAGAAAATCATCTCAATAATAGCGAAGACGCTATTATTGATTCGGATGATGATGACGATGCTGGTATATTCAGCATCGCCAACGATTATGCCAGCGAGGAAGAAGACAACCTCGCTGAAGAAGAGAGCAATCTCTTAGCAGTGCGCACGCAGCGCACTGCTAAGACAAAACAAAGAGTCAGCAGAGAACTTCCTGCTGACTCGAGAAGCGGTAGTCCGTTTCGTTCAGGACTCCATCGCAAATGCGGTGGACCGTTAGAAACGGAACGCAGACAAGAATGGAAGAGCAAATGTTCTTTCATTTAAGGTTAATGACCTAGTACTACTGTCAACGGTAAACCTACCTGGACATGCAGTCACTAGTGTCGGCAGTAGTAAACTACTGCCGAAATACATTGGGCCATTTCGAGTGTTGCATCGCAAGGGCAATGCATACAAGATCGAATTGCCACGTCGGATGCGTGCGCATCCCACGTTTTACGTGGGGCGACTCAGACCGTACTGTCAGTACGAGCCTTCTTCTTCCGATGAAGATAGCCCCCACGATCAAGAACATCCATCAAGTTCTTGCGTTCGCGCTCCAGACGATCCGTCTGGTCGCGCAGATATGATACCTCGGAACTCAACCGAGATATCTCCCCGCGAGCTGTCGCCAGCTCGCCGGAAAGGAGCGGACATCCCGCTCGACCTGAAGCTGCGCTGTGGCGTAATCGGCGCGGTATCTCGCCCGATCAGCCTCGTGACCCTTGCGGTTCTTCCGCACGGTATCAGTCAAAGCGTAGCGTCGGTCGCGCTCGTGCTTCAAGTCATCGCGCAATTCATCGATTGCGCGATCCATCTCGTAAGGGTCGAGATGGTGGGCCTGGGGTTCTGGAGGAGGTCTTTCCTCCTCCACCACATCCTTTGATGGATGCTCACGGTGATCAACGCTTTCTAGTGGAGCGTATCTTGAATCACCGTGACGATTCAAGATCAAGGACGAGCTACCTCGTCCAGTGGAGGGGGTATCCACCCTCTTGGAACAGCTGGGAGCCCCGCTCTCAGCTGTTGATGGATGTTGAAGGTCTCGTCCGTCAGTATGACGAGACTCATCCGATGAGTCCTGTGGCCCATCGGTAAACACGCGCCTTAGGCGCTTGTGGACGGATTGCAAGTTTGCAATCGCGTCACGCATCTCAGCCGAGATGTGTGATCTTCCCTAGGGCGAACTTAGTGAATACACGTCCCTCTGTGCACGCTGCGAGTTGTCAACACAACTCGCACAAGGGTCTCCCCATGTGAGGCAAGGAATGCCTGCCTCACTAGATAAACAATGCAACCGGTACCTAGCACCGGTTAGCGTTCGCCGTTCGAACCTGAGGCGTGTCCTTTCAAGTTTCTTGAGCCACCCTTCTCGTCCAAAATTCTTTACGTTTTGGACGAACGCGTTCCACGCAGCCAAAAGCGATGTTTTGTCACGCTTTTGGTTGCTGTTGTACCGTCGATGTCTAAGAAAGATATCGAGAAAAAATTCTTCTTCAGCGCGAAAGTTCTTCGCGCTGGAACTCAAGCCGTGAAGCTCGGTTGCATCGAAAAAGGGTATTCGATGGTGTTGGCCTGTCTCGTGAGACAGGCTATTGATGAGTTGTTCGGGCAAACGCCACGGCTTCAACTCATCACGCTTCACAGTGGTACCCTTGTCGGTACCACGGCTCCCAGATTGACGACGGCTCGCGCCATCGTCATCACGCTCGTGCGAAGACGCACGAGCCGGCGGTGGTGAAGAATAGAACTCACCACCCTGATCATCTTCATCATCACTGCCGAACAGACTGTGATGCAAATCACGAGTCCGTTCGTTCGGCAGTGGTCTTGGCGAATACTGAGGCATCGCCGGTGAGCGAGACGCCTCTGGAGCATTGCCCGAGTCAGACACGTCTGACTCGCCAGAGTAGATGACCTCCACATCGGGGTCATCGTGCGCACGCGGCGTGATACCGCGTGCACCTGCAGCACCTGTTGCTGCAGGCGAAGAAAGGGGCGGCAGACGACGAAGCGTCTGCCGCAGAGGCTTGCACAGCACCGGGCTGTGTGGGTCTTGAGTCACCTCGCATAGACATGTTAAGTATGCGAGGTCAAGCGGAAAGTGAATGGAACGGACCCAACAAGTGCTCCCTGTCCCAATGGTGGCCAACGGGTGGCCTCCATATTTTCGATAGTCACACGGTGACTATCAGTTAAGGGGGGGTGATGTAACGGGGCAGCCCGTTACATGATATTGTCACTTAAGGAAAGTGACAATAAAGAATATAAGATGGATATTCTTTAAACAATATCACCAAAGTGGTGATATTGAAGGGTCGACCAAAGGGTCTGTTCATTGGTTGATATCGTGATGATATCAACCCACCAATCGCCGCAAGACGCGCGCAATGAGTGGTGACGAGACGTCACCATACATGCAGTTATATTAGTATAATTGAATTAAGTCAAACGAAGAGACAGTAGTTTAAAGACTTAATTTATTAATATAACAGTTCTACTTTTACCCTACCTACGCTTCCTCGCTCGCCACGTGTACGTCCGTCGGGGCACCCAAATCCCTTGCGTTAAGTTACGCAACGGTGTGCCCCGTTACAGTATGTGCCCACTAAGCACGCAGGAATGTTTCCATCCGAGGCAGAGGATATTTTAAAATAGGACGCTCGCCAGGATGGAATCTGGTACAAGCCGAGCGTTCTAGGCTCTGCATTTATGCATTCGTTGAGAAACAAGTGAAGGATCCAGTATTTAACAACCAGACCGAGCCGATCGCTAATATACGTATTGACCAACTTGTGTCGCGGCAATTTCAAGTGTGCAACAAATTGATGAGTACACTCGATCAGCCGTGAAGATGGAGCTAGATCTCGCACCAGGGTAATCATGTGGATATTGGAAATATCATACCCCTGAAAAGTTGTTCAAGCAGGCTAAAGCAGTTGGATAGATCAATAATGAGAATGCCACTATGCTGTTTGAGTCCGGTGCTGAAGTGTCAATCATCTACACCACCTTTGATTGTAAGGTAAAGTGCGTGATCGACGAAAGCCAGACTCAAGAATGTGTCGGCATGAGGGAAAACGCATACATGACAATTAGGCGCACGAAGATCAAGATTACATTGGACGGATTGCTAGTGTATTATTTCGACGTGTGGGTCGGTGATCAATTCGGTCAAGAGGCTATACTGGGTATGGATTTCATGGTTCCGGCGGGGATTCGCTTAGATCTAGCGGACGGATACTATGTCTACTCGATGAAGTCCGTATAGGTCTAGCGGGGCGTAAGCCACATTATAGATCGACCATGCAAGCGATCAACCTGAATGATCAAAACCTGGTGATACCGGTCGTCAAACCAACATATATTAGGATAGGTATTGCGCCACCAAGAGCTAAACTGTGGGTAAGACGAGACGTGAAGTGGGTACCAACTGTGACTGACAGGCCTGGCAGGATCAACTACCTACAGCTCACAAACCTATGTGATCGCGAGGTGATTTTACGCTGGGGAGATCCATTGGGGCTGTGGATGGTAGCGGACACGATACCCCGATCGCAGGGGTACGTGTCTGTGGGGTCGCGACGTTATAACGAGTGGCAGACATTAGCGTTCGAGGTTTCAACTGATCGAGAAGAAGTCTCACCCGCAACGTATGAAGGACCATTGGTTGATCAGCGATCATATCCTACGCCGAGAAAGATTTTAAAACGCCAAGAAGTGAATACAGAAGAAGAGGCGAACGACTGCAGGGCTGGCAAGTTACAACCTGATCAAAACGTGATCGACGAGGATTTGATTCACTACATAGACGAGAGTGAAAGCAATGATCGCGAAATAAAGAGCGATCAAAGATTGATCAAGGTTCTTGTGACGGAACATACAAATATCGAGACGCAAGACGATGAGCGTGTGCAAAACATGTCAAAGGAATCTAGCAGACTGGTGACGCCGACCTTGACAGGGAGGATCGATTGCGAGGATCCTGATCAAAGACAGAGACGATCCATCGATCAGCCAGACGCGATCTCTACCATGGATGGTGATGGACAAAAACAGTCCAGAAATCAGTCGGACGTGATTGCGAGGGACACAGAAGAGCGGTGTATGCAGTCCGAGGAAGATGTATGTCTACCAACGAAGGTTTTTCGTTGATCTCTACGACCCAAGAATGCAGGAGGGGCGATCAGTCACAAGATCGGCATGAGAAGTCAAACCCTGAATTAAAGATGGTCGACGCCAAAGATATCGGGCGAGGTATCAACGATTTGCTGCAAGGAGAGTCCCGCTGTTAGGCAAACGGGAGTGCGATCAGAGATTGTGGGTTACAGGAAAAGTCTGATCGACTGGTGAAACGAAATGACTTCGTGCCGATCGGAGAAGAAAAGACGGGGTGGAACCACTTACTGAGTCGACGAATCGTAACAAAAGTGGAGATTTGTACGCTGAGGATGTCGATCAGCACATAGCGATCCTACCGGAAGTTGTTACACCGATGGCCGAGATATCCTTAGAGGATTTTTAAGTGGGTGACCCAGGAGAGCCGCTGTCGAGTGTTCAAGAGAAGTTGCGACACTAATATTGGAGAATCGCCATCTGCTAATCGGCAAAGGTAATGCCCTACCCCCTGCGGCTCGTGTAGCGGTCTGTGGTATCGATGTCAGTGGCGCTAATCCGATCGCACGGAGAGTGCGACCGGTCGCTCTTTAACTTCACGAGAAGCTAGCTGATCTGATCAAGGGACTATGGACGGCGCAGATAATTCGCCTTCCACTTCTCTGTGGGCATCACCGATCGTGGTGATCATAAAGAAGAATGGAGAAGATATTCGATTATGTATCGACTATAGACGGGTGAATCAGCTGACGAGATTGATAGTATGCTCCATGCATTTGATCAGCGACTTGCTGCAGGATATGGATAAAGCCATGTGGTACTGTTCCTTGGACATGGCAAGTAGTTTTTGGGTGGTGGAGATGACGGAGCGAGCCATATAAATTTGGCGTTTATTACACCATCATGCCTGTTTGAATGGCTAAGGATGCCGTCTAAATTGAAAAACGCACCGCAGATTTACCGACGACTGATCGACAATGCGTCATATGGATATTTAAAGATTGGTACACGTCCAACTACGATCACTTCGGGATCACCAGAATTTATCGACGTGTTTACCGACGGGGAACCGGATTATGACATGAAGACGTCGGTCCTTGGTCGAAGATCATACATCGACTATATACTGATACCGGCCCCGTCATGGGAATCTCTCTACCGCAAAGTGAAACGATTGTTAAACGTGTGTAATCACTGGAATTTTTCGATCAGTCTGGCTAAGAGCTTCGGGACGATGCAAGGTAGACTACCTCGGTCATCAAGTGTATTTGGCTGGATTAGTAGCGAACCCAAAGGATCTAGGATCATTGGTAAACATACCATTTCCTCGCTTTATACGATCGATGCAATCGTTTTTGGGGAGCCTCAACTATTACAGTCGATTTATCGAAGACATTTCAGTGTACGCCTCAGTACTGTATGAATTACGAGAAGTCGATTTCCATGAGATCTGTCGAGCGTATGACGACTTAAGGACAGTAGAGGTTGCTGAGAGAGCTCAGTTGTGTCATACTGCCCATAAAATCGATCAGAAATTGCACTTAATCTCTAGGGATGATCAGGAATTGCCTCTAATTGCTGGGGGCGATCAGGAATTACACCCTTGTGCTGAGTTCGTTCAGGAATCACACCCAATCGCTGGGGGCGATCAGGATCCGGATGGCAGGAGTCGCTAAGAGGAATCAACTATCGTGTGTACTTTCTTGAAACAGAAGATAGCGACTACACCCATTTTGAAACACTTTGACCCGGATCGACCGCTTGTGATTGTGGTTTATGACAGCAAGTGGGCTGTGTCGGCAGTATTGCTGCAGAAACATGAAGAGGTGTATTGGTCGGTCACTTTTTCAAGCCGTACACTGAAGACCAAAGAAATTAACTTTGGCATGGTGGAGAAGGAGGTGCTAGCATTGCTAAAGATGCTAGATTTATGCTATACAATGCTGGTGTCTCGTAAGATCACTGTGCTGACGCGTTATATAACCTGAGCCTCGTTGCTTTAATCTTCCGATCTCAATGGGAGATTGGGACGATAAGCTGCATTGTTATCAAACTGGACACTGGAGATCCGTCGATGTGAGAAGGGTGAAGATGAAACACTGGGTAGTCTGGCAGCAAGTATAACTACTCGACAGGAAGTGGATAAGAGGTTGATCGCGATTTCGCCAAAGAACAACCACTACAAACGATCAGTATGCCTCCACCTACGGTCGAAGAGGACGAAAATCTCTGGGTGGCTAGAATGATGGGTCTGCCAGAGTGAAGAGAAAGTGTGGAGCATGCAGCGCGATCGTTTGCAGATTACCAGGTTGGAAGGTTGTGGCTACCGCATCGGGGTTCGTCCCAGATCTAAAGGTCAGCGAAGCAGAGTATAGAGGCCTTCTTCTATGTTTTGATTTGTTGACTGATCACCCCAGGGGAAGATTATTCATATGTGGAGATCCAAATTTAGTGGCTAGGCAGATGCGTGGAGAGATCGATTGCAAGGCGTCAAGTCTACAATTGCTGAGACATAAAGCGATGAAGAAACTCCGATCCTGGCCCAAACATGATTTCTCACATGTGAAACGCGATTATAACGAAAGCGCAGATCATTTGGCAACTGAAGCTCTGTGGATAGAGAAAGGTGGGATAGTAATGGATGAACAAGGTTACCGCGATTAAGTGACTCTGAATCGGCTAGATGAGTGACAGTTACACCGCAAGACGAATCATAGGGTGCTATTAGCTGCGATTACCCGTACTGCCACACGACGACGCCATTCGCCACAAATTGTTCAAGAGTAGATCGTACAACAGATACTACTCGAACGGATCAAACATGCGCAGGATGAAGAGAGTTGGATCTTTAACTTGAAGATCTATTTGACTAAAGACGTATCTACGATTTTATCAACGGGTGCAAAATCATGTGCTTGATCGCGCCGGACTATGAGGTCGATCAGGACGAGTTGTTTCTCTTTTGTCCCAGCTCAGCTACAAAGTCAGAAGATCGCGTAGAGCTAGGCCTGTTGGTAATCCCGGAGCTATTGAAGCAGGATTTTTAACATCATTATATTACCAGTGTGGAGGGCGGCCACCAGGGTATAGGTCGAATTTACCAGATAATCAGGAAGAAGTGCCACTGGAGAGGCTCGTATCGAAGTGTGCGACGGTGTGTGGGAAAGTGTGTGGATTGCGAGACAGGTGAAGGCCGCTTCTATGATCGAAGTGGCTCGCCGGGAAACGTACAAGCAACGTACCCTTTTCAGATTCTAGCGATGGATCATACCCTTCTTTGCCGCGATCTTTCAAAGGGAAAATAGAGTACTTGATCTGGGTCGATCTGCTCTCTGGGTATGTGGTTGCGAAGGCGAGTGCATCTCGGACCGCACAAACGATAGCGTAAAATAACGAAGAATGTGTATTCAGAAGGTATAGCGCAAGTGAAGCAATTTGTAACGATTGAGAGCCAGGATCCATGTCTGATTTTTTTCGGGCGTTTAATCGGATCGTGGGACACAAAAGACGAGCTACTATGGCTTATAGGTCACAAGCAAACGGCACCGCAAAGCACATGGTACAGACCTAACTAGATCGATCAAGATGTACGTATCGGACGAGAACCAGAGAGATTGGGATGAATATGCCGAATGATTGACATACGAGATCAACACCGCACATTATCGCATTCGCGGTGACACCCCATTTTATTTGATCCACGATTGGGACCCCCGATCAACGTTGGAAGCCACGCTACCTCTAGGTAGTACCGCGTCGCGAGATCGAGATCCACGACGATGGCGGTTTGGCATACAACGCCATTATCAACATGCGAGAGCGACGGTGAACAGTCGACTGAAGGAAGCAATGCAAGATCACGCTGATCAGGATAATCAGGATCGAGATCTGCTGGACATATGTAGCGGCCGAAAGTCTGGCTATATCTGGATCGCGTGAAGGAGGGGTACGCTCATAAACTGGCACATATTTTGCACGGACCGTTCCGATGAATCGACAACTACGGGCACCACGCGGTGAGATTAAAGAAAGAAGGTACTCCCAAGTCTTTCCAGTGGTTCACGTGTCCAATCTGAAACTCGTACGACTGTATCCGGATCGATCGATAGAACAAGTGAGAACAATTGAAGCGGATCGAGTTGACTTTGACAAAGTTTTTTTTACCAGAAGACAGTTGGGTAACCGATCTGGCAGAAGACGAGTTCGAAGGGGAGAGAATAGCGGACATGCAATCAGGACGGCGTAAAGGTTATGACAGGGTGCACCGACAGTTCAAAATCGATTAAAAAGGGTAGGGAATTCGTCGTGGGTGGACGAAGCTGACTTATAATATGGAGAGTTGGTACAAGAATGGGATCTTGATCGTGTGCGAAGAATCGATTTGAAGTGATGCAGTCGCATGAAGAGCGGAATGCGGGTGAGTGAGGGTCAGGTCGTGGACTTAAGTTCACGTACAGGAAGGCTGTATATGAAGGTGGAAAGGCGGTAGATATTGTGAGTATGGCAAACGAAGGCTTACAGACGTGATCGCGCACGTGAAGGTCTCGCAGTATTAATGATCGCCAGTAATCAGTATCGGTGGATCTGATCGCGGTGATCATATCAGTGAATCTTTGATCGCGAGCGATCTGGACGGAGGGTGACCTGGTCAAGCATAGTTAAAGAAAAGTAGAAGCATGGAGACGATTTCAACAATGGATTACGAGGATATTAACAAAAGAGAAAAGTGATATTGAACGAAGAGACTGACAACTCTTGAACGATCAACAAGGGAAGAATTTGCAAGAGATACGAGTGATCGAAGATCCAGGATAATTTGCGATCGCGGACCGATACTGGTTACTCCACGGATCGGCTGAGTCAGTTAGCAACAAGGCAGTGATCAAGTTTGGAATCTTAGTCGTCTTGCATCTTAAACCAGGGCACCACAATATTTTTTCTGACGAGGCGGGGAAGTGTAAAAAGAAGGGGTTCAACAGAATATCTAAGTCGCAATTCCCGTCGATCATCCCTTGAAGGATGAAGGGGAGGACAGTTTTCCAACGAGGTCCCAATCGCGATCGGCGTTGCCGGCGCTCTTCACAAAAATCGGCCAACTCAGAATCTGCCTGGCGCTGCCGACTGGAGATGAGGAGAACATGAGTCGATTCCCATAGCGCCTGTCAATGACGATCTTCAAACGCGCGATACGTTTCCACCAGCACCTTGAACCACCCAGTCACTGAGAAGGAGATCGGCTTGATTAGTTGATCGAAAATTTATCATGGTTCTTGGCTGTAGGGAGACGTAATCTGCGCAGAAGAAATCAACTGGTGGGACTATTGATCTGCCCGGAGTGCCAGCGGCCTCGGTGCCTTGTACGCGGGAAATAGGAAAGAATTTTGGCTTGGAGAAATGTTTTACCATAAACTCCACTTCCAGCTCAGCGACACTGGTATAGCTGACCCGACGCGACAACCAGGGTCTTACTTATAAAGCTGACCGGGAAACGCAATAGTTGTACCCAGGGATCTACTGGTCGCGCAATACACGAGTAGCTGGAAGCGCGATATATTGGCCAGGAGACGACATATTATAAGCTTCCTCGCGATCAACACTGGACATGCTGAGACTGCCATATGAATAGCTCGACGGCTCGCCCAGAAGATCGATCTTGGATACCTTGAACTTCTTGGGAGTCGTCGATGGAGCCGGAGAAGAAGATCGCGAGTTTGAGCTGGATATTTCAATGACGATAGTGGATGCAGGTCGATCGAGCTTAGACGATTTAGCAGTAGTCGAAGCTCGTCTGCGGGACAAAGATCGCGACCAGATAGCGCGGCGCGGGTGGAATCCTTCGAATAACTTAACGAATCGCTCAAGTAGGATGACGAAGAATCCCAACTCTTTGGGTTCGCTCGACTTTCCAATTCTTCTTGCGACGTGTTCGTAAGGATCCCCGGAGCCCCTTGAACTGGAGGAGGATTGGAAGGGTTCTTTGGGCACGCCCCGGATGAACGCTTGACGGATGACGATCGCTTGGGCTTAGGTGACCGCGTTGACCCAGCTAACCTCCCGTAAGAAGACAATCGTGCGGGGGCTTCTACCGGTCTGGATGCAGTAGACTTGGGAGGATCGACCGTTTGCAGCAACTCAGCTGATTGTGCGGATTTTGCCGCCGAAGCCGACTAAGTTGATCGCGTAGGCAAGGCCGATCTCGAGAACGAAGTGGAATTGGTTGGATTTGTACGCGATGCAGGCTTGCCCGATTGCTGAATCTTGTCCCGTGGCTTACAGCATCCTTCTGCACCGCATCAGCTTTTCGCGTGGCTGGAGATGATCGCGTAGACCCAGCAGAAGACTTCGAGCGAGCAGATCGAGTCAAAGCCCTTGTCGGGGTCAGAGGAAAGAAGTCTCCGTAAACCCGAGAATGCTTAGACGGGAGACCATGGTTGATGTCGCTCCGGTTACGCTTGCTGTCCGAAGAAGCTGGAACTGACGCTGTAGCAAATGGACGACCAGATGCTAGCCGAGCCAGATTAGCCCGATCTTTGGTCGTCGTCAGCCACAGCGAGATCACGATCGGCGATCGCGAAATCACGAGCATGTTTCCGGTCCTGGATCTTACGTTGAAGACACGCATTTTCGGAGTTGAAATCCGCCATCACCTTGCGCAGTCGATCCAGTTCACGCTTCTGATGCGTGATCTTCGTGCCATGTTGATCACGCAGAGTAGGGAATTGTGCGATCTGTTTCTCTAGATCGGCTATCCTCTGCTAATCGCGAGCAGAAGCACCCTGGTACTTCTTCGCGTCAGCGTCCCGGAGAGCTCGGATCGACTCGAACTGCGAAACCCGGGATTTCAACTTCTGATTAAGTGAGCTGGTCTCTTGCCGATACTGCTTATCGAGAGACGCATGAATCGCAGTCTGGTCGCGCCGACTCTTGTCTGGGTCAGAAGAGACAGCTTCGGACAGGTATGTCTTTAAGCGCTCTATCTCGTTCTCCAAGTCATAATACCTTGCCACCCGACCCTCCTGCTTGTTCAAGACGCCTTCTTATTCTTTTCTGCGCTGACGATCCTTCTGAAAAGTGGAGAGCACACGATCGAAACGATGCTTAACATATCCACGCTGCTGGATCCCGAATTCACGCAACTGGTACAACTCCTGATCCAGGCGATAGCCGCGGTGCTTCTCTTCTTTCAAAGTATCTCCAAGAGATTCGTAACGCCTCACGAACTCCTCGTAGCTCGCTAAGCGATCGTAAAGAGTGGCGACCATGCCGGCCATCGTCGGTCGATCATCGTACGCAGCGGTCGTCCTCTGGGTACAGGAAGAAGCAGGTACGACCCGGCGTACGACCCATTGTGATCGCGGACGTGCGTCACCTGACCAAAACCAAGAGACGACTCGCCCGAATCGGAAGAATAAGAGGTATCAAAAGGTATTGTCGTCGACATCGCGCAAGTTAGCACGAGGTACTGACCAAGCGAAAATACAAGTGCGCAGTCAGATAGACACTGTGTGGCGACTAAAGGCGAAAGGGCGACTGTGGTAAAGCGACTATGGAAATTCGCTATAAGGGAACTGATCGCATTACCGTTATGTCCAAGCCAGTCAACGGTTGACGGCCCGGTCCCGCATCTGATCAGATCGCGTCCATTGGACAGTCAGACCAAAATGGATATCAGATCGGGCAAGTTGGGACCCGCGATTTTGGATCAAGGTAATAGGCGGAATGTAACGTTAGCGATCAGTCGATTAAGAAGGAGACCGCGATCAGCAAGGCAACCGCGATTACGCAGCGATCGGGATCGGGATCATTGATTAGGTGGGTGATCGCGATCAAGTTGGTGTGGAACACACTATGTGATCCTCGACCAGGAAGCAATCGAGATCGTGGTCGGTGATCAGGTAGGTGATCGCGATAAGACAAGCATATCAGAGGTGGGCCACGCAAGTAGAAGATCGCTACCTTCTAGATAGGTGACGTGTCGTGTGACGATTACGGTATGATATCAGGGATATGGTTGCTTGGTTTGATTGATGAATAGTAGATAGATTTTAATTTGCTTCAAATCACATGTGTCGACTTCTCCTCCGGGTGGATTACTGGCCACCCGACGTCAAAGAAAAGTCACATATTTAATCAAGTAATATCCCTGGATTGTTTGGACAGGGATCAAGAGCTGTCAAACAACACCCCAACTGCGACTGGACGCAGGAAACCCTTTGTGGTTGAGGACTCAAGATCTCGATACGGCTAAAGTAGTCAGAAGGCTCGCGAATCAAGGTCTAAATTTGGACAAGGCGATCTGTTACAGATCAGGGTAACGCATATCGAGCAATTCCACAAGCATACAAGTGATCGCGTGACGAATTCCACGTGATCACACCAACCCCGATCGCGGTGTGAATATTTCCACACCGTGATCGAACCTCGACCCCATCGCAAACACAGTCAAGTTTTCCATTAAAATGAGTCCACTTGGAAGAGTGCAACCCGCCCCACCGACGGGTACACAAGGTGAGGAAGGCAATCAAAAACACGGAATTAAAGTACCCTCTCTGTTAGTCGGTCGTTCGGGCGCCAGTGGAGAGTTTGGATCAACTCCTCAAATCGCGATCACCAATTTACCACAGTGATATAAACCTTCGATCGCGGATCGCGGTCGGTCAATCGTTGATCCTTGAATATACTCCTTCTTGACCGTTAGGTATATCAATCTTCATATCTCCCACAGTCATTTCTTGTCACTCAGTCGTTTGACACCATCATAAATGCCAACGGGCTTATCTCCGAGAGCACTCCACCAATCAAATTGATCTCGCACTTAACGCAGTAGGCGCGATCCACACTTTCCATCAGTATTCTCCTGCACTTCTCTACATAAAAGTTTAAGGCACTCGACACGAGATAGAGTTAAAACCGGGCTCGAAGTACTGGGTCATGAAGCAGTGGCTACTGCCTCGTGAACAAGTGATAGCGATCGACAAGTTCTTTGCCGATCGCTTCGCTACGGTCCATATGAGGTATTCAACTTCCCCTCACAGCTCTCCGACCTTCTGTGTGCTAAAGGCCACATGAGGATGGCGGATAGTGCACGCGTTCAAGAAGTTGAAAGCTGCAACGGTACCGGCTCAGACGCCGATACCGAGGAAGGACGTCATCACAGATGGTATGTCAAAGAGTACCATCTTTTCGTCCATGGATCTGATGGATGGATTCTATCGGATCCTCATGCATGGACGGAACATCCCGTTCACGGCAGTGAGCATCCCCAGCGAGATGCTGTGGAAGTGGCTAGTGATGCCACAGGGGCTGAGTAATGCCCCTGCAACGTTCAACCGATGTGTTACAAATCTGTTGAGACCGGTGCGTGATTTCGCACCGAGTTACTTCGACGATGTGTTCGTCCATAGCCGGACTAAGGACGAAAAAACACACGTGGAAGTTCAGAGACCACACATTTGTGAGGTACTTCGATTTATGCTCAAGCATAAGTTGTACGCCAACCTCAAGAAGCCTATATTTGCAGCTAGCAAATAACCACTTCTTGGGTGCATCGTGGGTAAGCGCGGCGTACGACCTGATCCTGATAAGATCAATACAATCATCGACTATTCCGTGCCATGTGATGTCAAGTAAATTCCTAATTTAATTGGGCTTGCGGCGTACTTGCACAAGTACTCGCGCAACTACGCCGGGATGACTGTTCGTCGTTCTTGCGTGCTCAAGAAAAATGAGAAGTAGATATGGAACGCTAACTGTCATCGTTACTCTATGGGTATCAAATAAAGCGTGATGCAAACGTCCATGCTGACGATTGCCGATCGGAACAGACCGTTCCATGTGGTCTGGGACGCCAGCGACTTTGCAATAGGCTGTGCGTTGATGCAGTATGGCGCAAACGACGCTGAGCGCGTCGTCTGCTATCAGTCGCGTCAGCTTCAACCAGTTAAACACAAGTATCCAGTGCATGACAAGTAACCACTCGCTCTGACGTATGCGCTGGCCAAGTTTCGTGTCTATCTCTTGGTAGATAGACCGTTCATCGTCTATACGAACCGTACGTCACTACGCACGGCCGTAATAAGTTTACGGCTCTCGCTAAGAATGGAGAGGTGGCATTATTTCTTCAAGTAGTACCAAGTTTCCGTCGAGTACAAAGCAGGACAGCTCAGCGTCGTTGCTGATGCGCTATTGCGCCGACCCGATTTTGAACCGGGCGGGCAATCCAACAATCGGTAAAATCCCACTGTTGCTGCAATTTCGGTCAGTGTGCCGTCGTCAAGTAATCATGGCAACGTGAGAAAGGCCTACGCAGAAAATAAGTATCTTCTGCGCTTAATGGGGTAATTGTCAAATCCATCTCATACATCCTAGAAAATATTTAGCGTCTTTTTACCGATCTTCTTCGAATCAGTACACAACAAGCAACGGGTTGCTGTACTATATGGCCGTTGCCGACGACGCGCCTCGTGTTGTCGTCCCCGCTCATCATGATTTGCGTTTACGCATCATGTTCGAATGTCACGATGCCCTGACAGGCGGGCATCGTGGAAGGGAAAAGACTTACCTCACGGTAGGTCGTGAATTTTACCTGACCCGCCAGTATCAAATTGTGCGCAGGTACATACGAGCTTGCGAGGTTTGTCAGCGGGTGAAGCCTAGTCCTTCACCCCGTGCGCCATTGCAGCCTCTGCCTTTCCTGGAAGAGTGCTGGTAGTCCGTTTGTATGGACTTCGTCTTCGGGTTCCCGACCACGCTCACAAGAATAATAGTATTCTTGTATTTGCTGACCGTTTCAGCAAGATGGTTCATCTTGCTGTATTTCTAGAGTTGATCAACGCTCACGGATGGGCGAGTTTCTTTATCGACACAGTGTTTCGACCTCATGAGTTCAATTCGTGGATTAGCATCCGACCGTGACCCTTGGTTCACAGCAGAGTTTTGGCAGTCCGTGTTCCGATCCCTTGGAACGCAGTTGAAGATGTCAACATCTGACCACCTTTAAACAGATGATCAGACAAAAAGTGCCAACCGCGTCCTTGAAGAGATACTCCGAGTATGCGTCCACAAGTTCTCGAGTTCGAGCGAATTTCTAATTCTGGTGGAAATCGCCATCCAAAATTTTGTGCATGCTTTAGCTCGGCACACACCGTTCTTCGTAAATGGATTACGCCATCCACGTCTGCCCTTCCTGTTCGAGTGTGACTTTTGGTTGAAGGGGAAGGGACGCGCTAGAGCACAAACCATTCTGGCTCTTGCTCATCACGTGTCGATGATAACGTCGTCACGTATGATGCCGATATCGATCAGGTCGACATCGACGAAGAAGATCACCTCAATAATAGCGATGACGCTATTATTAAATCAGATGATGACGACGATGATGTTATTTTAGGCATCGTCAACGAGTACTCCGGCGAGGATGATGACACCCTCGCTGATTAACAGAAAGAGGAAAGTACAATTTCTGCACTTCTCACAAGACGAATTGAACTCAAAGATGCTGAATCACCAGAAAGATTTCCCCTGCCTCGTAAAGCAGTAATCCGTTTTATGCAGGATTCCATCGCTCACGCGATGAACCAGCACGAACGAAACGCTGACAAGAATGAAAGAGAAATGTTTTTATTTATTTATTGAAGGCGAATTAGTTCAACTATCTACGTAAATTTACCTCAATATTTAGTAACTAACATGGGCAGCAGAAAACTACTGCCCAAGTATAGCGGTCCCTTTAGTATGCTGCGCCGACAAGGCAACGCATAAACGATCGAGCTGCCACGTAGGATGCGCACGCATACTACATTTTACGTGGGGAGGCTCCGTCCGTACTGTCAGTACAAGCCCTCATCCGACGATGAAGATACCCCCCAAGTTCAAGAACGTCCATTAGGTTCTTGCGCTCGCACTCCAGACGACCAATCTGGACGCGTCCTCAAAAATACCTCTCTACGCAGTTCAGAGATCTCTCTGCGAGCTGTCCCCAGCTCTTCCACTAGGGTGCGAACATCACGCTCAACTTAAAGTTGTGCGAGGGCGTAATTGGCACGATCCTTCGACAATCAGACTCCCGATCCTTGCGGTTCTGCCGCACAGTGTCGGTCAGAGCGTAAAGCCTGTCCCGCTCGTGCTCCAAATCATCGCGCAATTCAACGATTGCGCGATCCAACTAGTATTTGTCAAGATGGTGAGCCGAACGGCTTCTAGGAGGGTTTCCTTCCTTCACATCCTTTGGTGGACTCACACGGTGGTCAACGCTTCCTTGTGGGGCGTATCTTGAACCACCGTGACGATTCAGGATCAACGACGAGTTAACTCGTCCAGTGGCGGGGGTATCCCCCCGTAAAATATCTGGGAGCCCCGCTCCCAGCTGATGATGTATGTGGTCGGTCTCGTCGATCAATACGATGTGAACCACCCTTTGGTGGAGGACCTTCGTCGAATGAACGCCCGGCGCGTTAGTAATAGGATTGTATAGTATCAATCCATTCGTACATCTCGGAAGAAATACGCGCCCTCCAGTAGGGTTATTAAGGAAGGAAGGCCTCCCTAGGGCGCGAGCATAGCCGTTAATACAACTTAAAAATTCTCTCTCCACGAGTGGCAAGGTAAACCTCCTATCGAGACAACCGGTGCAATTTAAACCAAGCACCGGTTTGAATTATGATCAAACTTATTGTGAGCTGCAGTAAATTTGTCCAGCCATGATGCACGGCCAACATTTTCAATGTTGCCGATGAATGAATTCCACGCCTGAGCCAACGAGAAATCGTCTCGCGTGTATTTACCGTGGTACCATCGATGTATGAACAAGACATCGATGTCAAAATCATGCTTAGTATGATAAAATTTCGCACTGGGATGAAGTCCATGTATTCTTGGCGAGTAATTGAGTGAGATTCGACAACTCCCAGTGGTATAATCATACCACTTTTTCAACTCGCTTAAGGTAGGCATCCATAGCTTGTTCTCAGGAGCAGATCGCAATTCGTTGCGATCCTGATCCTTATACGTGGTGCTAATATGAAAGCTAGCACCACGATCGCCGCACAGCTAGTGTTGCTGCGGCTATGGCTACGATTGCTCCACGAGTGGTCATCGATATTCGCATGAGGACTTACGTCCTCATGTTTCGCACTCGCCTCGTACGAATACGAGCGCAAACAGGTTAATCCCGGTGACGAGTCCCCAGAATCGTCGGATGAACCGAACATCTCATGGCGCAAGTCTTTATCGAGACTAACGCGAGGCGCAGCAGTCGTCGATTCAGCAACCTTACGGTCAAGCGCTGCGCACAGCTTCGAGTCGAATGGAGAGGTTCCGAATCGCCCAAAAAGAATACCTCTGTCTCGGGGTCTTGGGCCATAAAACTACCTCACGCAGCCGAAACTGCGGGTGAAGAAGAAGCACGTGGATGACCACGTGCTCCTGCAATTACAATAGTTGCAGGCTGCTTACTGGCAGCAGCAGGTGACTTAATGCCTGCTGCTGAGTCTTGGACAGCTTGTTTTCCGGCTGCACGCATCCGTGCAGCCGCTTCACTGGCGGCCTTGTTCGCGCAGAGTTTGGACGAAGTTGGAATGCGCTGAAACGTTAAATGCGTTGGGCAGAATCAGCAAGTGTTTCTTTTCCCACAAAGCGACGCAACGGTGGTCGATCTGCCACCATTCAATCAATTACTCACTCTAGTGACTAATATTTATGGAGGTGGTTGATTTAACGATGTGAGCCAGTCACATAAAAATTGATATCTTTGTATCAATTATAACAATATTTCCTTAGATAATGTTCAATTGACATTATTCGTAAGGAGTAAGGTTGAAGGAACATTACCCCCGAGGGTAATATTTCTTTTATGGGTTGCTCCACCTGATGGTTGATGTTCACGGTACATCAACCAGATTAACCACCAATCGATGCTGGACGCGCGCAATGGGTGGTGAGCAAGAAACCCATATAGGAGGTTGTAGTTTAATATAGTTAGCTCAAGACAAAGATGGGATATCAAGATTCATAGCTATATATAATACATTTCTACTTTTTTCCTTATACAAAGCTTTCGAGTTCTACCTACTTCTCTGCGCTTACTCACTCTACGTGTACATGACGCCGGTTGAACACAACATTGTGTTGAATTGACACAAGGCGTGCCCAGTTACACCGCCATTATCACCGCTTGTTTTACGGCAGATGCAGAGCACGTGTGTGCGGGATACTATGGAGGCTTAGGTACGGCAATAGAAATGTGTGTGGTGGGTGTCCGGTATGCACCACGACCCTCTAGGTTCAGCACAATCAGGTAGTTCATGAAGGCATGGCCGTAACTCTGGAGGGATGTATCCAAGAGTTCGAACTCAAGTGCTTAGCGATTATAAGCATTAGCGACATCACATTATACGTGACGACGTTAACGTCGACACGTGATGAGCAAGAGCCAAAACGGTTTTTGCTCGAGCGAGTCCATCCCCCCCTTATCCAAGAGTCACACTCTATAAGGGTGGGCACTCGTGGATGGCGTAGGCCATTCACGTAAAACGGTGTGTGCTGTGTGAAAGCATGCACCGAATTATTGATGGCGAATTTCACCATGTATAGGAATTCGCTCCAACTCGGAAGCGAGTGGACATATCCTCGAAGGATCTCTTCGAGGACACGGTTCGCACGTTCCGTCTGACCATCTGTTTCAGGATGGTCAGAAGTGGACATCGTCAACCGTGTTCCAAGAGAACGGAACACGGTTTGCCAAAATGCCTCCGTGGACCGAGGGTCACGGTCGGATACGAGTTCACGGGGTAACCCGTGGAGTCTAAAGACCGTGTTAAGAAAGACACGATCACAACCTTGAGCCTTGATCGACTCGGGCACTGCAGCAAGATGCACCATCTTGCTGAACCGATCAACGAACACAAGAATGCCATTATTCTTGTGAGCGTCTTCGGGAAACCCGAAGACGAAGTCTATTGATACGGACTGCCAGCACTCTGTCGGAACAGGCAGAGGCTGCAATGGCGCACGGGATGAAGAACTAGGCTTCACCCGTTGACATACTTCGCAAGCACGGATGTACTTGCGTATAAACTGATACTGGAGTGGCTAGTAAAAGTTACTACTTACCGTGAGGTAAGTCTTTTCTCTACCACGATGGCCGCCTTTTAGGGCATCGTGACACTCATACATGATGCGTAAACGCAAATCATGATGAGCGGGTACGACGACACGAGGCGTCTCGTCGGCAACAGCTGTATAGTACAGCAATCCGTTGCGTGTACTATACCGATCCGATGAGGATCGGTACAAAGCCGGTAAATCCCTCATGGATTTACTGGATGGATTCACCAGATGATCCATCAATCGCAGAAGATCCTTATCTTCCGCGTATGCCTTTCGTACGTCGTCGAGTAAACTTGACGACGGGACAATGACTAACAGTGTCGCAACACTGGGCTTATCCTCACTGGTTGGTTGTGCTTCCGGCTCGAAATCGGGCCGGCGCGAGAGCGCATTAGCGACGACGTTTAGTCGTCCTGGTTTATACTCCACGGAGAAGTTGTGCTCCGCGAAGAAAGACAGCCACCTCGCCATTCTTTGCGAGAGGTGTGGGCTGTTTACGGCCGTGCGTAATGACACATGATCCGTATAGACGATGAACGGTCTATCTCCCAATAGATAGACCCGGAACTTAGCCAGTGCATACTTCATGGCAAGGAGCTCCTTGTCATGCACTGGGTAATTACGCTCAGCTGCTTGCAGCTGACGCGACTGATAACAGATGACGCGCTCCGCGCCATCTGCGTCGAACTGCAGTAACGAACAGCCGATTGCAAAATCGCTGGCGTCACAGACCACATGAAATGGTCTGTCCTGATCTGCAATCGCCAATACTGGCGACTGCACCAAGATTTGCTTGATACCTTCGAACGAACGCTGACACTCAGCGTTCCCTGACCATTTGACATTTTTCTTGAGTAACCAAGAAAGTTGTACCGTCATCTCGGCGTAGTTGCGAGAGTACTTGTGCAAGTACGCCGCTAAACCAAGGAACTTCCGAAGTCCCTTGACATCGACTGGCACTGGCCAGTCGGTGATCGCCTTTGTCTTTTCCGGATCAAGGCGTACGCCGTGTTTACCCACGATGCACCCAAGAAGTGGTATTTCGCTAGCCGCGAATATACACTTCTTGAGGTTGGAGTACAACTTATGCTTGAGCATAAGTTGAAGAACCTGAGGAACGTGAGTTCTGTGGACTTCAACGTCCGTCTTTCCGTCCATAGCCCGGCTATGGACGAACACATCGTCGAAGTAACTCGGTGCGAAGTCTCGCACCGGTCTCAACAGATTTGCGACACATCGGTTGAACGTTGCAGGGGCATTACTCAGCCCCTGTGGCATCACTAGCCACTCCCACAGCATCTCGCTGGGGGTACTCACTGCCGTGAACGGGATGTTCCGTTCGCGCATGAGGATCTGATAGAATCCATCCATCAGATCCATGGACGAAAAGATGGTACTCTTTGACATACCATCTGTGATGACGTCCTTCCTCGGTATCGGCGTCTGAGCCGGTACCGTTGCAGCATTCAACTTGTTGAACGCGTGCACTATCCGCCATCCTCATGTGGCCTTTCGCACACAGAAGGTCGGAGAGCTGTGAGGGGATGTCGATTACCTTATATGGACCGTAGCGAAGCGATCGGCAAAGAACTTGTCGATCGCTATCACTTGTTCACGAGGCAGTGGCCACTGCTTCATGACCCAGTACTTCGAGCCCGGTTTGAGCTCGATCTCGTGTTGAGTGCCTTTGACCTTAGGCAACTCGCAAGGTACGGATTCAGGGAACACATCCTTGAATTCGATCAAATCCTTATACAAAGGATTTGTTTGAAGCGACTTCCAGGATTGAGACGTGTATCGCTCATCCGAGTCTTCTCATCGAGGACACTTTCGTCCATCGATGAGCTGCTGAGAACCCGTTCGTTCTCGGCAAATACTGTGGCCGACCGAATGTCGGTCACATACTCATCCTCTGTGACGAGTATGCAGATCTGCTTGATTTTGCCACTACGCAGATCACGCAAGAACCGTTTCGGTTCTAGCGTTGGCAACTGAGTTATCTCCGAAGTTGACTTCGGAGGCACAATCAGATCAAGCGTATAAGCGCCTACGCTTGATCCGCCATTGAACAAGACGTTCAACGTCTCGGTTACTTCCTGGGAACTAGCTTCCACAGGTTGCTGAAGGCCTAATCCTTCAGCAAGTGACTCTTGAGGAATTCCTTCCTCAAGTACGTGGGGACTTATTCCCTCGACGTCTTCTGACTGTGGCTGTGCAACCACAGGAAGGGACTGATCCTCTACGGTCGACTCTCCAGTCGACCTAGGATATCCATGTTGCCCTTTGGAGGCAACAGGTTTCTTTCTTCTAAGATGCTGCCCGCTAGGCATGCATTCATGTTCCGGTCCACTCGACTTATTCGAGTGGTGGACCTTCGGCGCATCCTGTACTTCTGTACAGCCGCCGGGAGCTTGCTCCACCGTGTAGTGATCAACTACACTGTGATCTTGTGCAGTCGTGCTAACGACCGTACCGCAAGTGAGGCCATCGCACTCGCTCGCAGTACATCCACACGCTTGTGGACGCTCCAAGATGTTCATCAGATGGCCATCTGATGAACAAGCGGCAGGCATCTTCACGGATCGATGCCGCCAGCTCACTCTTGGCTCGTACTTTCTGAGCCAAGGTAATCCCAATATGACATCAAATTTGTCATCCAGATCTAGCACGATGAAGTCATCATCGTACTGTTCGCCGTCCGACGTGTAGTGGATTCCTACTACACGTTTCTCAACGGTAATCGATACGCCTGTTGCAAGGCGCACCGTCATCCTTGTGAGGGGAATGTCGCGCTCAACGAACTTGAGCCTGCGACCCTCGAGTGACTGGCGACGAACAAAGTTGTTCGACGCCCCACCGTCTACTAGGGCACGAAGTGACAAATCATTTGTCGCTTCCAACTTCAAGGTGATGAGCGAAACGTCATCACCAGGTGCAGAGACACACAATGATTGTGTATCTGGAGCAACTTTCGTCAAGAGATTTGCAAATTCTCTTGAGGTTGCTGGATCAGTAGAGCGCTCCGCCCCTACTGACCCCGACCATTTTTTGATGGTCCGTCTCGCTGTTGTGGCTTCGCAACAGCGCTGGACCCACTCCCATTGCCCTTTCTGGTAAATGAACGACCATTTCGCTCAGTACTGTTTGGTACTGGGCGTGGAGCACTACACTCGTATGCGTAGTGCCCTAACTTCTGACAGCGATTGCATTTCTGCAATCGCTTGTTGTTTAGAGAGCGAGGTCTCTCGCTCTCAATATAACAGAGTTCCATTCATTCCGAACCCCCGGACTGTTTTCGTCTCGGTGGACGATAAGAGTTTGAGCTAGCATGAGCCTGTCTCATGCTAAAGTCTTCCTGTTCCGCGGCTGAAATAGCATCTTCTAGAGTATCCAACTCTAGACAGAACAGGTGGTTTCGGACGGGCCCCTCAGCTAGTCCTTGCATGAACACAGAAATCAACGTGTGTTCATGAACTAGGTTAGCAGTTATACTACTCGCAAGGAGTCGTATATGTGGGGCGTAAGCGTGCACGTCACGCTTACCCTTTTGAGCCTCAAAATCTACGATAGAGTTCTGAACTCTAGGCTTGGCGGCTCAAACGTACGTTTGAGCCGGGTTTTGATGGATTCAAGATGCTCGAAAGCATAAGGGTCGCTCATCTCCAGCCCTAAAGCCCAAGTCTTGGAACGTCCCGCCAAATGAGAGTAATTAAATGGTGAATTTATTTGTTAATCGTCGACGCGACGAGCCTTGACGGCTCTGTCGTTTTCTACGATCCATATTAACAAGAAGCTTCCTCGACTTCTCTGTACTTGGAGATATCAACCTTGAAGATTTCAAGACGACGCGCATGAGCCGTCCCGCCCACAGCAGCATGGAATTGCTGCTGTCTCAACAGCTCAGTCGGTTGAGCACCCAGTTTTTGCAACTGGTCAGCCTGTTGAGAGCTTTGCTGGTGAAGCAAGGCTACTTTCTCCCGTTCGGTAGCAAGTTCATATTGAATGAACCTGGTAATGGAGGCATACTGTTGGTCTCTGATAAGCGTCTTCAACATAGCGGTAACGCCAATGTCGCCCACGGTGGAGCTCATTCTTCCTACCGCGGCCCAGTCGAGATTACTCAAATGGGCAAAGCCTTCACGCGTCGCGTGAAAGCTATCTCCCTTATCCATCATTTTAATAATGATTAAGATTCTTGGTCGCTGGAAGGAGTATAAAGTGCTACCAGATGTAACGAGGAACACCCCTTGCGTGAACTTATTGCAAGGATGACGTGTCCACGACGAGCATTCGCAGGGAAACCGAGGAAGCGGTAGGTAAAATATGACCCGAAAGCTCTGTCTTGAGAAAAAAGTAAAACTGTTTATGTAGTGTAGTTATTACGTTAATAGATCATCTTTGACTTACTCTAACTATATTAAACTATCTCTCCTATGTGTGCCCCTTGCTCACCATCCATTGCGCGCGTCCAGCAGCGATTGGTGGTTGAGTTGGTTGATGTAACCCGTACATCATCCGAGAAGTAGACCCCTCCACGGATATTATCCTTAGCGATAATAATCCGACAGCATCACTAATTTCGAGTGATGTTGATTGAATATTATCAAAACAGATAATATTAAAAAATTGGTACTTTTCGTACCAAATTTTATGTAACGGGCTCAACCCGTTACACCAGTCATCCGGCCAAAATTACGCACAAAGTTCTAGCTCCCGACTTGGTAACAGTACATTTATCACGTGGCCTTCCGCGAGTGTCCCCAGTGACGTCTGGAGTATCGAGCCAGCAGATTGAGGAACGTGGTAGGAGAAATTTCGTGTCATGGTAGATAACCGAGGTGGTTTGCACACTACAGACATCTGACGAGTGATGAGTAGCCCTTATAGACGATATGACCTCTCTTCGATTTCTCATGAATTTTGCGATAACGATTCGCGTCACCATCTGTGGATTTCCGGCATCGCGAGACGGGTAGATTTCAGCTGCAAAGGCCGTAAAGCTCAATACACAAGCGTGGCGACTTGACCTCACAGTTTGTTAGATATTTTTTTCATGGTATCTGTAGGTTTTCGCGATAGTCAAGCTTTAACGATCACCAGTGGTCACAATTTTGTTGCACGACTTCATGTCGTCTAGACAAGCAAGAGATGTGACTTCGGAGCGGGCCTTATCTCAATGATAACAGGGAGTGCGAATTCGCTGCATGTGTCCGTCTCCGTTGGTAAGGGCATTGACCTCCATATGCCGTGAACGCTCTTGTGAAATTGGACCTCCTAACTTTCGATATATGCAGGTTTTACTTCGGTGAAGTGAATTCCCAAAAATTTACGGTTCAGCTCAAGCCAGTCTTTTCTTACCCTTTCGGGGGCGGCCAGTCCGGAGGTAATTCTCCCATAGGGTAGCCGGGGGGTCTAAGGTCGGCCTCGTGCAAGCTGGACTCGCAGTCTCAGGTGTGGGCGCAGTGGACCGACGGGTCGCGGAAGCTACCAATGGGAGCCACCATCGCATATGGATGAGCTCCTCGGGGAGATACTACGGCGGGTTGGCTTCCCCCACGCCTTGCAGCAACTTCGGTGATTGCGCTCCACGTCAAGAGCCCGTGCAAGCGGCCGATAGGGGCCACTAACGCGGATGGATGCGCTCCTAGGGGATATGTTACGGCGGGTTGGCGTTACTCACGCCTTGCAGTGACTTCGGCAATCACGCTTCACGTCGAGGGGTCGCGCACGCGGTCGTCGGAGTTTCCCTACGATCTGTGTCTTTGCTTCGGCGATTCCTCATAATTTGAACATCCGGCCGCCCTAGCGGCCGCGATAGATCAAGCACGATACACGTGTGTTGTAACGGGGCAGCCCGTTACATGGAATTGTCTCTTTAAAGAAACTATGACAATAAAGAATATTAAGTTGAATATTCTTTGGACAATATCACCGATAGTGGTGATATATTGAAGAAGCGACCAAAGGGTCTGCTCATTGGGTGATCTCTTGACGATATCAACCCACCAATCGCCCCAGGACGCGCGCAATGAGTGGTGACGAGACGTCACCATACACTCAGTAAGATTAGTAAAATAAAGTCAGGTTAAACAGAGAGACAGTAACAAAAGACTTAATTATATTAATTCAACGGTTTCTCTTTTACCTTACCTACGCTTCCTCGCTTGCCTTGTGTACGTCTGTCGGGGCACCGATACTCTTGCGTTAAGTTCACGCAAGGGTGTGCCCCGTTACACCTGGTAGCACTTCGTAGTCCTTCCAAGGACAACAACATCCAACATGTTCATGTTGGATGAAGAAGACACCTTTCACGCCACGCGTGAAGGGTTTACCCATTTGAGTGACATCGAATGGGGTGCGGTAGAACGAATGAGTTCTACCGTAGGCGAGTTCGCCATTAGCGCCATGTTGGAGTCTCTAGACAGAGACCAACAACATGCCGCTATCGCCAGGTTCATTCAGAATGAACTTGCTCTCGAGAGGAAGAAAGTAGCCTTGCTTTACCAGCAAGGCGCTCAACAGGCCGAGCAGTTGAGAGAACTCGGTGCTCAACAGACGGAGCTGTTGAGACAGCAGCAATTCCATGCTGCTGTGGGCGGGACGGCGCATGCGCGTCGTCCCGAAGTCATGAAAGTTGACATCTCCAAGTACAGTGGAGTCCCGGAGGACTCCCTGTTACTGTGGTTTGTCGAACTCGACAGTGCCCTAAGGGCTCGTCGCGTCGAAGATGAGCAAATGAAACTCACATTTGCTCAGACCCACTTGGCAGGACGTGCCAAAACTCGGTCCCTGGGACTCGAGAGTAGCGACCCAAATGTGTTTAGGTCGCTAGATGACTTCAAGTCCCGGCTCAGAAAAACGTTTAAGCCGCCACGGGCTGAGTTCAGGGCTCGTTCAGAGCTCCTGAAACTCAAGCGGGGTAAGCGTGATGTGCACGATTACGCTCAACATATACGACTCCTTGCGAGTAGTATAACTGCTAACCCAGTCCATGAACACACGTTGATTACGGTGTTTATGCAAGGGCTCGCAGAAGGGCCCGTCCAAAACCACCTGTTCCGTCTAGTGCTGAATACGCTGGAAGATGCTATCTCAGCCGCGGAACAGGAAGACTTTAGCATGATACAGGCTCATGCTAGCTCAAACTCTTATCGTCCACCGAGACGAAAACAGTCCGGGGGTTCGGAATGAATGGAACTCTGTTATATTGAGAGCGAGAGACCTCGCTCTCTAAACAACAAGCGATTGCAGAAATGCAATCGCTGTCAGAAGTTAGGGCACTACGCATACGAGTGTAGTGCTCCACGCCCAGTACCAAACAGTACTGAGCGAAATGGTCGTTCATTTACCAGAAAGGGCAATGGGCGTGGGTCCAGCGCTGTTGCGAAGCCGCAACAGCGAGACGGACCATCAAAAAATGGTCGGGGTCAGTAGGGGCGGAGCGCTCTACTGATCCAGCAACCTCAAGAGAATTTGCAAATCTCTTGACGAAAGTTGCTCCAGATACACAATCATTGTGTGTCTCTGCACCTGGTGATGACGTTTCGCTCATCACCTTGAAGTTGGAAGCGACAAATGATTTGTCACTTCGTGCCCTAGTAGACGGTGGGGCGTCGAACAACTTTGTTCGTCGCCAGTCACTCGAGGGTCGCAGGCTCAAGTTCGTTGAGCGCGACATTCCCCTCACAAGGATGACGGTGCGCCTTGCAACAGGCGTATCGATTACCGTTGAGAAACGTGTAGTAGGAATCCACTACACGTTGGACGGCGAACAGTACGATGATGACTTCATCGTGCTAGATCTGGATGACAAATTTGATGTCATATTGGGATTACCTTGGCTCAGAAAGTACGAGCCAAGAGTGAGCTGGCGGCATCGATCCGTGAAGATGCCTGCCGCTTGTTCATCAGATGGCCATCTGATGAACACCTTGGAGCGTCCACAAGCGTGTGGATGTACTGCGAGTGAGTGCGATGGCCTCACTTGCGGTACGGTCGTTAGCACGACTGCACAAGATCACAGTGTAGTTGATCACTATACTGTGGAGCAAGCTCCCGGCGGCTGTACAGAAGTACAGGATGCGCCGAAGGTCCACCACTCGAATAAGTCGAGTGGACCGGAACATGAATGCATGCCTAGCGGGCAGCATCTTAGAAGAAAGAAACCTGTTGCCTCCAAAGGGCAACATGGAAATCCTAGGTCGACTGGAGAGTCGACCGTAGAGGATCAGTCCCTTCCTGTGGTTGCACAGCCACAGTCAGAAGACGTCGAGGGAATAAGTCCCCACGTACTTGAGGAAGGAATTCCTCAAGAGTCACTTGCTGAAGGATTAGGCCTTCAGCAACCTGTGGAAGCTAGTTCCCAGGAAGTAACCGAGACGTTGAACGTCTTGTTCAATGGCGGATCAAGCGTAGGCGCTTATACGCTTGATCTGATTGTGCCTCCGAAGTCAACTTCGGAGATAACTCAGTTGCCAACGCTAGAACCGAAACGGTTCTTGCGTGATCTGCGTAGTGGCAAAATCAAGCAGATCTGCATACTCGTCACAGAGGATGAGTATGTGAGCCGACATTCGGTCGGCCACAGTATTTGCCGAGAACGAACGGGTTCTCAGCAGCTCATCGATGGACGAAAGTGTCCTCGATGAGAAGACTCGGATGAGCGATACACGTCTCAATCCTGGAAGTCGCTTCAAACAAATCCTTTGTATAAGGATTTTATCAATTGGGGTGTTTTCCTTGATTCTGTCTTTTGCGAGTTGCCTAGGACAAAGGCACTCAACACAGTCGAGCTAAACCGGGCTCGAAGTACTGGGTCATGAAGCAGTGGCCACTGCCTCGTGAACAAGTGATAGCGATCGACAAGTTCTTTGCCGATCGCTTCGCTACGGTCCATATGAGGTAATCGACATCCCCTCACAGCTCTCCGACCTTCTGTGTGCGAAAGGCCACATGAGGATGGCGGATAGTGCACGCGTTCAACAAGTTGAATGCTGCAACGGTACCGGCTCAGACGCCGATACCGAGGAAGGACGTCATCACAGATGGTATGTCAAAGAGTACCATCTTTTCGTCCATGGATCTGATGGATGGATTCTATCAGATCCTCATGCGCGAACGGAACATCCCGTTCACGGCAGTGAGTACCCCCAGCGGGATGCTGTGGGAGTGGCTAGTGATGCCACAGGGGCTGAGTAATGCCCCTGCAACGTTCAACCGATGTGTCGCAAATCTGTTGAGACCGGTGCGAGACTTCGCACCGAGTTACTTCGACGATGTGTTCGTCCATAGTCGGGCTATGGACGGAAAGACGGACGTTGAAGTTCAAAGAACTCACGTTCGTCAAGTCCTTCGACTTATGCTCAAGCATAAGTTGTACTCCAACCTCAAGAAGTGTATATTCGCGGCTAGCGAAATACCACTTCTTGGGTGCATCGTGGGTAAACACGGCGTACGCCCTGATCCCGAAAAGATCAAGGCGATCACCGACTGGCCAGTGCCAGTCGATGTCAAGGGACTTCGGAAGTTCCTTGGTTTAGCGGCGTACTTGCACAAGTACTCTCGCAACTACGCCGAGATGACGGTACATCTTTCTTGGTTACTCAAGAAAAATGTCAAATGGTCAGGGAACGCTGAGTGTCAGCGTTCGTTCGAAGGTATCAAGCAAATCTTGGTGCAGTCGCCGAGTATTGGCGATTGCAGATCAGGACAGACCATTTCATGTGGTCTGTGACGCCAGCGATTTTGCAATCGGCTGTCCGTTACTGCAGTTCGACGCAGATGGCGCGGAGCGCGTCATCTGTTATCAGTCGCGTCAGCTGCAAGCAGCTGAGCGTAATTACCCAGTGCATGACAAGGAGCTCCTTGCCATGAAGTATGCACTGGCTAAGTTCCGGGTCTATCTATTGGGAGATAGACCGTTCATTGTCTATACGGATCATGTGTCATTACGCACGGCCGTAAACAGCCCACACCTCTCGCAAAAAATGGCGAGGTGGCTGTCTTTCTTCGCGGAGCACAACTTCTCCGTGGAGTATAAACCAGGACGACTAAACGTCGTCGCTAATGCTCTTTCGCGCCGGCCCGATTTCGAGCCGGGCGCACAACCAACCAGTGAGGATAAGCCCACTGTTGTGACACTGTTAGTCATTGTCCCGTCGTCAAGTTTACTTGACGACGTACGAAAGGCATACGCGGAAGATAAGGATCTTCTGCGATTGATGGATCATCTGGTGAATCCATCCAGTAAATCCATGAGGGATTTACCGGCTTTGTACCGATCCTCATCGGATCGGTATAGTACACGCAACGGATTGCTGTACTATACAGCTGTTGCCGACGAGACGCCTCGTGTCGTCGTACCCGCTCATCATGATTTGCGTTTACGCATCATGTATGAGTGTCACGATGCCCCAAAAGGCGGCCATCGTGGTAGAGAAAAGACTTACCTCACGGTAAGTCGCGACTTTTACTGGCCCCGCCAGTATCAGTTTGTTCGCAAGTACATCCGTGCTTGCGAAGTATGTCAACGGGTGAAGCCTAGTCCTTCATCCCGTGCGCCATTGCAGCCTCTGCCTGTTCCGACAGCGTGCTGGCAGTCCGTATCAATAGACATCGTCTTCGGGTTTCCCGAAGACGCTCACCAGAATAATGGCATTCTTGTGTTCGTTGATCGGTTCAGCAAGATGGTTCATCTTGCTGCAGTGCCCGAGTCAATCAAGGCTCAAGGTTGTGCTCGTGTCTTTCTTAACACGGTCTTTAGACTCCACGGGTTACCCCGTGAACTCGTATCCGACCGTGACCCTCGGTCCACGGAGGCATTTTGGCAAACCGTGTTCCGTTCTCTTGGAACACAGTTGACGATGTCCACTTCTGACCATCCTGAAACAGATGGTCAGACGGAACGTGCGAACCGTGTCCTCGAAGAGATCCTTCGAGGATATGTCCACTCGATTCCGAGTTGGAGCGAATTCCTACCCATGGTGAAATTCGCCATCAATAATTCGGTGCATGCTTTCAACACAGCACACACCGTTTACGTGAATGGCCTACGCCATCCACGAGTGCCCACCCTTCTAGAGTGTGACTCTTGGATAAGGGGGGATGGACTCGCTCGAGCAAAAACCGTTTTGGCTCTTGCTCATCACGTGTCGACGCTAACGTCGTCACGTATGATGCCGATGTCAATCAAGTCGACATCGATGAAGCAGATCGCCTCAATAATAGCGACGACGCTATTATTGACTCGGATGATGATGACGATGCTGGTATATTCAGCATCGTCAACGATTGTTCCAGCGAGGAAGAAGACAACCTCGGTGAAGAAGAGAACAATCTCTTAGCAGTGCGCACGAAGCGCACTGAAAGACAAAACAAAGAGTCAGCAGAGAACTTCCTGCTGACTTGAAAAGAGGTAGTTAGTTTCGTTCAGGACTCCATCGCAAATGCGGTGGACCGTCAGAAACGGAACGCAGACAAGAATGGAAGAGCAAATGTTCTTTCATTTAAAGTTAACGACCTAGTACTACTGTCTACGGTAAACTTACCTGGACATGCAGTCACTAGTGTCGGCAGTAGTAAACTACTGCCGAAATACATTGGGCCATTTCGAGTGTTGCATCGCAAATGCAATGCATACACACTCGAATAGCCACGTAGGATGCGCACGCATCCTTTGATTTACGTGGGGCGACTCAGACCGTACTGTCAGTACGAGCCTTCTTCTTCCGATGAAGATAGCCCCCACGATCAAGAACATCCATCAAGTTCTTGCGTTCGCGCTCCAGACGATCCGTCTGGTAGCGCAGATATGATACCTCGGAACTCAACCGAGATATCTCCCCGCGAGCTGTCGCCAGCTCGCCGGATCAGGAGCGGACATCCCGCTCGACCTGAAGCTGCGCTGTGGCGTAATCGGCGCGGTATCTCGCCCGATCAGCCTCGTGACCGTTGCGGTTCTTCCGCACGATATCGGTCAAAGCGTAGCGTCGGTCACGCTCGTGCTTCAAGTCATCGCGCAATTCATCGATTGCGCGATCCATCTCGTAAGGGTCAAGATGGTGAATCGAATCATCTGGAGGAGGTCTTTCCTCCTCCACCACATCCTTTGGTGGATGCTCCCGGTGGTCAACGCTTTCTAGTGAAGCGTATCTTGAATCACCGTGACGATTCAGGATCAAGGACTAGATACCTCGTCCAGTGGCGGGGGTATCCACCCTCTTGGAACAGCTGGGAGCCCCGCTCTCAGCTGTTGATGGACGTTGAAGGTCTCGTCCGTCATTATGACGAGACCCATCCGATGAGTCCTGTGGCCCATCGGTAAACACGCGCCTTAGGCGTTTGTGGACGGATTGCAAGTTTGCAATCGCGTCACGCATCTCAGCCGAGATGTGTGCCCTTCCCCAGGGCGAACTTAGGGAATACACGTCCCTATGTGCACGCTGCGAGTTGTCAGCACAACTCGCACAAGGGTCTCCCCATGTGAGGCAAGGAATGTCTGTCTCACTCGATAAACAGTGCAACCGGTACCTGGCACCGGTTGGTGTTCTCTTTTCGAACCTGAGGCGTGTCGTCTCAAGTTTCTTGAGCCACCCTTCTCGTCCAAAAGTCTTTACGTTTTGGACAAACGCGTTCCACGCAGCCAAAAGCGATGCTTTGTCACGCTTTTGGTTGCTGTTGTACCATCGATGTCTAAGGAAGACATCGAGATAAAAATCTTCTTCAGCGCGAAAGTTGCTCGCGCTGGAACTCAAGCAGTGAAGCTCAGTCGCATCGAATAAGGGTATTCGATGGTGTTGGCCTGCCTTGTGAGTAAAGCTATTGATGAGCCGTTCAGGCAAACGCCACGGCTTGAGCTCATCACGCTTCACAGTGGTATCCTTGTCGGTACCACGATTGTCAGAATGACGATGGGTTTGCACCATCGTCATGTCGCCCGTGCGAAGGAGGACGAGCTGATTGCGGTGATGAGCAACATACTCATCACCCGATTCGTCATCACTGCCGAACAGACTGTGATGCAAATCACGAGTCCGTTCGTTCGGCAGTGGCCTTGGCGAACACTGAGGCGTCGCCGGTGAGCGAGACGCCTCTGGCGCATTGCCCGAGTCAGAAACGTCTGACTCGCCAGAGTAGATGACCTCAACGTCGAGGTCATCATGCGCACACGGTGATGTGCCGCGTGCACCTGCAGCACCTGTTGCTGCAGGCGAAGAAGGAGCAGCAAACGACGAATCGTCTGCCGCAGAGGCTGGCACAGCACCAGGCTGTGTAGGTCTTGAGTCACTTCGCATAGACATGTTAAGTATGCGAGGTCAAGCGGAAAGTGAATGGAACGGACCCAACAAGTGCTCCCTGTACCAATGGTGGCCAACTGGTGGCCTCCATATTTTCGATAGTCACACGGTGACTATCAGTTACGGGGAGGGTGATGTAACGGGGCAGCCCGTTACATGGAATTGTCTCTTTAAAGAAACTATGACAATAAAGAATATTAAGTTGAATATTCTTTGGACAATATCACCGATAGTGGTGATATTGGTGAAGCGACCAAAGGGTCTGCTCATTGGTTGATCTCTTGACGATATCAACCCACCAATCGCCGCAGGACGCGCGCAATGAGTGGTGACGAGACGTCACCATACACTCAGTAAGATTAGTAAAATTAAGTCAGGTTAAACAGAGAGACAGTAACAAAAGACTTAATTATATTAATTCAACGGTTTCTCTTTTACCTTATCTACGCTTCCTCGTTTGCCTCGTGTACGCCTGTCGGGCGCACCAAGACCCTTGCGTTTAGTCCACGCAAGGGTGTGCCCCGTTACAATATCCGACTGTGTATCGACTATCGACGGGTTAATCAGCTAACACAGCTGATGGTGTACTTTATTCCACTAATCAGTGAATTGTTGCAGAACATGGACACTTCAATGTGGTATTGTTAGCTGGACATGGCGAGTGGATTTTGGGTGGTAGAGATGACCGATAGAGCAAGATCGATCTTTGCTTTTATCACGCCGCTAGGTCTATTTGAATGGTTGCGACTACCTTTTGGATTGAAGAACGCCCCACAGATTTATCAGCTTAGATTGATAATGCTCTATATGGGTATCCCAAGATCTGCGCAAATAAGGATGTGGTGGCAATGGATCATTCTAAGTAAACTGATGTGTTTACTGAGGGAGAGCCGGGAAACGGATCAAGCGCCGTCCGTGCTGGGCAAGCGATCTTATATTGACGATACATTGATCCCGGATACGTCATGAATGTCTTTGTACGACAAAGTCGAACGATTATTGACAGCATGTGATCGATGGAATCTGTCGATCAGTCTGACCAAGAGTTTTTAGGGACAGCGTAAAGTGGATTACTTAGGTCATCAGGTATCATTCGCTGGGTTGGAGGCCAATCCTAAAGATCTAGGATCGCTGGTCAAAATTCCTTTTCCCACAACTTTGCGATCCATGCAATCGTTTCTGGGTAGCTTGAACTACTGCAGTCGTTTTATAGAAGATCTTGCAGAACATGCATCTGTATTGTACGAGTTACGAGAGGCGGATTTTTTCGAGATGAGCCATATAAGAGATCGTGATGATATGGCGGGAAGTTGCGATACCACATTACAAGGAGGTGAGCATGATCCAAATGAGCGATCTCGGTGGGAAAGGGCCGCCATTTCATTCACTTTGCTGAAGGCCAAGATCGCTACAACCCCGATCCTCAAACATTTCGATCATGATCGACTTCCAGTGATCGTGGTATATGCTAGTAAGTGGGCAGTATCGGCATCTCTAATGAAATAATATGACGGCGTATACTGGCCGGTGACATTCACGAGTCGCACACTGAAGCCGAATGAAGTTAATCATGGTATGGTGGAGAAAGGGGTTTTAGCCCTACTTTGAATCTTGGAAGTGTGCTACACCATGATAGTATCCCGAGAGATCAGAGTGCTCACTCGATATTCGACATTAGCTGGGCTAATTCAATCTCCTGGCCTCAAAGGGAGACTGATAAGATGGGCTGCGCTGCTATCGAATTGGACACTGGAGGTCAAGATATGTAACAAAGGGAAGGATGAAATAATAGGCGCTCTCGCAGCTAGTATAACTCCGCGAGATGGGGTAGATGATGGGCTGATTACACATGATGTCAGTGTGGTTGTAGACCTTACATACATCCAGATACGTTGACGTGTACGCGAGCCTTCCTCATTAGAAACCATAGTCAGCGTCGCAATTGCTCTCGCCGAGTGTCGTTTAGTGTCGGTTATACTACTCTTTGATGACTGCTACTGGGGCTTTTCCTAGCAGCAGCTACACTTGCATCATCGCGGTTCGACACACTGAAGTGACGAAAGCTTTTGCTTCGCGTACGACGAAGATGAGTGTAAGCTTTAAATACGATGACCACTTGCAAGTGAATGGAGAAGGTCTGTAGCGAGACTCAGTACTTTATGAAAGCGAAAAGAAAGTGATCAGGGCAAAAGTGTCATACTTCGAAAGATTAATGGAGCTCTCTACACTACACCTATTTACCGCTATGTCTTGAAATGGTTTGCACGAAATGCCTTGTACTGCGTCAGAATATTGAAAGCGTTCCCGCCTCTGTCGAGATTGTGCCCACTATCCTTGAGTATTTTTTTGAGATTCTTGGCATCTCCAACTATCGGCAACCATTTTTCAAACGCGGCATTCCTATTAATAGGGTTTTGCGTGGCAAGATAATGCACATACTGCAAAATATCTCCCTCGTGACCGTGGGCTTCTATCAGTGACTCCAGCCCGACTACCACCTCCTGCTTCCCCGCCCTTTCTTCGAGTTTGGGATTCCACTTGACAGAATGCGACGCTCGCAGGGACCGAGTGCCTTCGATTATGCGATCGTCGAAAGGAGAGCGCACACGGAGCGTCGAAGCCGCCGTCGTGGAAATTGCGCCCCCGAGGAGATAGGCCGCGACTGCTACAGTGAGTTCCAGCTTGCCTGGCGCGTGCATCTTCGTTAGAGGGTGTGTCGGGAGTAGACTTGATGTCGCTGATGCGAATTGCAAAATGAGAGAAACCTGGACACTCGATCGGTACAGGCACGTGAGCCATTGAAAAGCTGAGATCTTTTCGACACCTTTGACAACTGCCGATAAGGGAGAAGACGACGCGTGGCTTGGAATGCTACCTCATGAGGCCTTATGACACGGCTCGACGCGGCTCGATGTAGGCATTGCATAACCAGGCAACGCATCTGGCTTCTACTGGATACGACTGCGCAGACCTTTTGTCCCAAATGGGGCTAGGTCCTCTTCTGACGGAAGAGAAGGAGGTGAAGCCCCTTGTGACCCAATGATAAGACGGTGCAGCCCTCTTGCGACACAAGATCGAGCGCAGTCGCAGGAATTAAAGTCGTGATCGGTGCAGTCGTGAGACACAATCAACCCTATCTGTGTACCGTTTAAATCAGTCTGACTTATGGACAAACGCGGCCAAAGATGGACGCCAGCAGCACCTGGTCGGACGACGGCAGTACCTTGAACGGTCTGTAGCCCCTTCCAACAGGGTAGGATTGGAAACGAATATCAAAGAGCGACTACTATAGTCAACAAGCATGACAACGCGCGTCAAAAGCAACGAATCTTGCCGAAACGTTCGCATCAGAATGGTCGCCGGTGGTCGCTTTATTCTCCTTTTCAAGTGAGGGTTCATGACTATCGTTTCGATGTAGCTACCAACCACGAAAACGCCCTGTATCCGCATGTAGTCGCCGGTATTCCGTGCGACGCATCGATAGAGCCTTTGCCTGTGTTACCAAGCGCAATGCGAGCACTCGTGTCAATTTGAGGGATACGTCTGCCCAACTGATGTCGGTCTGGTGATGGGATGAAAATTTTAACCTTGCGAGGAGTAAACAGGCCATTGTGGTCGTCAGAAACTGCGTTCCACGATCAGGAAAGAAGGGAGATCCGGTGGATGCGCTAGACTGTCTGCTGATGTCGCTGCTGCCAGCTGGTTGTAAGGTACGCGCAAAGATTCTAGGGATAGGACTGCAACGAATGCTACCAGCTCTAAGAGGTGAATCGATTCAACGTTTACTCGAGGTAGGCAGACGCGAAAACTTTGATGATGATGCTGGCAAACAGTATCATCGCACCAAGCCACGAACCACCCGCAGGCTCTAGCCGAGTCACTCTCTAGCTCAATCGTCGCAAGGCGTGCGGCACATGGTATATGTACGAAGCGGTACGACAATATGGCCTCAATAAAAGTACCCCAGGCTGACCGGAACGGGTGTTTCTCTTAACCATCACTGTCTCTTATCGCACCGATGGACAGCTGGCTATCTTTTCGACAGACCTCGGCTACCAGCGCCATCATTCGTACCCTCAAACGAGAATGAGTGTAGGATAGGTCCAACAACCCCAGCACGCAGGTAGACGGACGGAATGCACAAGCCGTTGCATTGGACTACGGAAGGTGGATGGAATGGTCACAACTGGCACGTTGAATTCATGACGCACTTGGATGACTACGATGCGAGCAGGTCAAGCCGATCATCGGCGCCGGTGCATAGATCAATCCATTCGTTTCAGTAGACCCAAAGTGAAGAAGTTGTACGACACGCCCGTCCCTGAGCAAATCCTGAGTGAACCTACAGTCATGATTGTGAGACACCACTATTCCTCGCGAGTGCCGACTTCCCAATCTAGGCTCTTTGAGCAACAACGGACAGAAACGGAGATCTCCTGAGAGCCAGTCAGTCTTCTTCCCTTCTTTCCTTGGACGGGAAGTCCCACTTAATGGGGCCAAGGTTAAAAGTAGGAATGCATTTTCTCCGCTGCGCGTGCTACGAAAGACAATGCAGCGTGCGGCACAAAATTTAACGGGGCACACCCTTGCGTGGACTAAACGCAAGGGTCTTGGTGCGCCCGACAGGCGTACACGAGGCAAACGAGGAAGCGTAGATAAGGTAAAAGAGAAACCGTTGAATTAATATAATTAAGTCTTTTGTTACTGTCTCTCTGTTTAACCTGACTTAATTTTACTAATCTTACTGAGTGTATGGTGACGTCTCGTCACCACTCATTGCGCGCGTCCTGCGGCGATTGGTGGGTTGATATCGTCAAGAGATCAACCAATGAGCAGACCCTTTGGTCGCTTCACCAATATCACCACTATCGGTGATATTGTCCAAAGAATATTCAACTTAATATTCTTTATTGTCATAGTTTCTTTAAAGAGACAATTCCATGTAACGGGCTGCCCCGTTACATCACCCCCCCCTTAACTGATAGTCACCGTGTGACTATCGAAAATATGGAGGCCACCAGTTGGCCACCATTGGGACAGGGAGCACTTGTTGGGTCCGTTCCATTCACTTTCCGCTTGACCTCGCATACTTAACATGTCTATGCGAATTGACTCAAGACCTACACAGCCTGGTGCTGTGCCAGCCTCTGCAGCAGACGATTCGTCGTCTGCTGCTCCTTCTTCGCCTGCAGCAACAAGTGCTGCAGGTGCACGCGGCACATCACCGCGTGCGCATGATGACCCCGATGTTGAGGTCATCTACTCTGGCGAGTCAGACGTGTCTGACTCGGGCAATGCGCCAGAGGCGTCTCGCTCACCGGCGACGCCTCAGTGTTCGCCAAGGCCACTGCCGAACGAACGGACTCGTGATTTGCAGCACAGTCTGTTCGGCAGTGATGATGAAGGTGATCAGAGTGGTGAGGTAAATTACTCCTTACCGCCGCCGGCTCGTGCGTCTTCGCACGAGCGTGATGACGATGGTGCAACCCATCGTCATTCTGACAATCGTGGTACCGACAGAGGTACCACTGTGAAGCGTGGTGAGCTCAAGCCGTGGCGCTTGCCCGAGCAGCTCATCAATAGCTTTACTCACAAGGCAGGCCAACACCATCGAATACCCTTATTCGATGCGACTGAGCTTCACAGCTTGAGTTCCAGCGCGAAGAACTGTCACGCTGAAGAAGATTTTTATCTCGATGTCTTTCTTAGACATCGATGGTACAACAGCAACCAAAAGCGTGACAAAACATCGCTTTTGGCTGCGTGGAACGCGTTTGTCCAAAACGTAAAGACTTTTGGACGAGAAGGGTGGCTCAAGAAACTTGAGACGACACTCCTCAGGTTCGAAAAGCGAACACCAACCGGTGCCAGGTACCGGTTGCACTGTTTATCGAGTGAGACAGACATTCCTTGCCTCACATGGGGAGACCCTTGTGCGAGTTGTGCTGACAACTCGCAGCGTGCACATAGGGACGTGTATTCCCTAAGTTCGCCCTGGGGAAGGGCACACATCTCGGCTGAGATGCGTGACGCGATTGCAAACTTGCAATCCGTCTACAAACGCCTAAGGCGCGTGTTTACCGATGGGCCACAGGACTCATCGGATGAGTCTCGTCATACTGACGGACGAGACCTTCAACGTCCATCAACAGCTGAGAGCGGGGCTCCCAGCTGTTCCAAGAGGGTGGATACCCCCGCCACTGGACGAGGTAGCTCGTCCTTGATCCTGAATCGTCACGGTGATTCAAGATACGCTCCACCTGAAAGCGTTGATCACCTTGAGCATCCACCAAAGGATGTGGTGGAGGAGGAAAGACCTCCTCCAGAACCCCAGGCCCACCATCTTGACCCTTACGAGATGGATCGCGCAATCGATGAATTGCGCGATGACTTGAAGCACGAGCGCGACCGACGCTACGCTTTGACTGATACCGTGCGGAAGAACCGCAACGGTCACGAGGCTGATCGGGCGAGATACCGCGCCGATTACGCCACAGCGCAGCTTCAGGTCGAGCGGGATGTCCGCTCCCTTTCCGGCGAGCTAACGACAGCTCGCGGGGAGATATCTCGGTTGAGTTCCGAGGTATCATATCTGCGCGACCAGACGGATCGTCTGGAGCGCGAACGCAAGAACTTGATGGATGTTCTTGATCGTGGGGGCTATCTTCATCGGAAGAAGAAGGCTCGTACTGACAGTACGGTCTGAGTCGCCCCACGTAAATCAAAGGATGCGTGCGCATCCTACGTGGCTATTCGAGTGTGTATGCATTGCATTTGCGATGCAACACTCGAAATGGCCCAATGTATTTCGGCAGTAGTTTACTACTGCCGACACTAGTGACTGCATGTCCAGGTAAGTTTACCGTAGACAGTAGTACTAGGTCGTTAACTTTAAATGAAAGAACATTTGCTCTTCCATTCTTGTCTGCGTTCCGTTTCTGACGGTCCACCGCATTTGCGATGGAGTCCTGAACGAAACTAACTACCTCTTTTCAAGTCAGCAGGAAGTTCTCTGCTGACTCTTTGTTTTGTCTTTCAGTGCGCTTCGTGCGCACTGCTAAGAGATTGTTCTCTTCTTCAGCGAGGTTGTCATTTTCCTCGCTGACATAATCGTTGGCGATGCTGAATATACCAGCATCGTCATCATCATCCGAGTCAATAATAGCGTCGTCGCTATTATTGAGATGATCTTCTTCATCGATGTCGACTTGATCGACATCGGCATCATACGTGACGACGTTAGCGTCGACACGTGATGAGCAAGAGCCAAAACGGTTTTTGCTCGAGCGAGTCCATCCCCCCTTATCCAAGAGTCACACTCTAGAAGGGTGGGCACTCGTGGATGGCGTAGGCCATTCACGTAAAACGATGTGTGCTGTGTTGAAGCATGCACCGAATTATTGATGGCGAATTTCACCATGTATAGGAATTCGCTCCAACTCGGAATCGAGTGGACATATCCTCGAAGGATCTCTTCGAGGACACGGTTCGCACGTTCCGTCAGACCATCTGTTTCAGGATGGTCAGAAGTGGACATCGTCAACCGTGTTCCAAGAGAACGGAACACGGTTTGCCAAAATGCCTCCGTGGACCGAGGGTCACGGTCGGATACGAGTTCACGGGGTAACCCGTGGAGTCTAAAGACCGTGTTAAGAAAGACACGATCACAACCTTGAGCCTTGATCGACTCGGGCACTGCAGCAAGATGCACCATCTTGCTGAACCGATCAACGAACACAAGAATGCCATTATTCTTGTGAGCGTCTTCGGGAAACCCGAAGACGAAGTCTATTGATACGGACTGCCAGCACTCTGTCGGAACAGGCAGAGGCTGCAATGGCGCACGGGATGAAGGACTAGGCTTCACCCGTTGACAAACCTCGCAAGCACGTATGTACTTGCGTATAAACTGATACTGGCGGGGCCAGTAAAAGTCACGACTTACCGTGAGGTAAGTCTTTTCTCTACCACGATGGCCGCTTGTTGGGGCATCGTGACACGCATACATGATGCGTAAACGCAAATCATGATGAGCGGGTACGACGACACGAGGCGTCTCGTCGGCAACAGCTGTATAGTACAGCAATCCGTTGCGTGTACTATACCGGTGTGATGAGGATCGGTACAAAGCCGGTAAATCCCTCATGGATTTACTGGATGGATTCACCAGATGATCCATCAATCGCAGAAGATTCTTACCGTCCGCATGTTCCTTTCGTACGTCGTCAACTTTACTTGACGACGGGACACTGACTTACAGTGCCGCAACAGTGGGCTTATCCTCACTGTTGAATTGTGCGTCCGGCTCGAAATCGGGCCGGCGCGATAGCGCATTAGCGACGACGTTTAGTCGTCCTGGTTTATACTTCACGGAGAAGTTATACTCCGCGAAGAAAGACAGCCACCTCGCCATTTTTTGCTAGAGGTGTGGGCTGTTTACGACCGTGCGTAATGACACATGGTCCGTATAGACAACAAACGGTCTATCTCCAAGACATAGACGCGAAACTTAGCCAGTGCGTATTTCATGGCAAGGAGTTCCTTGTCATGCACTGGGTAATTACGCTCAGCTGCTTGCATCTGACGCGACTGATAACAGATGACGCGTTCTGCGCCATCTGCATCGAACTGCATTAACGCACAGCCGATTGCAAAATCGCTGGCGTCACAGACCACATGAAATGGTCTGTCCTGATCTGCAATTTCCAAGATCGGCGATTGCATCAAGATTTGCTTGATACCTTCAAAGGAACGCTGGCACTCAGCGTTCCATGACCACTTGACATTTTTCTTGAGTAACCAAGAAAGATGTACCGTCATCTCGGCGTAGTTGCGAGAGTACTTGTGCAAGTACGCCGCTAAACCAAGGAACTTCCGAAGTCCCTTGACATCGACTGGCACTGGCCAGTCGGTGATCGCCTTGATCTTTTCGGGATCAGGGCGTACGCCGTGTTTACCCACGATGCACCCAAGAAGTGGTATTTCGCTAGCCGCGAATATACACTTCTTGAGGTTGGAGTACAACTTATGCTTGAGCATAAGTCGAAGGACTTGACGAACGTGAGTTCTTTGAACTTCAACGTCCGTCTTTCCGTCCATAGCCCGACTATGGACGAACACATCGTCGAAGTAACTCGGTGCGAAGTCTCGCACCGGTCTCAACAGATTTGCGACACATCGGTTGAACGTTGCAGGGGCATTACTCAGCCCCTGTGGCATCACTAGCCACTCCCACAGCATCCCGCTGGGGGTACTCACTGCCGTGAACGGGACGTCCCGTTCACGCATCAGGATCTGATAGAATCCATCCATCAGATCCATGGACGAAAAGATGGTACTCTTTGACATACCATCTATGATTACGTCCTTCCTCGGTATCGGCGTCTGAGCCGGTACCGTTGCAGCTTTCAACTTGTTGAACGCGTGCACTATCCGCCATCCTCATGTGGCCTTTCGCACACAGAAGGTCGGAGAGCTGTGAGGGGAAGTTGAATACCTCACATGGCCCGCTGCTAAGCGATCGGCAAAGAACTTGTCGATCGCTATCACTTGTTCACGAGGCAGTGGCCACTGCTTCATGACACAGTATTTCGAGCCCGGTTTGAGCTCGATCTCGTGTCGAGTGCCTTTGTCCTTAGGCAACTCGCAAGGTACGGATTCAGGGAACACATCCCTGAATTCGATCAAATCCTTATACAAAGGATTTGTTTGAAGCGACTTCCAGGATTGAGACGTGTATCGCTCATCCGAGTCTTCTCATCGAGAACACTTTCGTCCATCGATGAGCTGCTGAGAACCCGTTCGTTCTCAGCAAATACTGTGGCCGACCGAATATCGGCTACATACTCATCCTCTGTGACGAGTATGCAGATCTGCTTGACTTTGCCACTACGCAGATCACGCAAGAACCGTTTCGGTTCTAGCGTTGGCAACTGAGTTATCTCCGAATTTAACTTCGGAGGCACAATCAGATCAAGCGTATAAGCGCCTACGCTTGATCCGCCATTGAACAAGACGTTCAACGTCTCGGTTACTTCCTGGGAACTAGCTTCCACAGGTTGCTGAAGGCCTAATCCTTCAGCAAGTGACTCTTGAGGAATTCCTTCCTCAAGTACGTGGGGGCTTATTCCCTCGACGTCTTCTAACTGTGGCTGTGCAACCACAGTCAGGCACTGATCCTCTACGGTCGACTCTCCAGTCGACCTAGGATTTCCATGTTGCCCTTTGGAGGCAACAGGTTTCTTTCTTTTAAGATGTCGCCCGCTAGGCGTGCATCCACGTCCCGGTACACTCGACTTATTTGAGTGGTGAACCTTCGGCGCTGCTTGTACCTCTGTACAGCCGCCGGGACCTTGCTCCACAGTGAAGTGATCAACTACACTGTGATCTTGTGCAGTCGTGCTAACGACCGTACCGCAAGTGAGGCCATCGCACTCGCTCGCAGTACATCCACACGCTTGTGGACGCTCCAAGATGTTCATCAGATGGCCATCTGATGAACAAGCGGCAGGCATCTTCACGGATCGATGCCGCCAGCTCACTCTTGGCTCGTACTTTCTGAGCCAAGGTAATCCCAATATGACATCAAATTTGTCATCCAGATCTAGCACGATGAAGTCATCATCGTACTGTTCGCCGTCCAACGTGTAGTGGATTCCTACTACACGTTTCTCAACGGTAATCGATACGCCTGTTGCAAGGCGCACCGTCATCCTTGTGAGGGGAATGTCGCGCTCAACGAACTTGAGCCTACGACCCTCTAGTGACTGGCGACGAACAAAGTTGTTCGACGCCCCACAGTCTACTAGGGCACGAAGTGACAAATCATTTTTCGCTTCCAACTTCAAGGTGATGAGCGAAACGTCATCACCAGGTGCAGAGACACACAATGATTGTGTATCTGGAGCAACTTTCGTCAAGAGATTTGCAAATTCTCTTGAGGTTGCTGGATCAGTAGAGCGCTCCGCCCCTACTGACCCCGACCTTTTTTTGATGGTCCTTCTCGCTGTTGCGGCTTCGCAACAGCGCTGGACCCACGCCCATTGCCCTTTCTGGTAAATGAACGACCATTTCGCTCAGTACTGTTTGGTACTGGGCGTGGAGCACTACACTCGTATGCGTAGTGCCCTAACTTCTGACAGCGATTGCATTTCTGCAATCGCTTGTTGTTTAGAGAGCGAGGTCTCTCGCTCTCAATATAACAGAGTTCCATTCATTCCGAACCCCCGGACTGTTTTCGTCTCGGTGGACGATAAGAGTTTGAGCTAGCATGAGCCTGTCTCATGCTAAAGTCCTACAGTTTCGCTGCTGAGATAGCATCTTCTAGAGTATTCAGCACAAGGCGGAACAGGTGGCTCCTGACGGGACCTTCTGCTAGCCCTTGCATGAACACCGTAATCAACGTGTGTTCACGCACTGGGTTGACAGTTATACTACTCGCAAGGGATCTGATATGTTGGGCGTAAGCGTGCGCGTCACGCTTACCCTTTTGAGCTTCGGAATCTCCGATAGAGCTCTGAACTCTGGTCTTGGCGGCTCAAACGTACGTTTGAGCCGGGTTTTGATGGATTCGAGCGGCTCGAAAGCATTTGGGTCGCTCATCTCCAGCCCTAAAGCCCAAGTCTTAGCACGTCCCGCCAAATGAGATTAATTAAATGGTAAATTCATTTGCTCATCGTTGATACGACGTGCGATTATGTCTCTGTCGAGTTCGACAAACCATAGTAACAGGGAGTCTTCCGGGACTCCACTGTACTTGGAGATGTCAACTTTCATGACTTCGGGACGGCGCACATGCGCGCTGTCCCGCCCACAGCAGCATGGAATTGCTGCTGTCTTAACAGCTCTGTCTGTTGAGCACCGAGTTCTCTCAACTGCTCGGCCTGTTTAGAGCCTTGCTGGTAAAGCAAGGCTACTTTCTCCATCTCGAGAGCAAGTTCATTCTGAATGAACCTGGCGATAGCGGCATGTTGTTGGTCTCTGTCTAGAGACTCCAACATGGCGCTAATGGCGAACTCGCCTACGGTAGAACTCATTCGTTCTACCGCACCCCATTCGATGTCACTCAAATGGGTAAACCCTTCACGCGTGGCGTGAAAGGTGTCTTCATCATCTAACATGTTCACGTTGGGTGTTGTGGTCCTTGGAAGGACTACAAAGTGCTACCAGGTGTAACGGGGCACACCCTTGCGTGAACTTAACGCAAGGGTATCGGTGCCCCGACAGACGTACACAAGGCAAGCGAGGAAGCGTAGGTAAGGTAAAAGCAGAACTATCATATTAATATAATTAAGTCTTTTGACTACTGTCTCTCTGTTTAACCTGACTTAATTATACTAATATAACTGGATGTATGGTGACGTCTCGTCACCACTCATTGCGCGCGTCTTGCGGCGACTGGTGGGTTGATATCGTCAAAAGATCAACCAATGAACAGACGCTTTGGTCGCTTCACCAATATCACCACCATTGGTGATATTGATAAAAAAATATTCAACATAATATTCTTTATTGTTCGTATCTTCTAAATGACAATTTCCATATAACGGGCTGCCCCGTTACACGTACCACTGGCGGATTAAGTTAAAGAACTTTTTTTATGGGACATTTACCATTCTCATGTATATCTATACATGCTGCACACACGTAGAAGCACTTGTACGATGGATGCCCTTTGCGACCGCAATTCTGTCACGTTAGTAGTTGCCAGCATCCACGATCATCATGTCGCGTCGATCCGCAGTGAGTGCATGCCTTCGGTTTTCCACCTCTATCACGTACACCTTCTTCACCAGTATTCTTTCGCCAGGTACGATGATCTTGATCCGATCTCTCTTGACCAGATGTAGTGGTCGCATATACTCGTCGGTGATTCTTGTCTTCATCCGATCCAATCGAGTCCGATTCCGATCCGCTACTTTCGATCCGCTCACAGATTGCCCTCACCGCCCGATCAGTCTTGAATGAAGTAGGATTATGGGAGGCATTCGCTCGCTGGTGGAACTTGTTCGATCATGTCGACGTCTTCAACTGACGACTCTCCATTTTCTGGCATGCACGCAAAGTCTCCTCCAACCCATTGACATCGGCCAATCGTAGTAGGGTTAGCTGCTTGGCCATATCGCGATCGTCCAACGTTGCAATGAAATGTTCCACATGGTCACGACGTGTGTCCAATGTGGCCATCCTCTTGTCTCTAATTGCGATCTTGGCGTGCTTAGCCGCGACATTTAAGCGGCGTAGATACTCCTGTCGATTTTCATTTGATCGTTTACGTGCGAGGTAGAATTGTCTGGCCAGAGACAAACCTTGCCCTCCATACTGTACCCTTAACTCATCCAGCAATCTCTTCCACTTCTTTCGAGTGGATCGACCTAGTTGGTTTTACCAATTTCGAGCGGGTCCTGTCAGCAGATCTCCGAACATCAAACACTTCTCCTCATCGCGCGCTTGATCGCGCAAAAAGGCCAATTTGACCTTGCTGATCCAGCTTCTGGCCCGATCTTCATCTCGATCCTTGCCACTGGATTTATTTCAGCTCTGTCATAGCCGACACTCGAATGCGTTGAGGTATGCTACCACCATCTTGTAACGTCTCGGTCGTAGCTACCATAGCGTTTCTACGATCTTCTTGTCCCGAATCATCGGGATCGATGTCGTCAGGGTCGAAAAACTTCGGCCGACTGCTGCGCGACTGCACTGATTACATCTCTACATCGGGGGTATATCTTTCATGAGATCTAGCAGGCTTGATCCTTTGGCTAGGATAGATCGCTTGATACGCTCGTTCCCGGTAATTGTGGCGAAAACGTTCTATGGCCTCATCGAGGTATGTCTGCAGGAGTCCTTGCGTAGTAGTCGTCATCTGCTCTTTAGCACCTGTGGCCTTCGATCGCGAGTTCAGCTTCACCGACTTGACTCGATCGCATAGATGTGTTGCACCACTCGGGCCTATAGACATTCTCTAGATACCGACCGAATTATCTGACTCCATCTCTGATTCCACCGAGGCATAATGTGAAGATTCGGTATGATACCCCCTCGGGACATCGGCGATCGTAGCTACCGCTTGATCTGCGTATTCGCAATTCCCCGTCAGATTAGTTAGCTTGTCAAACAGCGATCGACACGCATGGATCACCTGATCCTGATCGTATTCCAGCAATTCGTTCGCATCGACCGCCTCAGCGACGTATCCAGCCCCTTACAACAGCTGGATGATCGCGCGGATCCCTTCTACTGCATTATTCGCCACCTTCGTCCGGAATATCGGACCTTGTATCTCTCCGATTAGAAAAGGATTCAGTATCCGTAGCACGGTGTCGCTCGATAGCAGATTCTTTAGCGCCTTCCGATGGAATACCTGCGCCAGTTGATTCAACTGCCAGACTTCCAGCTTCATATCCAGAGCATCGTCTACGAACTCAATCGGTTTCTCGATCGCTTTCGCGCCGTGATCGTGTCGATCCGATCTGAGCTCTTCTTTCTTCACTGGATCTGTCTTTATAGTCGTCTTCTTTGACATTGCCTGAGTGGCCTTGTGTATTATTTGTTCAGTTTTTGCTGAAAGTTTTTCACCCAGCGGATCGTGGTTTGCAGCACGATCCGCGGTGGTCCACAAAGGGGCTATAGGAGGGGGTCGAGTTTTATCTTCCAGATCGATTGATCGATCTTCCTCTTTGATTTCCTTACCATCAGAGCCTCTTCCATAACTATGATAATCTGGGGATTGTTTAAAATCACGCGTCGGAGGCGATCCCTTTGCCTCTAACGCTTCCATCCCAGGTTCAGTCTTGACTTTCACTTCTTCACTTCGGGACTCACGGTAAAATATCGAGTCATTAGAAGATCCGGGCACGCGCACCATTGTGGTGGAGTGGCGATCATTCAATTTATTAGTCGATCCCAACTCTCCACTGGCGCCCGGACGACCGACTAACGGAGGGGGTACTCCGATTCCGTATGTGTTGCCTTCCTTACCTTGTGTACCCGTCGGTAGGGCGGGTTGCACTCTTTCAGGTGGACTCGTATCGAAGTAAAACTTGACCGTGTTGAAGATGGGGTTGTGATCGTGCGGAAATCTTCACGCGATCACGGGGTACTCGTGGGTACTGATATAAGTTACCCTGATCTCAACGAGATCGTCTTGTCCAATATGTGGTATCTTGATTCGCGAGCCTTCTCGCGAATATTGCGCCTTGCCTTTACGTGTCTTGATGCTTCCGATCGCAGTTGATGTTGCTTGAGAGTTCTTAAACACACCTGGCCAAAACAATTCAGTTGTGACACTCGCGTAGACGTGTAGCGCGACTCTTTATTCGACGGGGGGCCAAAGATCCTACCCGGAAATGAGAACTTATGCCTTGTGAAGTAATTTGAAATCTGATTAATGTCAACTAACCAACCTAAACCCCACCTCTATTCATATAGGTATATCTTAACCAGATGACACGCGTCGTCATTCTAAGAAGATCGTCCTCTCGCATATATGTGGTCCACAACCAGTACATCTACCGTCGCATCTTTTTGTGGCCCACCCAAGATATCCTCGTGATCCTGCTAGCGGATCGTGATCCTACTAGCGGATAGGGATCCTGTTAGCGGATCGGGATCCTGTTAGCAAATCGGGATCTTGTTAGCGGATCGGGATCCCACTTAGCGGATCGGGATCCTGTTAGCGGATCGCAGCTGGAGATCGGACATGCGATCCTGGGTTAGGATCGCGGTCTTGCAGTGAGATCGAGGGTCTTGTATTACCATGTCTCACGACGGAACGCGTAATCAAAACGGGTCTGACCACCCTATAGCCTCATCCCAGGCTGGGTGGTCCTGTCCACTTGGGGTTCAAGTAAGCTATTGACAGCCACCCATTCCAGCCTGTATCCACCAATCGTAGCATTCGTGGCTTAACTGGAGCGCGTGACCCTTTAAATCGCCGATGCCAGTTCCAAGGAGATTTCCTTGTGACCGCTTTGCCACAGAATCTAGAAAGTTAAGCAAGCACAGGAAGAGTAGAAGTGGATCGCCAACCTGAAGGAGTTCCTAATCGGGGAAATAACGAAGTTAATTGTCGAAGAGGCAAAACCATGAGCTCGGGTCCCGTCCGAATATGAAGTAGCCGAGACCGGACAATTGTTTTTCTGCCCTCGATCAACGGAATATCCGGATAATCGAGTGGAGTTGGTGTGTTTAATTATACAAGAACTACTACAGCAATATTCCCTACATAACTACCACACTAGTCTAGAGGGCGGTTACCAATGAATAGTCCGAACGTACCAACGAATTCGGTTTAACTTTCACTGGAGAGGAATCTATCGCAATGTCTAGCGTTTTGTGGGAGAATGTGTTGATTGCACGACCAGAAAAAGACATACTGTCCTTCGCGGATAATTTCCAGAGAATGTTCAAGCTACTAAACCGTTTCAAATAATCGCGATGGATCACATTCCGTCGCTACCGCGATGTTCCAAAAGAAGCACCGAATTATTGTTGTGGGCGGGTCTGTTCTCAGGGTACGTGATCGCCAAGGCGAGTTCCTCCAGAACTGCAAAAAAGATCGCTGAGAGTTACGAAGAGTGTGTATTTTAAAGATTTGGAGCTAGTGAAGTGATCCGCCATGACCGAGAGCCAGGATTCATATCCGATTTCTTCCGAGCGCTCAATCCGATCGCGGGGCAGAAACAGCTTGCAGCCATGGCGTACCGACCTCAATCGAACGGGATAGCAGAACGAATGGTGCAAACACTGACAAGAGCTTTGATAATGTACGTCACGGATACGAATTAAAAGCATTGGGACGAATACTCCAAGAGTTTGTCGTTCGCCATTAATACGGAACAGGATTGTGTGCGAGGAGAAACTCCATTCTACCTGATCCACGATGCGGACTCTAGATCGACGTTGGAAGCGACTTTGCCCTTTGGTAGCACCAAACGACGGGAAAGGGAGCTTCGAAGATGACGATACCATATACAGCGTCAATATCAACGAGCGAGAGAAGTCATTACCAATTTACTATAGATCGCGATCGACTACCGGGTCGATCGACACAATACTGAGGAAGGACCACATGAGATCGAGATTGGATCGCAAATGTGGCTCTACTTGGATTGATTGAAAAATGATACGCCCAAAAGTTGGCCCACATGTGGCATAGGCCATTCCAAGTAAGGGAACTCTGCGAAATACACGCGGTGCGGTTGGAATTTTCGGGTACTCCGTACCGATGTTTCCCACTGGTACGTAACACATGCTTAAATAAGTAAAGAACTTTCAGGACCGGTCGGGAAACCAGTTGAATGTTGAGAGGGCGGGTCGCCTCGATTTTGATGAAGCCATGCTGCAGGAAGACAACTGGGAGTGCATATTAAATGTAGATGAATTTTAAATTGAGGAGATAATGGGATGTGCGATTCGGCAGTCGGACCCGTTTAAGCAGGACCCAACGCCAGTATCTGAGGCAGTGAAGGGGATCTGGTGATACGACATGGACAGACGAGGAATAATTAAACTGTGGAGCCTTGCTGCAAGAGGTTGATCGCGAACAGGTCAGCAAGAACCGTTTCGACGTGATGCAATCAAACGAAGAGATGAAGGAAGAATAACCAACGTGTCGACTAGAAATTGGCCTTATAAATGGGTGCAGAGGAATAAGTGGGATATTTGTGACGTGTGGCGATCCAGGAAATTGAAGTCGATCGCAGTGTATATATATGAAAAGGCAAATGAGATGAATTTATGTGAAGATAGACAAAGACAATAAATATAGAGATGTGTCGAAAGATTAGATGAAGAGAATGCCTGGACCGCTATGGACTACTTCGTAAAACCTTACTGGACAGGCGGGCGGTCGACGACCCCGGATGGCCTCAATGCGAAATCGAAATTGGTTGCACTAGAATTTAGCTGAATACGAGCGCGCCATTGCGTAGATCAGGTTGGGATGTTTTTCTAGGGATCACCAAGACCCGTATAAAAAGGACGCATCTCGACCGAAGAAGGGAAATGCATGAAGAAAGGACCCAAAATCAAGTCCAGGTCACAGTGTCCGTCGACCATCTCCTGGAAGGTGAAACGCATCATCTTTTTTCGTCGGGGTCCGGGTCGAAATCACCGCTGTTTGCACTTCTGGTAAAGTTGATCCGGATCGCGATTACGCTGCTCGATTGGCAGGTATACGGCGTGGGCAGTTTCCCACAGAGCCTGCCGGTGACGAGTCTTGAAGTCGCAATACATGGACTACAACTCTGCAAACAAGCTAGTTGCGCGAAGAGATAACGTTTTGACTTGGCTCCGATATAGGTTCCAGGTCTCTTGTCGGTATAGCGCCAGCACTTACGCCGAGGTGACCAGCCGTGAAATTCACTCGGAGTCAGAAGGAGCAACTTTTGATTGAGACGTGGTGGGTGCTGGAAATATGTACCATTTTGGCCGCGTCAGATGCTTGAACAGGGTATCTTCGTTCAGCTCCGCCACGCAGGGCAAGCTGAAATGACGGGCCGACCACAGGTGTACGTGGTGGTGGGACCAGCTTACCCGCTCGCGGTATCCGGGATACCATTCAGCGCGAGGTACCCGGGGCGGGGCCGCGCGGTCGTATTAAGCCGGCAAAAGCAGGGCAATTTCGGCATCCCGCGCGTCTCTGGTCATGCTGACCGGTCCGCCGGAGTCACTTGACGCTTCACCAAAGCGATCCACCTCCGAGACTGGGTGCTTCGCAGGCAGTGCGGATGCAGTCGCAAGTGTGGGCAATCCAGACTTAGGACTAAGGGAATCCACCATAATTGGAGCAGGTATCGATCCGGAAGAAGGCAGAGCGATGCTCGACAATCGACGGCGCCTCAACGAAGAGCGCGATCCAGGCCAGGCGGCCAGGGTTCTTTTTTAAAAGAGTAAAAATATTGTATAGGATAGAAGCGGATCGCTGGTCGGAAGATTCTGAGCCCTCTTACTTCCGGTTTGGGAGGCGGGTCGGTTTTTACTTGCGGTATTTTGAGTTGACAAAGTCCATGGTGATCCTAGCGTAGATTTGGACTCGTCCGAAAGAGCTCATCTTGAAGATCACGCAAAGACGCGAGGTGTTCTATCAGATTCGAAAGATTTAGCAGAGTTTATGGTCCAGTGGACCGCGAGAACTTACCGACTGCCTTGGCCGAAATGGTGTATACCTATTACGATCCGGGTCCCATCACCTTCGCGGTGCGTGGAAGCTTGATCGAGAAAATTAGGATCCGCGGACATGGATCGCTTGCCGGTCATAGGGGCAGCGGAAGCCGTAGACGGAACATCTAAGTGAGGCGAAGCGATCCAGAAACCAATGGAGCTAGGTGAGTCCGGATCACGTCGCGATCGCGAACGGCCAAGAGACACTTCTATTCCCAGTCCGATGCTTGACTACGCGGACGGTTCACCTTGGCGTCCCGGTCTACGAGGTCCGATTGCAGCCGCTGCTGCTACGCCTCTACGCAATCATATGCACGGATGAGGTCTTGATATGTCTTCGACATGTCTTTCAACGCCTCTCTGGCCATTTCAAGTTTCTAATCAACTCTGTTGAAGCGTTACTTGTACTTGGATGCCTAGGCCGTATCAGCTTGGAGATCGCCACTCGAATTCTGTTCCTCAGCATCCAGGCTCGAAGTCAACGTTTCTAATTGCTGTCGGGCGATGAACGATTTACGAATGCGTCGATCCTATTCTTGTTTTTATTTCCTTTCGGCTACCAAAAGAGCCTTCTAGAGTTCTCAGATCACGTGATCTTGACCCAAGCGTCGTTCCAGCCCCGTTTGGGACCCGCTCGACCTCTTGAGCAAGTTCTGACGTTCGGTCCGGATGCCGAGATATCGCTTTTGGACATAGACCGCCAAGCGCAGGGCAAATTTGACGTACGATCGCAATTCCGTTTGCAGTCGGTCGATCCGCAGTTTCTCGTCCTGACATACTTCTTCCAAATGTTAAGATTAGGTGATGCGAAGGGTATGTTATGGACGTGCATAGGGAGAAGCGTGTAATAATAAGCTCCGAGTACTACGGTAAGATAGAATCCCAATACGTGCATATTCTAAGCATGCTGTAGCTCGAGTGGAAATGCGTGGCAGCCATATCTCAGAGGTCACCGGTTCGATACCCGGCAGTGAAAGTTAAACCTTAGGGTCTGGTGTTTGGGGATCACTTGCACTGTCCTGCCATACAGTGACGTCCTCCATTTTTGTGCTCAGTGAAAAGGATGTCCACACCAGAGAAACCGTTATATGGGAAAGGAACATGGGAAAGGAACGCCAGGATTGATGGGGCAGTTGGAATAAATAAGTGATTCAGAAAGATGAGTAGCAACAGTAGGAACGAGTTACGCTCATAGGATAATGCACTTTTTGTTTTGCTGCTTCGACCAACAAGTGTTCTTCACTTCGACAGTTCGCTACCTATAAACACCAACAAGTGGTAATCTGTAATAATCGTGCCTTGAAAACTCAGTTGATCGTAGAGTGCCGCGGATCCCTAAGTCAAAGTATCGCGATCTAACAAGGATGCAGCGCCCACCCGAGACGAAGGCAAGACGTCATGCCTTCCGCCGGCCGAAACCGGCAGTGGAGGGGAAGTCGGGATCGGGTTATCAGCCTCCGACGTGAAACGTGCGCACGATGCAGTGACACTGGTCGTTGTGGGTGCACAGTCGATCGACACTGAAAGTAGACCGCCGGTGCAGGGGCCAATTATGCAGAAGCGCAGTGGAATAATGATGGAAAGTGTGGAAAGCGCCTACCGAAATAGGTGCAAGATCTATTTGATTGGTGGAGTAAGCTCGGATATCGATTCGTTGGCACGAATGATGGGATCAAACGACTGAGTGACAGAAAAGGACCGTGGAAATTATTTAATTGGTCTACCTAACGGTCAAGAAGGAGTATAGTCAAGGATCGACGACTGGCCAATCGCGATATGCGATCACGCGCTTGGATCACCAAGTCACATGGATTGAATAGCTTAAGGATGGAGCACCAACTGGAGTTCTGGATCTCTAACGACAATAAAAATAGGTGAATATGGAAACAAGCTCGAGGAGTGGATCGTCAAGATTATCAAGTATGCGAGGTCTCAGGAGTAACGGAGATCCGACGATTCATTCCCGATAAGAGACTCGATAAATTGATCACGATTTACCCTGGGTGTGTAATGATTGACTGTGGATACATGATTGATGTGGATCACATAGTTGATGTGGATCACATTTCACGATCCACTACTCAAGTGATCCACTCCGAGTGATCCACTATCCGAGCGATTCACCACGGAGCGATCCACCATGTAGCGATCCACTCTGGTTCGATCCACCACCTAGCGATCCACTTTGCAGCAATACGCTACCTAGCGATCCGCTATTTGAGCGATCCGCTACGGAGCGATCCGCTACGGAGCGATCCGCTACGGAGCGATCCGCCACCCGATTATCTGCTGTGGACTACATGATGCACGAGTTGAATTACAGAGACAGGCGATACGCAACAGTGATCCAGCTATAAGATGGATTTAGTCATAGGTTTTGGATTAGGTTGACATTAAAGAGAATAGAAATTGCAACGACACGCGTCGACTTCTCCTGGGCATGAAGTTCGGCCTCCCGCTGAATAGAGAGCGGCCTGTGCATGTATAAACTTCACCTTTGGATTGTAAAGCCAGGCGAAACATCAATTCTTATCCCCCACCCAACAGCGATTGGACGCAGGGAACCTAGCGGTTCAGATATAAGATCGCGATACGGCTTAAGTGGTCAGAAAACTCGCGGATCAAGCATCAACTTTGGATACAGGCGGCAATGGGAGAGCGCCCAAGCATACTTGCGATCGAGTGAACAATTTACGCTCAATCCACCGCACGTTTGACCGGGTGACGAGTTTCCACCCGATCAACCCCTATCCCCAAAACGGTCAAGTTCAACTTCGGCTCAAGTCCATCAAGAAGAGCGCAACTCACCCCACTGACGGGTACACAAGGTAAACAAGAAGGCACAAAGCTCGGAATCGGGGTCCCCTTTCCATTAGTCGGTCGTCCGGGTGCCAGTGGAGAGTCGGGGGTCACAAGAAAATCGTGATCACCACTTTACCACACAACAGAAAGCTGATATTTTGTTTTCTAAGCGCACGTGCGTCGATTGGAAAGATAAAAGTGGCATTAAGTCTTCCCTCTGATCATTGCTAGTTCTGGTTGAAACACATTCCCGCATACTATTAGATGTTATTTGTTATCGGATTATAATGGCGTTATGCGTATACTATAGTGAGATTAAACAATTAGGAGTTATTAAAGTTAAAACCTCTAGTAGATTGATCTACTCCACTTCCACCATCTATAAAAACTTGTCGAAAACATAAGAATAAAAATCCTTAAGAATCCAGAGACCCCCAAACGTGTCCTCACCATTTGTTTCTATAGTGGAGTGTAGATCACACTATCTTGCGATACCGACTCTCCACTGGCGCGCATAAGATCGACTATTGAGTGCGTACTACATTGACTTGCTCGTTTATTTTCTCAACTTTTGTAACCGTCGATAGGGAGAGCTGCGCTCTTCCAGGTGGAATCGTCTCAATAGAATGCTTGAGCGTGTTTGACTTGGGTTGGTGATCGTATGGGAATTTTTACACGACAACGTGTGGAACTGTAGGGTAATCAATTTTGAGTCACCCCAATCTCTACGTGATCGCCTCGTCCAAATTTGGTTCTTGTTTCGCGATCTTTTGACCACTTGAGCCATCTCGCGAACTTTCATTCTGCATCCGATCGTAGTTTAAGGGGTTTCAAGGTTTCTTGCCCTCATGGCCAAGTAATGTAGGGGTGAGACTCTTGGCAGTTGGTCGATTTTCTCAGAATTCGGAGGGCCAAATAATGCTATCCGGAAGGAGATAAGACACATAAGTACTTGAAAGTAAATTGATTTCATTCTAAATGATATCCAACCAAAGTCTAAAACTATGGCTAAGCCTTTTCATTTATAAGATTATGGATCACCTCGTGCGACAGCACAAGGCTGCACTTGGTATGCCGCAAGTTCACTTAACTCGCATCCTCCAAGGTCTTATCCCCTAAGATCGCACTATCCAGGGTCGAGTCATCCAATATTTCGGTGTGTGGTCTACTTCATTGCATGGAACACACCCACAGCAAACTAGCCCTTGGTCGCAGCGCGATCATCTGCCCACGCTTCTCAATTCGCTTTACCACCTTTCCGAAATGATTGTATGTTTCGCATCAAATTGAGAGACACGTAGACGTCCTAGTCGTTATATAGGTTGGTGAAATTGTGAGGAACAAGGTGTGACTTTTTTGCCGACTTTTGACCCCGATTTTTACAAGACACACCGATGTCTCAAGCTTTCGTTCGAGAATCGTTACATTTAATACCTTTTTAGTTATATACACTCCCTATTTAGTTACGTGGCCCACATTATGAAGAGTTTTGATATATGGACTCCGTTCGGATTCGATACTCTTCCGCTTGAAGCAAGACGTTAAATTCATAGGTCACGTCTACGTGGATACTCCCCAGATTCAACGGATGCAACCTACTTGTTAACCACTTCTGAATATAAATAAAAGAAATTCTCATCGAAACTTACCTTTCAACAAGTTTAAATCTGCACCTTAAGAATAGTGCTGTTTAGAGATCGCTCATTATAGAAAAACAGTAATGCTAGAAGGAAGAAAATGTTAATGACACCGCGCTGCCTATTACTCGATGCGAATGATGCAACTGACTTGTCTCCGGTATCAAGATACGAGGCTTTGCTTTCGTCGAGCGGTATTATTATGTAAAGAGATGCTTCCATTCACTCAATAACAGCTGGTTGACGCTGTTGTACAGGTCTACTCGCCATTTTTTCTTATCGAAAGGCCGATCGGCGTAAAAATACTTCAAAAATTTGGACAAAGAGAGAACCATTCCTCTCCAAGCTCGAGGAAGGTCGCGTTGGAATATTAAGATGTGGTAAATGTGAGTTAATGGGACTCAATAGACGTGGTTGCCCATCAGTCGATCGCGGATGTGAAATGAATTAAAACACGTCGAAATATATGACCTTTATACCAATCGGATATAATAGGCGCCACGAAATAGATACCGCTTTGGGAACATTATTTGAGACGTGCCGTAGAATGAGAATTGGTTCCGGCGTCAGAAAAAGACGGAAAGTTTTTAGTCGTCTATTTACATATGTCCGCACGAGCAAGCCGTCATTTTTGTACCCACAAAATAGGACATACTCGTTATCCCACCTTCAGCAAATTGAGATTGAATGATGCATCGCCGGCACGACACGCTCGAGCGTGGCCTTCCGGTTTTAATTGTTCTGACTATGTTCGACTGCCACGAGCTCTGCCGAAAATGAAATTGTCAGCTTAGAGCTCTCTTACTCTCTAGATTGCTATACTGCTTCGCCTTCTATCTTTGACGCTATGCCTTCATGTACAAGTAGGCATCACTGGCTTTTTCTAGTGCTGCTACACCATTTGTGCCTCGTCCTGCGTCGCTGCAAGAAAACAAAAGGCCAAAATGTGTGCACCAGTTTCGTCACTTTAGTTCAATCGGCCATAATGCGAAATACATGGCGTCACAAGGACATAGCACAATATGATCGCCCGGTCAGCTCTTCAGAAATGGTATGTAGCGCCCGCAAGCGCGACGAAAAATTGTGGTTATAGTCATAGGCGTGTTTTTTAATGCAGGATCGGCTGTGATGCAACTCGCAAGATAAATGAACGCGCTGGGGCGTAAGCGTGCAATTCATGGTTCCCTGACTGAGTTTCAGGAACTCAAATCAAGCTTAAAACTCGTGTTTTGACGTTTTAATCGTCTTTCTTGAGGCGCTCAATGAGTATTTTTAACAATACAAACGCATATGGGTCGTAGAGCTTAAGCTCTACGACCCAAGATTTGGCACGTTCAGTCAAGCTTGACCAACCTAATGCAACCGTCGTATCTTCTTCGATGATGCGGCGAGCCTACGTGACGTCACCTAACTCGACTATGGTATTAATTGGAATGCTCCGTCAAATCCCATTGACTTGTAATCGTTTATAGATAACATTTCGGACCAACGTGCGTGAGTCAACCCAGTAGCAGCATCCTGGTATTGCTAGTATCTAAAATTTGAAATATTGAGTAATTGTTCGTTCAATGTCTTGCCTGTTGACAACTTAGCTGATGAAGCCAAATTAGTTCATCCTTCGCCTCATCAAGGTCATGCTAGATGAACTGTGCGATCGCTGCATGATACTTGTTTCCTGTAACGGGATGAGCCCGTTACATAAATTTGGTACGAAAGTTCTAATTTCTAAAAATTATTTATTTTGATAATATTCAATCAACATCCTCGAGAAAAGTGATGTTGTCGGAATATAACCTCTAAGGTAATATCCGTAAAGGGGTCCACTTCTTGGTTGATGTACACGGTACATCAACCAATTTAACCACCAATCGCTGTTGGATGCTTGCAATGGGTGGTGGAAAGAAGACCCACATAGGATACAGTAGTCTAGTATATTTAGATTAAGACGAAAGATGGTTTAGCAAGAAAATAAATATATTATTAAATAATTCTACTTATCCCTCAAGACAGAGCTTTCGAGTTCTGTATTGTCTCGGTCGCGCTTCGTCACGCCACGTGTACGTGACGTCGTGCTTACGCACCCTTGTATTGTTGTCTATGCAAGGCCTTGCTCATTTATCTGAGCAAGAGCGTGCCCCGATACAATTCCGGTCAGGTTACGCAACATGGTGGTGACGGTAGGACCGCCGACGATCAAATCCATGCGCTCGACCGCCGCCTAGTGTATGTCACGCAAATAGACGAAGTGTTTACGCTTGTAGTGAAGCACCATCATTTATTCATCTAACATTTAGATGTCGGATCGAATGTTCGGGATTTTGGAATAGACCACAGAGTGATACCGGTTAAAACGAAACACCTTCTTCTTCTACAGACACAGAACAAGCTGCTGAAACTGACTCAGTACAAGCTAACTACCTTGCCACAGTGTAGACAGGCAACTTTCATGTACGAGAAGGAACTATTGGCGCTGGCTTACTCAAGGCTCCATATAAAAGTCTTTGATCTTTCTTTGACAATATTGAATTTCAAACTTTAACTCTAGCTACTCCCTCGCCCACTATTGCGCGCGTCTAGCTGCATTGAGATATACGTTTACTTATATAATGATTTACATCATTCAATACATAGAGCCGTCTTAAAAATGTATCTTCGAAGTAGATATATCTTCGGTTATTACTTGGCGGGGTGGATATCATGTTTAATTGAAATCAAGATACTAGTTCTCACTGACAAAATTTTGATGTTCATGACGTGTAATGCCCCCAATAACATAAAAAATATTTTAAGAATTATGCTCATTTTTGGTCGTAAATCTCAGGAATAAGGGCTTGGCACGTCCGGCCATTTTGAACATGCAAAACTTAACCTACATTTCGTCGTTTTAGGTGTGACATGATTTGATGGCATCGTGTACTTTGACAACTGATTGCAGCCGGTAGCCTTTATCAATTGTCTACAGATTATAATAGTCCTCCTTGTGACAACTTGTCTTCCGATAACGTAATTTGTTACTAACTTGTTGGATTTGACATCCGCCGTGGTCGTTTTATGTTCGCTACTTTGAAATATATAACTGATAGCCGAGACGCCATACAAGAGAGTATCGAAAGAGATTATTTTCCGATCTGTGGTAGAATTCATTTAAGTCACGCGTTGAGGGTGGATTGTGAGGTGTTGGCACATTAAGTGTCACCCTGAAGGTTTTGTCGTAGCTCGAAGGCATAACGGTTGGTTTCCTACGATAGATCAATAAAGTACAGCAACTACATATTCTAGTAATATTATTATTACCGAAATTTGTGATCTGTATGTATTTCCCTGCTACTCTGCTGCAGCTCCTTCAATGCCTTTATTCTCCTCTTGCTATACGACCAGAATCTCTTGATCATGGAGACCTGGATAGGGACTTTTGTCTTTCCACAGATAAAAAAAGCTACTGTATGGATATCTGATTGAGGATCAGGAGCTGACTAAGACTGATCTCCGGTCCTGCCTTAGACCCCTCTTCCCATCAGTATCCGTCTCTTTCTCCTTGTTCTCCACTTTCTCCCTTTTGATGGAAACCGTGGTAACTTTTCAAACAGTCTAATGTGTGCTATAAGCTGTTTTAAATTTGGCTGGACGCAGTACTAGTCTTGGCAGGAATATACTAGCGCAGGGATGTGAGCTGGTGAGCTTTGTAAAGACCAGCATTCTCGCCGCGTTCGTCGCGATCCGGAGCGTGGTGAAGATAGTAGCGGATAACGCCTTTAAAAAACGGCAGTTATTCCAACATGCTTTGGTATAAAATTTGAGGTCAGGCTGGGCGGAAGGGGCGTAAGCTAGTCGTTCGTCAGCTAAAGGTCCTTGACAATGTTCTTTAGGCGCATTTATAGACAAGAGGAGACCTTCCCGGTCTTGACCCTACCTTACTTGTCAAGTTCTGCACAATAACAGATCCATTCTGAGGCATTTAGTTGCAAAAGCATACCTTTATACCTTATGAAAATTGAGAAGCGGTTTTTGAAAGAACTTAACGTTCTTCTTTGCTTTTATGCTATGCTTGTAAAGTATTAATTAATATGTTATCCGATTCTGTTGTTATAACAGCACATATTCTTAGCTCATCAGATGAATTATGGTTAGGCCTATCGGACCCGTCAGAATCCGATGTGAGAGCTACGTTGATGTGTGTCTGCAAGTCAGGTGCTTGTAGATGACATACCACTAACGTCGAACGTCAAACAGGGATCAACATTATGACCTATTTTTATTCTTCTCTATCGCTGTTTGAGCCGTTCGATCAGATGACATGCTGTAGAAAGACCTGTGGAAGTTGGATACGCAAGAGTTATCGATATTCAACTACTTCAAAACTACACATACTAGTTTCATTATGATGCACACGTCATAGAGTATGCCCTGCAATTACTGTTTGTATCTTAGGTCGAGTCTCGTCGAAAGCCTCTACATAAAACAATTTGTTTATGCTGTTTATATGGATATCACGGAGTTTAAGGCGGTGCTAGAACATTTATGAGTCATCACTGAGACAACGTGATGGCGTTATTTGGATTTCCAAGTAATTTGGCATATATTTAAGCTGTTAACCATTTTAGATACTAGGGGGGATGAACTCAAGATGTTTGCACTGCAGCACCCAGGATGATACTGCCTGCTCCATCACTGGGTACGAAAAAAGGTTTGACGCTCGGCGTTGAGGCTTCTCAATTCTATTGCACTAATCCCAGCGGTTTTATTGATGATGTTGCTAATAGAAGCCTTAGTCACGCTCAAAATGAGTTAGTTCTTTGTCGCACAAGCGGCCAAATACGTCTAGCTCATGCTCTGACTAGTCATCTTGTACTGGCAAATGCACACTAGTTGATCATTGATAAGAAAAGTAACTGTTTTAGTCACTCTCTTTTTATTTATGTTCACTCCATTTTGAGTCACGTGATACACATACAACATACAGACGCCTAGACATGATAAAGGTCGAACTGCAACGTAGACGTGGCGCAGCTCGCTCACTCCTCTGATATATGCATTGTCCCGCAATGGACCGTATGATCTCATTAAGATCCATCCGTTTCACCTAAAACTTGATAGGCTAGACCATGCGATGCCCGTGGTGGAGCAGGAAGGCTTCACCATAAAAGTTCTCACTTAATCAAAGTTTTCAATTGTCTTCAAAGACGAATAGGGATCTAGGGGTGTAGATTGGTGGCCTCTGCAATGTATAGAGCTAATACTTTCTCCCTCTAGGACGCACATACGTTATCAATGCGATCAATATGAAGAGACAGGTAACCACGATGATGCATGTATTGTCAAAAGTTCGGTGTTACTCACAATGAGACTTAAGGTGGATGTCTAAAGATGGACTCGAAACTCGTATCCGACGCGGCTTTGTGATCTCTCCCAGTCCGGAGGATCGATAAACATCGGCTTTGTAGGGTCAGAGGTCATGCAGATCTAGCAGCGTCAATAAATTTACAGGCTATTGACATAGGCTCCTTCCAGCGCACATTAATTGTTTGTGTTACTGCCCGTCGTATTGAGGTTTGCATCATCACCCTTGATATCTAATTATTCAAAGACTTGTCACTTCTGGAACTAGTCGACTGTGATTGTCGATTAATTTTTGCATGACTCTGGTCAACATATAATCGTAGGCCCACCTTCTTTGGGCGCGAAGTACCTCTCAAGAGGATGACGGTGCTTCATGCAACAGGCGCATCATTAACAATGAACAAGCGTGTAGTGAAAAACCGCTACGAGTCAACTGATGAGAAGTATGATGACGAATTCATCATATTTAAGTTAGATGGAAAATTTTATATCATCGTTCGTCTACCAGGGCTCAGCAGAATCAACCATGGACCAGCCTGCAGCATCGATTCTTAAAGTCACCTGGCCCTTGTTTATCATTTGGACATGAATTTCATGGAGCGTTCACGAGCACTCTATTTTTCTAAGTGTGAGAGTAACGACCTCACTCGGGGATAAGTCTAAGCAACAAATGTACAAGACCTCAGTGTAATGGACCACTACATTGTGCAGCAATATACCGGCAGCTACGTTGAGGCTCAAGCAGTACCGAAAGTTCATCATTTGAACAAGTCGAATTGATCAGAACGTGGATGTTTGTGTGGAAGACAACATCCAAGGATGCCATTTTGTTTCTCCATGAAGGACGACATTGCGGTATAGTGCTCACGATATTTTACAGCTGAGGAATAGGTGGGAGCTCTCAGATGGCAGGCGCCTGTTAAGTCCGACAGGGGCTCTGATTGGAAGGATACTTTCTGAAATGGGTGGCTCACGGTCTCGATCCGATCTCTCGATCTCGATCTGATCTCTCGATATCAACCTGAGCTCTCGATATCGATCTGATCTCTAGATCTTGATCGAAGCTCTCGATCTCGATCTGATTGCTCGGCCTCTAGATCTATGGTATACCGGTCGGGTGTGTGTCACACTAAAGTTCCAGAGAGTGCGCATTTGGTTTAAGCCACATAGGTACAAGGTGACGATCTTTGGGAGAGGGAAACACGTGGTTTCGAAATTCAGGTTACAGATAGGGCTTTCAATGTGCTAATGGTTTTGGGTTTGATTGGCTACTTTAAACAGAGTTCAACTTGTTTAAAGTACACGTGTCGACTTCTCTTCCGGGTTGGATTATTGACCACCCGACGTCAAAGGAGGTTGCATACTTAAATCAAGTGTTATCCCTGGATTGTTTGGCCAGGGATTGATGACTCTCAACGAAAACTATAACTGTGATCGGAAGCAGCAGACAAGTAAAGGCGAAGGTGCAAGATCGCGAGACGGCTCAAGTGGTCAGGAGGCTCGCGAATTAAGCGCCTACATTGGACAAAAAGATCTCGATGAGATCGAGGTGGCTCATATCGAGCGCCTTACAAGTACACCCGTTATCGTAAGACGGTTTCCACGAGACAGCACTAATCCCCACCACGGTCAAGCTTGGCATTGACTCGAGTCCACCTGGAAGAAGGCAATCCGCCCCACCGACGGTTACAAACGGTGAGAAAAGTATACAGCACGAAATCGGAGTACCCCCCTCCGTTAGTCGGTTGTCAAGGCGCCAGTGGGAAGTTGGGTTCGACTATTAGAAAGAGCTATCACCACTCCATCATAGTCCTTATAATCAGTACATGCGACAAAGCTAATGGTTGGGCTTTACATGCCTTTCCAGTAGAAATAGATATTTGTGTAGCGCGTTGTAGTAAACTTTTGATTCACATGTAGTGGTCCCCATCTATAACATGTACCTTTTTGCGACCTTTGTCATCCAGCTACTTCGCCCCGTGCTTTATAGAAAACAAATATACGACAATGGATGGATTGAGTATTCTTCTAGCTTTGTATTTATAGTCTCGGATTTTATAGTGACGATTTTCCCGCGAATTATATAACCCTAAATTCAGGAGATTTTTACAAATTTATGGTCGCGGCTAGCTCCATTGGCCGCCCCAGACAAATCCGCGTTGTCTCCTTTTTTCCAGCTTTTCGAAATATTATACGTGCAAACCTATATAAAAATAGTTAAATTAGCGTTGATGAATCATTTTTGATATCTTACAAAGGCAAAAATGGCTTTCGTCACCATGAACGGCATTTTTTTGCCTGCATTTGTCCTCTATTTATTAAAAAAAACACGCAGACAATAAATCAAATCCGTTGAAACCCATCATGTTTTGATCCAAAATTGCAAAGCATAGTAATTGACAGCATCTTAAATGAAGTCATACGTCTACTATTGAAGTTGGGACCTTACGGTGCAGCCTATACTTCTTATCGTCATATTTGACGGCATTCCTACGTGTGAATATTCAATAAACGTCCATGTACCGCAAGCGCTTTCACGCTTAGCGGCATGGTAGTAAGAGTGTTGGATGCAAGGGATTTTATGACCATCTGTTCGAGGAATTAGAAAGTGCAGTCTCAATTATTTTGAGCAGATCATATTGATTCTCCCCAGATATGTCTAATGAAGGTCACATCGCAATGAAACCTAGGGTAAAATAATTTGGTGGCCGGCCGCACTGATGGACTCTTCATAATGTTCTTTTAGGCTGTGGAAGTCAAAATGATTTTGGACGAAACTGCAAGCGCAGAAATAACCCTCATCGCCTGCAAGTGCCGTAGAAATTTGTTGAGGCACGCATGTACTTAGATATTTATTGGTTATTACATTGGTCGGTGTTGGAAACGCGCAAAAGACTTGCTTATTGTTTGCAGTGCGACGAAAGAGTTAGAATAGGCGATTTCTGTAACGGGACACGCCTTGTGTCAGTTCGACACAAGAATGTGTGCATTCGACGTCAGGTAACTGTGGCGAGGAAGCGCAGCGAAGTAGGCTATACTCGAAAGCTCTATTGAAGGAAAAAGTAGAACTGTATTTAATATAGTTAAGATTTCCTATCAAAATCTTTATCTTGACCTAACTAAATTAATCTACAATATCCTATGTAGGTTTCTTGTCCACCACCCATTGCGCACGTCAAGCAGCAATTGGTGGTTAATCTGGTTGATGTAGCCACATCAACCAAAAGTAAAGCACCCAAGAATATATCCTTTAGAGATAATATTCCGCCAACATCACCTCTTTACAAGTGATGTTGATTGAGTATTATCTAAATATATAATATCCAAAAATTGGTGCATTAGTATTAATTTTATGTGACGGGCTCACCCCGTTACAATTTCGGTTGCGGAAACAGCGATAAATTATGTTTTCCTTTCTCAATATGGCCCATAAAAGCTACAGGTTTCATGTGGTGCGCGCCGTACCATGATGTCTTGATCACGCAATGCAGGACGAAATGGGTTCGGCCAGATCAAAAAGTGCTTCATTTTCAAATAGGAAGTCATAGGCCGCCACACTTCTCTCGATCAGCCATCAACCAGTACTCGGATTCTGATGTCTAAGCCTGAATAGCTGGAACGGGTTGCTTCCGTTACATGTTAAGGACTTCAAACATGAGTTAATCGGAAGACCGATGTACTTGATTATGTTTTCAGCATTTATAGGGATCGGTAAATATTGACGGAATATTATCGTCGAAGGTAATATTCAGCACCGATCCGCATAGCGGTTGACGTAGGTCATCAGCTCAACATCATCATTATCAAAGATATCTGCTAGACGCGCGCGATTTGTGGTGAGCAAGTAACTAAATTTGGAGCTTGTAGCATGATATGGTTCCAATAAGATCCCAAAAAACACATCAGGAAGGCTTTTTACTATCGATTATTTACATTTCTACGATTTACTTCTACTAAGCGCGTTCGTCTGGTAAACTCACCTTTCTCTGCACGTCCAACATACTAAAATTTATTAGTACCTGTCTACACTATAGTAGGTGTATGTAACGGGGCAAACCCTTGCGTGAACTTAACGCAAGGGTATCGGTGCCCCGATAGACGTAACAAGGCAAGCGAGGAAGCGTAGGTAAGGTAAAAGCAGAACTATCATATTAATATAATTAAGTCTTTTGACTACTGTCTCTCTGTTTGACTTAACTTAATTATGCTAATATAACTGAGTGTATGGTGACGTCTCGTCACCACTCATTGCGCGAGTCTTGCGACGATTGGTGGTTTGATATCATCATGATATCAACTAATGAACAGACTCTTTGGTCGACCCTTCAATATCACCACTTTGGTGATATTGTTCAAAGAATGTTCAACTTAATATTCTTTATTGTCACTTTCTTTAAAGTGACATTTCCATGTAACGGGCTGCCTTGTTACATCACCCTCCCCGTAACTGATAGTCACTGTGTGACTATCGATAATATGGTGGCTACTCATTGGTCACCATTGGTACAGGGAGCACTTGTTCGGTCCGTTCCATTCACTTTCCGCTTGACCTCGCATAGTTAACATGTCTATGCGAAGTGACTCAAGACCTACACAGCCTGGTGCTCTGCAAGCCTCTGCGGCAGACGATTCGTCGTTTGCTGCTCCTTCTTCGCCTGCAGCAACAGGTGCTGCAGGTGCACGCGGCACATCACCGTGTGCGCATGATGACCTCGACGTTGAGGTCATCTACTCTGGCGAGTCAGACGTGTCTGACTCGGGCAATGCGCCAGAGGCGTCTCGCTCACCGGCGACGCCTCAGTATTCGCCAAGGCCACTGCCGAACGAACGGACTCGTGAGTTGCAGCACAATCGGTTCGGCAGTGATGATGAAGGTGATCAGAGTGGTGAGGTGTATTACTCCTTACCACCGCTGATTCGTGCTTCTTCGCACGAGCGTGATGACGATGGCGAGACCCATCGTCATTCTGAAAGCCGTGATATCGATAGAGGTACCACTGTGAAGCGCGATGAGCTCAAGCGGTGGCGTTTAACTGAACGGCCCATCAATAGCTTTACTCACGAGACAGGTCAACACCATCGAATACCCTTATTCGATGCGACTGAGCTTCACGGCTTGAGTTCCAGCGCGAGCAACTTTCGCGCTGAAGAAGATTTTTATCTCGATGTCTTTCTTAGACATCGATGGTACAACAGCAACCAAAAGCGTGACAAAACATCGCTTTTGGCTGCGTGGAACGCGTTCGTCCAAAACGTAAAGAATTTTGGACGAGAAGGGTGGCTTAAGAAACTTGAGACGACACGCCTCAGGTTCGAAAAGAGAACACCAACCGGTGCCAGGTACCGGTTGCACTGTTTATCGAGTGAGACAGACATTCCTTGCCTCACATGGGGAGACCCTTGTGCGAGTTGTGCTGACAACTCGCAGCGTGCACATAGGGACGTGTATTCCCTAAGTTCGCCCTGGGGAAGGGCTCACATCTCGGCTGAGATGCGTGACGCGATTGCAAACTTGCAATCCGTCTACAAGCGCCTAGGACGCGTGTTTACCGATGGGCCACAGGACTCATCGGATGAGTCTCGTCATACTGACGGACGAGACCTTCAACGTCCATCAACAGCTGAGAGCGGGGCTCCCAGCTGTTCCAAGAGGGTGGATACCCCCGCCACTGAACGAGGTAGCTCGTCCTTGATCCTGAATCGTCACAGTAGTTCAAGATACGCTCCACCAGAAAGCGTTGATCACCTTGAGCATCCACCAAAGGATGTGGTGGAGGAGGAAAGACCTCCTCCAGATGATTCGGTTCACCATCTTGACCCTTACGAGATGGATCGCGCAATCGATGAATTGCGCGATGACTTGAAGCACGAGTGTGACCGACGCTACGCTTTGACTGATACCGTGCGGAAGAACCGCAGGGGTCACGAGGCTGATCGGGCGAGATACCGCGCCGATTATGCCACAGCGCAGCTTCAGGTCGAGCGGGATGTCCGCTCCTGATCCGGCGAGCTGGCGACAGCTCGCGAGAAGATATCGCGGTTGAGTTCCGAGGTATCATATCTGCGCGACCAGACGGATCGTCTGGAGCGCGAACGCAAGAACTTGATGGATGTTCTTGAACGTGGGGGCTATCTTCATCGGAAGAAGAAGGCTCGTACTGACAGTACGGTCTGAGTCGCCCCACGTAAATCAAAGGATGCGTGCGCATCCTACGTGGCTATTCGAGTGTGTATGCATTGCCCTTGAGATGCAACACTCGAAATGGCCCAATGTATTTCGGCAGTAGTTTACTACTGCCGACACTAGTGACTGCATGTCCAGGTAAGTTTACCGTGGACAGTATTACTAGGTCATTAACTTTAAATGAAAGAACATTTGCTCTTCCATTCTTGTCTGCGTTCCGTTTCTAACGGTCCACTGCATTTGCGATGGAGTCCTGAACGAAACTAATTACCGCTTCTCGAGTCAGCAGGAAGTTCTCTGCTGACTCTTTGTTTTGTCTTTCAGTGCGCTTCGTGCGCACTGCTAAGAGATTGTTCTCTTCTTCAGCGAGGTTGTCTTCTTCCTCGCTGGAACAATCGTTGGCGATGCTGAATATACCAGCATCGTCATCATCATCCGAGTCAATAATAGTGTCATCGCTATTATTGAGATGATCTTCTTCATCGATGTCGACTTGATCGACATCGGCATCATACGTGACGACGTTAGCGTCGACACGTGATGAGCAAGAGCCAAAACGGTTTTTGCTCGAGCGAGTCCCTCCCCCCCTTATCCAAGAGTCACACTCTAGAAGGGTGGGCACTCGTGGATGGCGTAGGCCATTCACGTAAAACGGTGTGTGCTGTGTTGAAGCATGCACCGAATTATTGATGGCGAATTTCACCATGGGTAGGAATTCGCTCCTACTCGGAAACGAGTGGACATATCATTGAAGGATCTCTTCGAGGACACGGTTCGCACGTTCCGTCTGACCATCTGTTTCCATAGGTCAGAAGTAGACATCTTCAATCGTGTTCCAAGAGAACGGAACACGGTTTGCCAAAATGCCTCCGTGAACCGAGGGTCACGGTCGGATACGAGTTCACGGAGTAACCCGTGGAGCCAGAAGATCGTGTTAAGAAAGACACGATCACAACCTTGATCCTTGATCGACTCGGGCACTGCAGCAAGATGGACCATCTTGCTGAACCGATCAACGAACACAAGAATACCATTATTCTTGTGAGCGTCTTCGGGGAATCCGAAGACGAAGTTCATTGAAACGGACTGCCAGCACTCTGTCGGAACAGGCGGAGGCTGCAATGGCGCACGGGATGAAGGACTAGGCTTCACCCGTTGAAAAACCTCGCAATCACGTATGTACTTGCGGACAAACTGATACTGGAGTGGCCAGTAAAAGTCGCGACTTACCGTGAGGTAAGTCTTTTCTCTACCACGATGGCCGCTTGTTGGGGCATCGTGACACTCATACATGATGCGTAAACGCAAATCATCATGAGCGGGTAAGACGACACGAGGCGTGTCGTCGGCAACAGCTGTATAGTACAGCAATCCGTTGCGTGTACTATACCGATCCGATGAGGATCGGTACAAAGCCGGTAAATCCCTCATGGATTTACTGGATGGATTCACCAGATGATCCATCAATCGCAGAAGATCCTTATCTTCCGCGTATGCCTTTCGTACGTCGTCAAGTAAACTTGACGACGGGACAATGACTAACAGTGTCACAACAGTGGGCTTATCCTCACTGGTTGGTTGTGCGCCCGGCTCGAAATCGGGCCGGCGCGAAAGAGCATCAGACACGACTTTAGTCGTCCTAGTTTATACTCCACGAAGAAGTTGTGATCCGCGAAGAAAGACAGCCACCTCGCCATTTTTTGCTAGAGGTGTGGGCTGTTTACGGCCGTGCGTAATGACACATGGTCCCTATAGACAACAAACGGTCTATCTCCAAGAGATAGACCCGGAACTTAGCCAGTGCGTACTTCAAGGCAAATAGTTCCTTGTCATGCACTGGGCAATTGAGCTCAGCTGCTTGCAGCTGACGCGACTGATAACAGATGACGCGCTCCGCGCCATCTGCGTCGAACTGCAGTAACGAACAGCCGATTGAAAAATCGCTGGCGTCACAGACCACATGAAATGGTCTGTCCTGATCTGCAATTTCCAAGATCGGATATTGCATCAAGATTTGCTTGATACCCTCAAAGGAACGCTGGCACTCAGCTTTCCATGACCACTTGACATTTTTCTTGAGCAAGCAAGAAAGATGAACAGTCATCTCGGCGTAGTTGCGCGAGTACTTGTGCAAGTACGCCGCTAGCCCAAGGAACTTCTTTAGTCCCTTGACATCGACTGGCACTGGCCAGTCGGTGATCGCCTTGATCTTTTCGGGATCAGGGCGTAAGCCGTGTTTACCCACGATGCACCCAAGAAGTGGTATTTCGCTAGCCGCGAATATACACTTCTTGAGGTTGGAGTACAACTTATACTTGCGCATAAGTTGAAGAACCTGAAAAACGTGAGTTCTGTGAACTTCAACGTCCGTCTTTCCGTCCATAGCCCGGCTATGGACGAACACATCGTCGAAGTAACTCGGTGCGAAGTCTCGCACCGGTCTCAACAGATTTGTAACACATCTGTTGAACGTTGCAGGGGCATTACTCAGCCCCTGTGGCATCACTAGCCACTCCCACAGCATCCCGCTGGGGGTACTCACTGCCGTGAACGGGACGTCCCGTTCACGCATCAGGATCTGATAGAATTCATCAATCAGATCCATGGACGAAAAGATGGTATTCTTTGACATACCATCTGTGGTGACGTCTTTCCTCGGTATCAGCGTCTGAGCCGGTACCGTTGCAGCTTTCAGCTTGTTGAACGCGTGCACTATCCGCCATCCTCCTGTGACCTTTCACACACAGAAGGTCGGAGAGCTGTGAGGAGGAGTTGATTCCCTCACATGGCCCGCAGCAAAGCGATCAACAAAGAACTTGTCGATAGCTATCACTTGTTCACGAGGCGGTGGCCACTGCTTCATGACACAGTACTTCGAGCCCGGTTTGAGCTCGATCTCGTGTCGAGTGCCTTTGTCCTCAGGCAACTCGCAAGTTACGGATTCAGGGAACACATCCCTGAATTCGATCAAATCCTTATACAAAGGATTTGCCTGAAGTGACTCCCAGGATTGAGACGTGTATCGCTCAATCCGAGTCTTCTCATCGAGGACACTTTCGTCCATCGATGAGCTGCTGAGAACCCGTTCGTTCTCAGCAAATACTGTGGCCGACCGAATATCGGCCACATACTCATCCTCTGTGACGAGAATGCAGATCTGCTTGACTTTGCCACTACGTAGATCACGCAAGAACCGTTTCGGTTCTAGCGTTGGCAACTGAGTTATCTCCGAAGTTGACTTCGGAGGCACAATCAGATCAAGCGTATAAGCGCCTACGCTTGATCCGCCATTGAACAAGACGTTCAACGTCTCGGTTACTTCCTGGGAACTTGCTTCCACAGGTTGCTGAGGGCCTAATCCATCAGCAAGTGACTCTTGAGGAATTCCTTCCTCAAGTCCGTGGGGACTTATTCCCTCGACGTCTTCTGACTGTGGCTGTGCAACCACAGTCAGGCACTGATCCTCTACGGTCGACTCTCCAGTCGACCTAGGATATCCATGTTGCCCTTTGGAGGCAACAGGTTTCTTTTGTCTAAGATGCTGCCCGCTAGGCATGCATACATGTTCCGGTCCACTCGACTTATTCGAGTGGTGAACCTTCGGCGCAGCCTGTACTTCTGTACAGCCGCCGGGGGCTTGCTCCACAGTGTAGTGATCAACTACACTGTGATCTTGTGCAGTCGTGCTAACGACCGTACCGCAAGTGAGCCATCGCACTCGCTCGCAGTACATCCACACGCTTGTGGACGCTCCAAGATGTTCATCGTATGGCCATCTGATGAACAAGCGGCAGGCATCTTCACGGATCGATGCTGCCAGCTCACTCTTGGCTCGTACTTTCTGAGCCAAGGTAATCCCAATATGACATCAAATTTGTCATCCAGATCGAGTACGATGAAGTCATCATCGTACTGCTCGCCCTCCAACGTGTAGTGGATTCCTACTACACATTTCTAAACGGTAATCGATGCGCCTGTTGCAAGGCGCACCGTCATCCTTGCGAGGGGAATGTCGCGCTCAACGAACTTGAGCCTACGACCCTCTAGTGACTGGCGACGAATAAAGTTGTTCGACGCCCCACAGTCTACTAGGGCACGAAGTGACAAATCATTTGTCGCTTCCAACTTCATGGTGATGAGCGAAACGTCATCACCAGGTGCAGAGACACACAATGATTGTGTATCTGGAGCAACTTTCGTCAAGAGATTTGCAAATTCTCTTGAGGTTGCTGGATCAGTAGGGCGCTCCGCCCCTACTGACCCCGACCATTTTTTGATGGTCCGTCTCGCTGTTGCGGCTTCGCAACAGCGCTGGACCCACGCCCATTGCCCTTTCTGGCAAATGGTCGTTCATTTCGCTCAGTACTGTTTGGTACTGGGAGTGGAGCACTACACTCGTATGCGTAGTGCCCTAACTTCTGACAGCGATTGCACCTCTGCAATCGCTTGTTGTTCGAAGAGCGAGGTCTCTCGCTATCAACATAGCAGAGGTCCATTGGTTCTGGGCCTCCGATCTCTGGTCGTCTTGGTGGACGATAAGAGTTTGAGCTAGCATGAGCCTGTCTCATGCTAAAGTCTTCCTGTTCCGCGGCTGATATCGCTTCTTCAAGCGTATTCAGCTCAAGGCGGAAAAGGTGGCTCCTGACGGGCCCCTCTGCGAGCCCTTGCATGAACACCGTTATCAACGTGTGTTCATGGACTGGGTTAGCAGTTATACTACTCGCGAGGAGTCGTATATGTTGAGCGTAATCGTGCACATCACGCTTACCCTGCTTGAGTTTCAGGAGCTCTGAACGAGCCCTGAACTCAGCCCGTGGCGGCTGAAACGTTTCTCTGAGCCGGGACTTGAAGTCATCTAGCGACCTAAACACATTTGGGTCGCTACTCTCGAGCCCCAGGGACCAAGTTTTGGCACGCCCTGCCAAGTGGGTCTGAGCAAATGTGAATTTTATTTGCTCATCTTCGACGCGACGAGCCCTTAGGGCTCTGTCGAGTTCGACAAACCATAGTAACAGGGAGTCTTCCGGGACTCCACTGTACTTGGAGATGTCAACTTTCATGACTTCGGGACGGCGCACATGCGCGCTGTCCCGCCCACAGCAGCATGGAATTGCTGCTATCTTAACAGCTCTGCCTGTTGAGCACCGAGTTCTCTCAACTGCTCGGCCTGTTGAGCGCCTTGCTGGTAAAGCAAGGCTACTTTCTTCCTCTCGAGAGCAAGTTCATTTTGAATGAACTTGGCGATAGCGGCATGTTGTTGGTCTCTGTCTAGAGACTCCAACATGGCGCTAATGGCGAACTCGCCTACGGTAGAACTCATTCGTTCTACCGCACCCCATTCGATGTCACTCAAATGGGTAAACCCTTCACGCGTGGCGTGAAAGGTGTCTTCTTCATCCAACATGTTCATGTTGGATGTTGTGGTCCTTGGAAGGACTACAAAGTGCTACCAGGTGTAACGGGGCACACCCTTGCGTGAACTTAACGCAAGGGTATCGGTGCCCCGACAGACGTACACAAGGCAAGCGAGGAAGCGTAGGTAAGGTAAAAGCAGAACTATCATATTAATATAATTAAGTCTTTTGACTACTGTCTCTCTGTTTGACTTAACTTAATTATGCTAATATAACTGAGTGTATGGTGACGTCTCGTCACCACTCATTGCGCGCGTCTTGCGGTGATTGGTGGGTTGATATCATCATGATATCAACCAATGAACAGACTCTTTGGTCGACCCTTCAATATCACCACTTTGGTGATATTGTTCAAAGAATGTTCAACTTAATATTCTTTATTGTCTCTTTCTTTAAAGTGACATTTCCATGTAACGGGCTGCCCCGTTACAGTGTACGTAACTTGCGATGTGTCAGTAGTACAAGCGTCTGGTGCCCCGTTTATAATTACCATCGACTGTGATATTCCATCAGTATTTTCTTAGCAAGGTATATATTGTGGATTACAATTTATTTTCGATAATGTGCCCATTGACCGAATTTAGTGTCGATTTTGCATAATGGGATCACCCCATAGCAGTTAGCAGCATTCGGCGTGTTGTTAAAAACTGGTAATCATCTATCACCTATCTCGGGATTATCGATAAATGTAAAAGTGTCATATTACCCTCAGAGGTAAAATTTTATCATATTACGCTTTAGATTCAATGGTTTTGACACTATTTGCTTAGACTGTGTATCAAGGATATTTTCAGGGAAGATTATGTTTGTATCGACATCTTGACTTTTGTTCACGACTAGAAACAGGCTCAGCCAATTTAAATTTATTCGACGAACGATAATTGTTCTATATGTGTGCATCAGTAAATGACGCAACAATACTACCGCGCTATTCTCTTAGCACTTCACCTTGACTATTGCAGGGACTGAGTCCGGCATCAGTCATGGGAATTTGTAAATCAAGCGCGGAAGAAAGCAGCAAAGCGAGTGCACGATAAGCCATTACTTACGGTGTGACGGCAGCAAAGCGAGTGCACGATGTGCCATTGCTTACGGTTAATTTAGCTTGTTCCGTCGGACCTTGAACCTGCTTCAAGAATTACCGGCGCAAGAATCCGATCTCCGTCCTGTTGTCGCACGGACTATATGCCCGGTCCGACAGTATAGTGCACCGAGTTTGTCGTATAAGACACGCTAAAGTCGACCACTTTTGTTTCGCTAGCACGTGTTCCGCGTTGGTCAATAATCGGGTGTCAGCACTGGAATATAGCACGTAAATGACCCAAACGCATCCGCAAGTATGGCGTGCAACACCATCGCTTTATTCTCCGTGACACAGCATAGCACCGAGAGCGTCGATTGGCCGTCCAGCAAAATTGCTTTGCTGAGCACTTTACTGTCGACTGTGACACTCGACGAGCGCTGTTGTCTTTGCCTCTCGTCTTCTTCTTCTTCTTTTCGATCCTCTTCCTCATTTGCACCCACCAGATCATCGCGATACCTCAAGTGTGCAAACAGTGTCTGCAGTGTAAGTGGATGAGTATCGATACGCAAGATGAGCGTTCCAGCGGCACTGGCTTCGACCGTCAACGTCTTGTGCATGACCTTTATGCGATCTACAATGGTGCGCAACGCTCTCAGCGGCGGCATCTCAATTGCAATCTGCGGTGCCGGTACACTTGGCTCTCTATACTGCTCCAGCGTACTCATGGCCACCACCTTGATGGGGATGCTCTGCACGATATCAATGTCCACGGCCCTCATCCTTAGGCACAAATAGTTGCTACCGTCTCGTTTCAAGAGCCGCAGCATCACGGCGCTGGCACCTTTACCAGAGTTCAGCGCTTGCTGAAGATGGCGCACGTCACATAGAAATCCAATGCGATTCTCGGCTCGAGACTGCACGACGACATCGTGAAAGAGCCGCGCCATCGGTAATCGTGAAAAGCTCTGGAGCTCCTCGGCGCCACCATTTTTGAGCGCGATTGAGAGTGTTTCGGGTGTTAAGTTGAATACGCAGTTGGTTGCTGTGCTGCTGGGAGAGCTTAGACGGGTGAGGGATTGCGCTACATCGAGCAGTACGGCTAGCGCGTCCTTGGTCAGGGTCCCGCGGAAGCGCATGAAAGCAGATATTCAGTAGGCTTTGTGAAAACGGGGTATGGCACACAAACATTGCTGACTAACAAAGTAAATGAGTTTTTGTCGACGGCGAAGATATACGTTAAACATATATTATTAAATATGATAGGACTTGGGGTGACAACTACAGATGTCGTGCCATGTACGACATAGATGGATCAAAGAAGAGCTGTGCAAAATTACCTGACGTCAGATAAATGTCCTATGCCTCGTGGAACCGACACCTGGACTCGTGAGACCGGTGCGAGACCAAGGTTACTGGCTGCGAAAATCAGGATCACTCGAGTAATTACAAAAGAACTAAGTTGACTGGTCGTTTGTCAAGGAAGACCTTCTCCATGCTCGGCATCGTCAATATGATGGACAGATCCGTAAACCTCACGTAATCCAGAAAGACCAGTCCTCTATCTTTGCGGCCTTGCGGGTTTCTCCACCCATCTCGCACGTATGCTACATAGAATAGGCACGAGAATCGTTGCATGCAATGACTCAGTACACCGAGGCATTTTGAGAACCTGGTGCTTAGAGGTCCCCGGTCCCCCATGCAGATTCCAAGAGACCTAAAGCGAGAACTTTCACATACGTGGCTCGGCCGAAATCGCTTTGTTCAATTAGTGCCACAAACACCACGTCAGTACAAGGGTCTGACTACTCTCCGTATCTCCCTTGAACGGCTAACATGCCGCGACAATATGTGCCTCCTGTTCTCCCTCACGTTGTAGACAAGACCTTGGATGGACGGCCTAAGCACGCCACTGCTAGTTTTGTTCGTGATTTCCGAGATGTCTGGAAAGTCGCATGCTGACGACCAGAAAAGTCTAAATCTAGGGATAGTTCAGTCGCCATTTCTAATAAAATGACTAGAAGCCCATCGTCGTCGTCTTCTACGATACCTCGAGATCCTGCGGTTGCGTCGCGCGCGAGCAAACGAAGCATTGAACAAGTCCACGATTGTCTACTTATTGGTAGCCTGGAGGAACTCGCGGCCAGAAAGAACGCGCCTGTCTCGCTCACAGTACGTGCACCCCTTTGTATTGATCGCAGCGGTTTTCCAACTGATGGTTTTTACGGATCCAGGATATTCGTGATGTATTACTAAAACAATTGCTGGGCGGTGAGCAGACGAATATCAAGCATACGGTACTTTTCGTGTGTGAAGAGGTGCCAGATTTGCGGCCGAAGGAGGTGGCCCGTCAGGCTACACTAAGCGGAGAGAAGGACGCAGCTGTGGCAGCGAACGTTGATTTGCTGGAAGGTCTAGAGAATGACTATCAATATCAGTGTCGGCTATCCGAAGGTGACAGTATTCCGCGGTGCGATGCCACGCTTCTCCGATTCCCTGTGTCGGAGCGTGACAAAGAGAAAGAGAAGCATGCGGCCAAGAAGGCTGTCAAGAAGAAGATTAAGAAATTCAAGAAAAGCTCAGGTGGTAAGTTGTGGGTGACGAAGTGGATATTTGTTACTTGCGTTGACGTATGTTTCGCAATTGCTTGCAGAGAGTGCCAAGCCGAGTGCGGAATTTTACGTGCTGTCACCAGATGAGCTGAGGGTGCATCTGCCGTCGGTCCCGTTTGAGGATGCTGGTGCCGCAGCTGAGTATGTCTCGACGAAGGCTCTGCTGGATGGCGAGACACGGTCTGACAAGCAACTTTTTCTTGCTCTTGACTGCGAGATGTGCCGTACGACAAAAGGCGTGGAGCTCACGCGCGTCACGCTGATTGACGCAAGCGAAAAGGTTTTGCTGGACGAGTACGTGCGACCTAAAAATCCCATTGTCGACTATTGCACGCAGTATTCCGGCATCACACGCGAGATCATGGAGGCTACCGATATCCGGCTAGCAGATATCCAGAAGAGGTTTTTGAGTCTTGTTCCTGCGGAGGCCATCTTGGTGGGTCACTCAATTGAGAATGACTTACTAGCTCTGAGAGTGTTGCACCGACGCGTTATCGATACAGCGTGCATGTATCCGCACCCGAGAGGGCCTCCGTTCCGTTCCGCATTGCGATTTTTGACGAGCCAATTTCTCAGCCGGGTGATTCAGACAAACACAGACGGTCATTGTAGTGTGGAGGACGCGGTAGCGACGCTGCAATTAGCACAACTCAAGATCAAGCGCGGACCTCTTTTTCCACGTATCGAGCACGAATACAAGCAAAAGAAGGTTGTGCATGAAATGGCCCAGGCCAAAAAGTCGGTCCTCATTGTGGACTCGCAGCGGTCTTGTAGATCGCTGAGTGGCGGTGTTGCCTGCATCATACCGCGCGAAGATTCTCGCGAGGTTATCCAGGCAGTCGTACATCAACTTACTACTGGCTTTCCACCGCACCTTACGTGGGCACGCGTGCGTGAAGTCAAGCGCTCGGAGATCGTGAAGTATGTCTTGGAGATTAAGGCGAATTTGCCCAAGCACTCGTGCCTTGTAACGGTGATTTGCGGAGATACCAGCGACTTACGCGCGCTCCATAAATGTCGAACAGCGCGGATTGATCCACGAAGCTCGCTAATGTGGGATAAGGAGCAGCAAGATCGTTTGAATGCGACGGCGTTGGCAACTCAGACAGGAATTGTACATGTCTACTTGCAGTGATGCCACTGTCACATGCTCTTATCGTGATGGCGACGAATCAACTTCAAACGGCCGTTTCTAGATTGCAATACAAGCTCGAAGATCGGTACCGACACATACACTCGGAGTTTGGCTGCAGATTATAATGGGCAAAAGCATCACGCTAAATAGCGACGACACCTCTATGATCGAGCTGTCATGCAATTGATTCAATCAGCTATGAAAAACAAGACATTCGGTAAATAATGCCTCCTTGACTGTCGTTGCTCCAATTGTATGTATAGTTCGCAATTTGCAACTACAAAAGCAAATCGATTACCATCAATCTGTCTAAAGTAACCCATACACTCGTAATTGAACAATGCAGACGTACAGCGGTAGGTTGGTGACTTTCGAATTGCTACAGGACAGTAGGTACAGAAGCGACCCATTGTGCAAGTAAGTAGCCGTGCTTCGGTGAGATTCGACTCGGCCGTTTGTGCCTGTTTCGGCCTGCACTATCCGGACTGAAATGTCATGAGTGCGGTGAGGCGAGCCTGTTACATGTCATTGACCTCAGCAATTGCAATACGAATATCGTATTTGCTAATATTGTTCGTGTGTTAAATTTTATTTGTGATTTAAGTAAACATTGCAAATTGGTAGATACATGCCACTGTATCAAACAACACAGTGCCCTATCATGATGGACGTGCGCAATGGACGGTGAGGAGATAATTACAGCCCATGTTTGTATTCAGATGCAGTCGTCAACAATTCAAGCAAATTTTATTGATATGGCTGAACTATGTGTCGTCACGGTTCTCTTCGTACCTAGACTTGCGTGTTCTTGTGAGTCTATATGCTTCCTCTGTACCTCGTGTACGATGACTTCGAGGCATCTACGTACGTTGTTGTCAGTCAATGCTGTTTGTAGTAGAAGCGTGGGTGCTCTGTTACAACAAAGATCTGTGAGTCGGCAGGTCACCTAATTTACCTGTGTGCGTAAATCATGCGTGCCAAACGGTTACAGGCATGGCCTCGTGTGATTTGTAATGCACGAGGCACAATATAGGATATCCGTGCAATTTGACTGGACAAGAGGTCATTCCGCAACGCAAACCTCACCACCTTGACGAATTGGCGACCTCAGTGATATTTGCTGGTAAGGAGCATAGTACGATGAAGATTTGATCTTGACCTCGCGCCATATAATGCCATAACTCGATGATATTTCTGCCATGATGCTAACTTCGATTTCAGACAGGTTGACGGTAGAGCCAACGTCTTAACCATACTTTGCGGTGCTTTACAACACTATTTCTGGGCAAAATCTATCTCCCCGCGTGTAACATGAAGGTAAGACGTTTTCTCTGACATGTCTGTCACGCACAATGGAAGCCGTCCTTGATGGTGCCTAAGCGTTGACCCACTGGTCATCACGCAGGCGTTTGGTTCAGATCGTTGTGAATGCATGTGAACACCGGAACTTCTTCTTTAAAAAGGAAGAGGAAATAACTTTAAGCTATGATACACACTCATTCGATGTGAGCCCGGTTCTAATCACAGTTCCTGCGAGCATTAGTACTTCGTATATAGAAGGAAGCGATGTGGTCTGCATTTGCGCGAATCGTAAAATTGTTCGTGGGTCGTTTCTTCGGTATCTACGCATGCCTGCCCCTGCCCCTGCTGTGCTAGTCATCACTACTATTGCGGTGTAATATGAGAAGAATTCAGCGAATCCGAAATTTTCGTCCTAGTCGTCTCAGCGTAAACAAGTATGACTCCCTCATGATGTGCGAACGAAAATTCCCAGATGGAAAATTCGTACTTATGGTCAGACATGTTGGCAGGAAAGGTAAAGCAATTATTCCAAACCTATATGATATCCTCGTGATCATCTGCAAAGTAACTTGTCATCACTCAAGTTGATCCACCTCACAGCGCTTGGCAATACCCATGTCGAAGCTGAACGTCCACAATGGGTCGTGCTAAATCGGAACTTGTGAACCAAGAACCGGCTGGTAAAATGACAATCCAGCAAGGCTGTAACGGGGCAATGATTGCTACGTAGTCGACTACCAGTGTGGATATAATTTTCACTGACAACAGTGAAGGTCAGTGACTTGCTACCTCTATACACTGCACAGAGAAAGGGTGAACGACTAAGACAAAAAAAGACTTTGGTCGTCGTAAGAGTAAAACTGTTTAGGAATATAGATAAGTCCAACATCTCTTGTTGTCGGATTTGTCCTAACTTAATTGTATTAATATAGCCAAATGTATGATGAATCCTGCTCGCCACCATTGCGCGCGTCTAGCAGCTATCGGTGGGTTGACATAAACACAATATCGACCCAACAACCAATGAGTAGACCCTTGATCCATCTCAACAATTTCACTGGATTTAGTGATATCCTTTGAAGGAAAATCAACATCATAATCTTTAGGCCACGACAGGGGCACACCCCGCTTTTGCTAGTGGCACACCCCATTTTTGCTACAGGCACACCTTGCCGCCTAAAATGATAAAAAGTGCTTCACAATTTATAGTGCAGAATAATATGTAAAACACGCAGGCACCTACTACTGCTTCCGATCTCCCAATCTTATACGACAGACCCACTCTTGTGCGAGATTCTATTAATCCATCGTGCCCAGGGCTGTATCCAAACGAGCAATGGCTGCTGAATTCTCTACTGTCTTCAACACGGTTTCCAATTCGATGAAATGATGCCGAGTGACCTGGCCATCGGCAGTGGAAACGACTCGTTTTTATCGACGTTTGTAACCGAGACAGGCACGGGCAAACACATACGGCTTGCGGTATGTGTAGACTTTATGGCCACGGTGTATGACGAGGTACGTACCGGTACATACCGTACAAATGTCCCACTTTGGGCAGATCATTTCGGCTAGGAAGATGAAAAAAACAATCATGCCCGAAGTTTTTCATCAAAATGCTGGAATCCCGTCGCTTCCTTTCACCTTCACTGAGTTTATGACTGTTATATAGGTCCCGCCACAATCTCACTTGAAGTAGACCAGTTGCAGACCCCGCTTCATTTTCTTAATCAGGCGACGACGATGGCATACCCTTGATAGCCGCAAAACCGTTTAAAATTGTTTCCCTTTCGCATCTGGAAAGAAAACTAATACCATTGAGAGCGGCAGGTGGGGGGTAAAGCTATTCCGGCGACAAATGTCCCTCTCTCGGGCTTTCGTACGCCATTTTATGAGTTTAGCTGGTGTGTGTGTTGTTATCCAGTGATTTCAGTCGTATTGTGTGAGTATGAGTATGGAGGGACATAGACGCAATTGCGCGGTCAAGACAGGTGTTAAAGGCATGTTCTTCTTCCTTTTCAGTAGATGAAATTACGTCCTAAACCGCCAGATACCGGACCAAACACTACCAGCAATTCGGGTAAGTACTTCTACATACAATTGTAATGTGCCGTACGCACACATTATTCTGCACTATAAAATGTGAAGTACTTTTTATCATTTCAGGCGGGCGGGTATGCCCGTAGCAAAAATGGGGTGTGTTCCTAGCAAAAGTAAGGTGTGCCCCTTGTCGTGGCCTATTCTTTACTACCAATTTTCACAATGCTTAATTCATGTAACGGGATACCCCTTACAAAGGCCACCGCAGACCCTTACCTTACCACCACATACAAGAAAGCACGTAGGCCATCTAGTTATTCCCCATCGTGATTGACCTTTGTAGTTGTGTGCTATCGATACTGTTCGCGACAGGCAAGATGATACTATATAAATCAACATCGTACATACATATCGACATCTTAACTCCGGGATATAAACACAAATATATAGTTATAAGGATACACCGACGTTCGACTTTATTTCGCACGACACAGCGTTGTTGCATTTTGCCCTAGTTAGTCGAATTGATGTCGTCAGCCAATCATAATGACAACCGGATCTTACATCTTTGGCATGGTCTATGCTCTGCACCCTGAGATAGCTCTTCACGACGCTATTAGCTTCACCTTTTGTGAGGTAATGTTATGTGACGTGGAACGTATGAGGCATTATAGGTAACATCGGAATATGTATCCATATCACCATGCTTTGACGCGGGTATATGCTAACTTCTTACTTAGCGTCCCATCTACTCAAGTCCTTCGTTAACGAATCAATGTCCAAGTATTTATCATACTAGTTGGTCGCAAATTAGGTGTTTGTTATCAAAAAGTAATCGAATCTCCAGTACAGTTTTAAAATGGAGTGGCGCGAGTGGATCTTGTTTTAGTCATAGTAGGGAAGCCGCCATGATGTCATGAGCCTGTCCCGCAACATTATTAGTTCGATATAGCGGCGCATCAACATTGGGAAGGGATTCCGATAATTGACGATGGGATGTAGATATATAGAAGTAAATTGTAACAGGGTGAGCGTCTTATATGATATTGGCACCAATTGTTTCAATGTAAATACTATCTTAACTGATAGAAACTAATAAATATCGCTCTTGCGAGTCAAAATTGGTAGCACATTATTTTCATTTAGGTTCTCTTCGGCACCGCTTCACAATTGGTGAATAAAGGTAATCATATCAATCGCAGAAAATAAAAATTGCTACTAGACGTACGCAGTGGGCGGTGAAGGAAATTGTACATTAAAGTGAAGTAGTTTAGAATGAAGTATGTAAGATAAAAACGTTCTATCTAATCGTCTTCAATACATTCAATATACCGATTTTCATTCTTCTTCTTTTTAGCAATACTTGCTAACTTTCTCTGCACGAATGATACAACTGAACGTTTAGGAGCGCAAGACCTTGTACTGTATCTGTACAATAGATTACCAATCATCTAATATGAAGTGTATTCCATTACACCTGGTAGCACATTGTGTTCCGTCAATGGTCACTATCGTTCATCTCAATACAAAATATTAAATTAGGGAGAAAGATCACGCGCCAAGCGTGAACGATACCCATTTAAACGATCTCGAGTAGATTCACCTTTGATCAAATTAGCTCCTCCATTAGTGACATCGCCAGTAGAGACATATCGGGTTTCTAGCTTTATCATCAAGGCGCTTAACAATCTTAGCAACGATATCACTGAATGTTTAACAGACCTAGATGTTGAGACAGCAGCCATCTACCGATGTTGAGGGCGGGTTAAACGATGTACGTCGACCAGAATTCACGAAAATTGATATCTCAATTACAGAGGAGTCAAGAAAGACTCTTTGTTGAGACAGTTAGTCGATCTGGACGACGAAATAGGAGCTCTTCGCACCGTCGGCGTCGAAAAGTAATTTACATTCACGTAGTTTAAGTTTGCTGGACGTGCCTAGCCTCAAGACTTAGGTCTTCATCTCCACACTCCACATTCGCTAGATTCGTAGGAAGTATCCAGTATCATATCAGATAGAAGTTCAATCCGCCACGAGCTGAGTTATGTGCTTGTGATGAGAATCTGAAATCAAACAATCTGGATTCAATAAGTACTCTTGCGCGCAGTCCACCCGATACCTTTTAAGATGCATAACTACCACTCCGATCGACGAACAAACAAGTATGACTGTGCTAATCCAGGGTCTTGCGGTAATCTCGTCAATACCCACCTGTTTTGGTTAATCATTGGTATGTCTAGATCGATCGATCTCAATGGCGTAACAATAAATTTTTACTTTGATCAGGATCAGCCTAGATCTTCTACCTATCATTCGAGACGCAGAAAATAATCGGCTGAAATCTATAGACCTCAATTACATAGAGAGAAATCGTAACCTCTCTCGAGGGCACAGGCGATTTCAAAAATGCATTCGTTTATAAAAGCCAGGATTGTACGCATATGTGTGTACTACCCAAAACCCAGTAGTACGAACAAAGTACGCAGCAACCTTTCGACATCTCAAAGGGCCCGAGGCGAGGTTTTAACGTTGTTGCGCAACCTCAAGAACGACTCAGACCGCAAATAGACGGACGGAGTAAGTAGGGTCGGAGCACCCTGATGATATAGCAGCGTCAATAAAATTTACAGGCCTATTGACATAGGCTCCTTCCAGCGCACATTAACTGTTTGTGTTACTGCCCGTCGTAATGAGGTTTGCATTATCACCCTGGATATAGAAGTGATCATAGACTTGTTACATCTAGACCTAGCCGACTGTGATTGTAGACCCATTATACATGATGCCAGTCAACAGATAATCGTCGGCCCAACTTCGCTGAGCGCGAAGTACCTCTCACGAGGATGACGGTGCGTCATGCAACAGGCGCATCATTAACAATGAACAAGCGTGTAGTGAAAAACCGCTACGGGTTAACCGATGAGAAGTATGATGACGAATTCATCATATTTAAGTTAGATGGAAAATTTTATATCATCGTTCGTCTACCAGGGCTAAGCAGAATCAACCATGTACCACCCTGCAGCATCGATTCTTAAAGTCACCTGGCCCTTGTTTATCATTTGGACATGAATTTCATGGAGCGTTCACGAGCACTCTATTTTTCTAAGTGTGAGAGTAACGACCTCACTCGGGGATAAGTCTAAGCAACAAATGTACAAGACCTCAGTGTAATAAACCATTACATTGTGCAGCAATCTGCTGGCAGCTATATTGAAGCACAAGCAGTACCGAAAGTTCACCATTCGAACAAGTCGAGTAAACCGCAACCTGGATGTTTGACTAGAAGACACAATCTAAGGTAGCCATTTCGGTTTTACATGAGAGATAATATCTCGAATACGGTCGACCGAATAGTAAAAAAGCTGACAATCAAACTGTTGTATCTCTACCACAGTTGTAAGACATCGAGGGAAGAAGCACCCAGGTACGTAAAAATCAATACCCTTTAGGTAAGACTAATGAGAAAATTAGCCCTAGAATCTTAAAGGAGTAATTCTCAATAAACCAGAGAAAACAATTATAAGGAAGTAACCGATACATTGAATGTCGTGGCGAAAAAGGATTATGCTTCGATGCTTGCACACTTGATCTGATAGCACTAATGCAGTCAATTAGGAGATAACACAATTTCTGATGCTAAAAAAAAACAAATTTTGAGAGATCTGAGGAGTAGCAAAGTCACAAAGATTTGCGTACACGTCGCAGAGGACTAGTGACACCCCAATAGAAGATCAGCGATAATCTTAGCTGAGAACAAACGGGTCCTTACACTATCATCGATGAGAGAAAGAGTCCTTGACGAGACGAATCGGATTGTGCAATGACGTCTCTATCCTGGAAGTCACACCAGGCAAACCCTTTGTATAAGGATTTGATCGAATTCAGGGATGTGTTCCCTGAATCCGTGTCTAGCGAGTTGACTAAGGACAAAGTCACTCGACACGAGATCGAGCTCAAACCGGGCTCGAAATACTGTGTCATGAAGCAGTGGCCACTGCCTCGTGAACAAGTGATAGCGATCGACAAGTTCTTTGCCGATCGCTTAGCAGCGGGCCATGTGAGGGAATCAACATCCCCTCACAGCTCTCCGACCTTCTGTGTGCGAAAGGCCACAGGAGGATGGCGGATAGTGCATGCATTCAACAAGCTGAATGCTGCAACGGTACCGGCTCAGACGCCGATACCGAGGAAGGACGTCATCACAGATGGTATGTCAAAGAGTACCATCTTTTCGTCCATGGATCTGATGGATGGATTCTATCAGATCCTCATGCGTGAGCAGAATATCCCGTACATAACAGTGATCATCCCCAGCGGTATGCTGTAAAAGTGGATAGTATAGCCACCGGGGATGAGGAATTCCCCTGCAACGTTCAAAGTATGTGTTAAAATCTGTTGAGACCGTTGCGGGATTTTGCACCGAGTTGGTCTGACGATGTGTTCGTCCATAGACGGGCTATGGACGAGAAAACGGACGTCGAAGTTCACAGAACACAAGTTTGTCAGGTTCTTCAATTTTTGCGTAGGCATTAATTGTACGCCAACCTCAAGAAGTGCATATTTTCGCGACTAGCGAAATATCACTTATTGGTTGCATCGTAAGTAAACACGGTGTACGCCCTGATCCCGAAAAGATCAAGGCAATCATCGACAAGCCAGTACCAGTGGATGTCAAGGGACTTCGTCAGTTCCATGGTTTGTATGCCTTTCCAACGTCGTCGGGTACGGTCGGCGACAGCACACTAGTTGATAGCGTCGCATCAGTAACAAGGCCTCACTGTCGATGGATGCAGTCGGCTCGAGATCAGGCCGACGCCAAAGCGCATCAGCGACGACATTAGGTTTTCCTAAATTGAATTTGACGCAGACGTTTAACTCCGCGAAAAAAGACATCCACTTCGCCATTTTTTGTGATATGCGGGGAATGTTAATGGCCGTTCGTGGTGACGAATGGTCCGTATAGACAATGAATGGTCTATCTCCCAAAGGATAGACGCGGAACTTAGCCAGTGCATATTTCATGGCAAGACTTTCCTTGTCATGTACTGGGTAATTACGCTCAGCTGCTTGCAGAAGACGCAGGTTGATTGCAGACATAGCGCTCTGCGTTATCTGTATCAAGTTGCATTAACGCACAGCCGATTGCAAATTCGCTAGCGTCACAAACCACATGAAATGGTCTGTCTTGATCTGCAATCGCCAATACTGGCGATTGCATCAAGCTTTGCTTGATATCCAAAGAAACGCTGGCACTCAGCGTTTCATGTCAACTTCACATATATCTTAAGTAACCAAGAAAGATGCACAGTCATTATGGCATAGTTGCGCGAGTACTTGTGCAAGTACGCCGCTAGCTGAGCATATACCGCTATTAATGAATCATCTTGCGAATCTACCCTGTAATCCTTGGCACATTTATCGGCATGATACCGTTCGTCTTTAAAGCGGCACACTACTCGCAACGGGTTGATGTACTATACCGCCGTTAACGACTACCTGCATCGCGTCGTCGTTCCGTCTCATGATAATTTGAGGCTGACCATCATGTTGAAATCACACGGTGCACCAACAGGTGGGCATCATGGAGTTGATAAGACTTATCTCATAATCAGTCGTGACATTTACTGGCCTCGCCAGTATCATTTCTGCGCAAGTATATTCCTGCTTGTGATGTTTGTCATCGGGTGAAGCATATTCTGTCATCCAACGCGCTATTACAGACTCTTCCGGTCCTGGCAGAGTGTCGGGGTCCTTTAATGATTCGTTTGCTTTTTCCGCAGACGATCGCAATTACAATGGTATTTGTGTGTTTGTGGACCATTTGAGCAAGATGATGCATCTTGCTGCGGTTCCGGAGTCAATCACTGCTCATAAATGTGCGCGTGCCATATTCGACACAGTGTTTTAACTCCATAGCTGACCCCGTAAACTGGTCTCGGATCGAGACTCTCGGTTCACGGCGGAGTTTTTGAAATACGTGTTCCACACATTGGGAACACGGTTAAAAATATATTACTTTCTGATCATCCTGAATCACACGGTCAGACGAAATGTGCCAACCGTGTCCTCGTAGAAATTTTCTGAGGATAAACCCACTCGTTTTCGAGCTGAAAGAAATGTTTGCTGATGGTCGGATCTCGAATCAAAATCTCCGAGCATGCATCTACATCGCATACCCCGTTATACTTAGATAGTGTACGCCACCAACGCATTCACGCCTGGAAATATTAACTCTGAGATAGGGGGGAGGGGCTCGCGCGAGCAATAATCGTTTTTGATTTTGCTCATCACGTATTACCGCTAACACCGGTACGTTTGACGTCGATGTAGATAATGTCGACATCAAAGAATACGAGGCCAGCCGTAGCAGGTGCGCTGAATTTGGCGCGACGCGCGACGCAAGTGAGCAGATTAGCGTGACGTCCAATCAATGTGTTAATGCTGTCCGACAACGCTTTGAGCATCTGACGCGCAATTCTAGTATCGCGCTTCAAGGAAATTGACGCGCATGTTGTAGCTGTTCTATGCCTTGTGGCGAGAAAACATCGAGAGGTCGACTGACTAGATGTTGCAGAGATAGCCCTTGTATCAGATTTACGCACGAAGATCGATGAAAGACAACTCGCGTAGGTGCTACCGTCACACGCAGCCAGAAGGACCACACGAACACGTCGAGCATCATGAGCGAGTATATTCTGCAAAGTGGTGCCGACCAGGATGAGGACGCACTTGCAAACTATCATGTATTTCATTCCGATCAGTTTGGTCGTATTAGTTTGGTTCCTGGCGTGATGGATGGTGAACGCTGTCTGCCTGAACGACATGCCGATGGACACGTGGCCGATCTAAAGACAAAACACCATGACGTTTTTGATGATGACCTGGTGCCAATCAGGATAATCCTATTCTTGACGAACTTCTTTAAGGCAGTGGTCTTCTTGTTGTCCTGCCTGGCGGCGTTGCTGGCATTCCCGTTGGCCACTTCGTCGTCACTATTGTCGTCATTGTCGGCTTTGGCAAGAATCCCTTCGTCACGAAAGAACAGGTCACCAATATTGTGTCGAAGATGCTAGCGTGATCTCGTAGGTCAGTGCGTTGTTCTTCAGCGTCATGTAGCGATGTAGCGTATCGGTTGGCTAGATCTTTCTTGCAATGTATTGTTTCTGGTCGGCGTTGTACATCTCATAGTAGAGAACCCATGACTCAGCGCACTGTGATGACAGATGGCTCCGTTATTTTTGAAGAAAGAACGGCGCGGTGAACATCTATTCGTTGCCTGTTCGCTTGCGCTTGTGGACGTTGTATCCGAGCTCGACCTCGTTGCCACCTATGTGCACTCAGACCATGCACCAGCACGTTGCTCTGCCGTTACTACCCTTGATCGTGGCCTCACTCCAAAGTGCAAGGTTTGAAAAGGCTGAAACGGCGTCGAATTTGAATCGTTTACGATTTGGAGGATGTGAGCCGTCTGGCAAAGTCCGAAGGGCGTCGGGAAGACCTTGGCGCGTAGTAAAACTTTCCCGGTCAGATTTTTTTATTTTGTAGAATTGGTGAGACCTATTATAAATCCCAATCTCTAATTTATTTGAATTAACATATCTTTGAGTCCTAATCTTTCTTTTGTTTAATTGGTTGGTTAATTGGTTGATATTGTGTTTATGTCAACCCACCGATAGCTGCTAGACGCGCGCAATGGTGGCGAGCAGGATTCATCATACATTTGGCTATATTAATACAATTAAGTTAGGACAAATCCGACAACAAGAGATGTTGGACTTATCTATATTCCTAAACAGTTTTACTCTTACGACGACCAAAGTCTTTTTTTGTCTTAGTCGTTCACCCTTTCTCTGTGCAGTGTATAGAGGTAGCAAGTCACTGACCTTCACTGTTGTCAGTGAAAATTATATCCACACTGGTAGTCGAGTACATTGCAATCACTGACCCGTTACTGCTCAGTGTCAGCAGCAGTCGAATGATAATTACTGCTTACTCTCCGGATCTCTATTCGCCTGCCGCAGACATGCGTGCAGCCGCGTTTGTTGCAGCGTTGGCTACACACCGAATGGAGATGTTAACCATGTTTAGAAAATTTGAAATGGGCTTGACTAGAAGGACACGCGCATACCTTATCAGAGGGATCCAACATTAATTACTCTACCATAAAAATATTAGAAACAATTTATTAGAATTTTTTGAGAAAGTAGGGTAATGTCACGGGGTGGGTTCGTTCGATGGTATCAATATCAGACTGGTTTGTTTGGAATTGTATCTTCGTCGACAATATTATCTTATAATCAACTTTATTAGTCAATCTAAAAGTAAACTTTGACGTTAGTGGTATATTCCTTTCGAAGGTAAAGTCTACGACCGCTCTATTTTTAAATTTTATAATTATGTGGTAAAGAAATTGCAAGTTTTTACAGTTAAGTCCGAATGTGGGAGGTTACAGACCATAGGCGTCAGTCTATTCCAAAGGGATTTCGAGTGGAAGAATAATATTTGGGACGGTTGGCCCACGATCGGATACACAAACGTACCATATCGTGAGATCGTGTATAACAAGGGCGAGATACATATAAACGCTGAGATGGTTACGTGATCTAGAGACGATCTGTGTAGCGGAGCTACACAGCT